>LPNX011141194.1:73526-131368 GCA_001517045.1 Pseudotsuga menziesii | reverse complement strand
GGGGGGGGGGGGGGGGGGGGGGGGGGGGGGGGGGAATGGTCGGGGTTGATGGGTTTGGGGGAAGTGCGGTGTGGACTTTTGTCGGAAGGTATGTCTACTTCTGGCGGTTTAGTGGTTGGTAGGTCAGCCTGGGGTTCGGGGTCGATCGATTCAATAGTAGACTACACTTGTCCAATCACATTGCCTTCTTGGTCAGATTGTCGTGTGAAGGTTGACGTGATGTGTACAAATACTGTGGGTTGTGTTTTGATAGCTGTATACATGGGAGCCTAGGTGGTAATTTTGTGGGTCGACTGAAATAACGCAGGCAATGTCTCGAAGAACGCTTTTAGGTCGGTGTCTTTATTAACTTTTTCTTTTACCATCTCTAGCATTGCGCTTTTGTATAAGTCAAGGGGGCTAACCGACTATTGTGCCGGTGCTTGCTCCTCGACTATTTGTGTCGGTGATGGAGGTGGAGGCATCGACACAAGATCGACAACGTTTTCAGGCATCGTCGTTGTTTTTTCATTCTTTGGTCGACCTTCAGGGGCTCTTGCTTCAAAAAAATGTTGGAACTGGGTTTCAACTGGTACTTTATTTGTGGCGACACCCTCTTTAATGTCAAGGGCCGCAGCTACCAATTCGTCGTCATCATTTGATGATTCGACAATGATAAGCTTGCGCTTACCTTTTCCTTGTTGTTGTTCTTGCCCTTTTATTTTCTTCCGGGTTGCTTCTATCTCCTTGGAGAGTTTTCTAATTATGCCTCTTGACACAGCATATTCAAGGTTGTCTGGTTCGACTTCAAGCATCAGTTCCTGAGTCAGAACGACACTTGTTGGAGTTGAAGGAGTTGTTTGCTGCTGTTGTTGTGGCTTTGGTTTTGCAGGCTATGGTACTGCTTGCTTTGCGGTCGAAGGTTTGATAGTTATTTGTACGCGACCAGTGGGTTCGACCGGTAGATACTCCGACACAAATGTGTTGATGTAGAGGTTGAGCTCATAGTCTTCCTCTTTCTCTTGGTCAGTGAGTGGCTCCTCAATTGAGAAGTCGATCTGTTTCACTGATTCTGGTACTGGTATCTTTTTCTTAGTCTGTCGAGACAATTCTTGAAATATTTGGTCAACAGATGGATAGTAATCGAGGGCTTTGGCGTTGGAGGCCTCGCCCTGCATGTACCACACCGAGGTATGGTCGAGCTCCAACTGGATGTGGGAGTTCGTAGGTAGATTTCGTCGGATGTTCTGAGGCACCCTCCATCTAGTCGTGCGAACCTTGAGTTGCTGGAACCAATTTTCCAAGAATACTTGCCCTTGCTCTAGTTCATGTGGGGTTCCTTTTTGGGAAAAGGGTTTAAACCTATAAATGTTGAACCTTGATGGCTCGTGAAAGATGGGGGTCTCTTCGGGGCAGATGTGGTACATAACGATCCATAAGAAAAGGGAGGGGAACTTGATGATTCCCCCCATCTCTTGGCAATGCTCACAGATAGTATTTATCATGTTGGCGACATACTCCCCCCATCTGTAGAGGCGCACGTCAGTAGCAATTGTGTCAACGGCTTCCAGCATTTCTAACTTGAGGTCGCTGCCTCAACCTGCTAATGTGAGCGTGATTGCGATTATTTTGGCCACAATCTGTGGCGTTCTAGTTGTGATTTGGTCGATCATCAACCCTTTTGAGTTTTTCCTGAAAGATGATCCCGTAAGCTCTTTGACCAGTCCTTCTTTGATTTTGACTGGTACAGGGTCTCCTTTATTAGACAGGCCAGTGTGTTTGGAGATGACATCCCCAGAAATGTCGATCGGTTCATCAAAGTAGAACCAACCGTTGTGATATCAACCTATAATAAATTTCACAGCAGCTTCCTTTGTACCCCCAAAGCTGGCCATTACCGGTGCATTAACATATCCAAAGAGGGTGTTGTGTCTGATCTTTTGTGCTGCTTGAGTCATTTTTTTCTCGACAAAGGCCCACTCTTGGATCTCGGCCCATAGATTATGCCATGGGCCCTCCTGCACTTTGGTGTTTTTGATGTTCTTCAGTCTGCGGACCAAAGGTGTATCCACAACCTATACCCCTTTTTCCTTGGTCGATGCTCTGGTCTGTTTCGGAGCCATTGTGTTGGTTTGGTCGATGTTATTACAGGGTTCTTGGCTTTTGGTCGACTGAGTGTGCGAATGCTCTATGTGTAAAGGGTGTGATGAATGAACCTTCGACGGTCCAGTATTTATAGGCGATGGTGTGGTTGTGTCCGGTAATGGATGTATTAATGGCAGATTTGACATTCCAGCTGTAATACACGGGTGTGAAGTAATGGTGATTTTCTTTCGGCACTCGAGGTCATGAATGCGCGATGGGACTATCGAGGTCGCCGGCTGGTGTCAGTGCTGAGAATGGTCGACAAGAATGGTCGATGAAGATGGTCGATGGTCATGATGTCGATTGTCGAAGTGGTGTTTTCTTGTCATGGTTTTCTGTCTGGGGTATATTTTGTTTTTGGAATTTTTAGCTTTTTATGGATTTTGGTTGCCGGTTATGGTCGTTATATGATTTTTTTTATTTTTTTTAAGTTTCTGTAATGTTTTAGTTGGGCTCTATTAACGAGCTTCCGAAATACTAGGCCCTGCATTGTCCATAGTCAGACTAAACCATTGGGGTGTATCTCGTCGACAATGTAAGGTCCCATCCACTCTGTGTGGAGTTTCTTAGGTTTTCCTTTGACTCGATTATTATAGAGTAAGGCAAGGTTGACGACCGACAGGTTTTTGTTTTTGATGTTGCGGTTGTGCCATGCTTTCTGTTATTGCTTCTGTATTTCTTGGTGTTGTATAGCCATGCTTCGGTGTTCGTCCAGCTTGCTAAGTTGAAATAGTCGGTCCTTTATTGCATGTTCGACATCGACTCGTAGTAGTTGTGCAATAATAGGTGTCTAATGTCGGAAATGTAGTGGGACTACTGCTTCTTATCCATAGACTAGTCAAAACGGGGTTTGGTCGGTCGACCGTTTATAGGCTGTTCTATATGCCCATAAGACTGCAGGTATTTTCTCATCCCAATCATCCTTGTCAGCATTACATATTTTAGTTAACCCTTTTGTCAATGTTTTATTGAATGCTTCAATCGCTCCATTCGACTGAGGATGATATGTTGTACTCCGTCAATGGTCGATTTGGAACTGGTCAGTGAGGGTTTTGATGGTTTGTTAATAAAGTGTGTCCCTTGGTCGCTAATCAAGGTTAGGGGGCATCCGAATATAGTGATGATATTTTCATAGATGAATTTAGCAGCTATTTCGCTATAACATGTATCGACAGGTTCAGCTTCTGCCCATTTAGTAACGTATTCTACTGCAGTAATAATATACCTTGCACCTGATCTTTTTGCTGGGATAGGAAATGGTCCGATGAAGTCTATGGCCCAGATTTCAAATGTGAGACTATATTTTACTGATATCAAGGGAATTTCTGTACTAGGCAAGGGTTGACCAAGTCGTTGACATATGTCACATCGACTAACAAAACTTTTACAATCTTTGTGGAGTGTCAGCCACCATAATCCTGACTGTTGGATTTTCTTTGCAGTTGTGTCTGCTTGAAAATGTCCTCCTGCAGGTCCATAGTGTGCTTCATGCATGATTTGGTCTTGTTCATGTTCGAGTACACACCTTCTGAGGATGTCGTCTAATCCCATTTTGTATAAAAATCCATTAATGAGATTGGATGGTGTAGCCTTCATAGCTAAGATTTGTTTTTTCTTGGTATTCATACCTTCTAGTGCCTGACCATTTTCTAAGAACTGAGCTATTTCCTCTAGTTCTGTTGGCCCTGCTTCTATGCGAAATAAATGTGCATCAGGTAAGTCGTTGTCAACTCCTGTCGGTGCCTCTCCTGTGTCTATTCGGGATAGATGGTCGGGCCCAACATTTAGCTTTCCTAGTCAGACAACTATTTCGAACTCAAATTCTTGGAAAAGAAGTAGCCATCGACAAATTCTGCCATGATGGAGTGGTTTATTGACAAGATACTTCAGGGTTTGATGGTTAGTATAGAATATGAAGGGATTGGCTAAAAGGTAATGTCGATACTTTTGGAGGGAAAAGACCATACGTAAGGCTTCTCTTTCTGTGGTCAAGTAGTTTCTTTCAGCCTTATTTAATTTTTGACTACTGTAAACTATAGGGTAATCCATCCCATCATCTCCTGGCTCAGTTAGGATTGCTCCTATTGCTATTCCTGATGCATCGATATGGACATGGAATTTGACCGACCAGTTAGGAAATTTTAAGATGGGGGCTTCGACTAATTTTCTTTTCAATTTTTCGAAAGAGATGTGGCATTCATCTGTCCACTTAAACTCTTGATCTTCTCTTAACAGTTCTTCAAGAGGATAGGTCATATCTGAATAGTGTCTTATGAATTTTTTGTAATAGCCTGTATGGCCAAGTAACACCCTAACTTGTTTGGGGTTTACTGGTGGTTTCAGGTCGAGGATAATTTTAATCTTTGCAAAATCGACTTTGATACCCTCCTTACAGACAATGTGCCCTAATAGTATGCCTATGGGAGTCATAAATATACATTTCTTAATGTTCAGGGAGAGTTGAATCTATCGACATCTCCCTAGCAGAAGCCTGAGCCATTTACAGTGATCTTTTAAGGTGGAGTATATTGTCCAGTCATTGAAGTATACTGCCATGGTCTTATATATGTACTCTTGGAATGTTTTGACAATGATTCGAGAAAACACCGTAGGCGCATTATTTAATCCAAAAGGCATAACTTTGTAAGCAATGGAACCAAATTCACACACAAATGTCGTCTTCTTCTAGTCTTCTTTAGCTATTGGTACTTGGTTATAGCCTGAGAATCCATATGTGAATGAATAGCATTCATTCCCTGCAACTTCATTCAAGATTTCATCCGCATAAGGGGTTGGGAATGGGTCTGTCAGTGTTACTTTGTTGAGTTCCCGAAAGTCGACACAAATTCGTAACCTTGTCAGGTCATGTTTCTTGGGCTGTACAACCATTGGACTTGCCCATTCTGACTGGTCGATAGGGTAAATGATCCTTGCTAATAACATGTTATCAATTTCCTTTTTGACTATTTTTTTATACTTGTGAGCCAGTTTATAAGGTCTTTTCTTAACAGGTCGAACATCAGGTTTAGTATCAATTTTCATCTCTCCCATTTCTTGGACTAAGCCTTTTAGGTCTTTATAGTCTCTGACAAAGACATCTTGGAACTCTTTTAGTAAGTTCACGATCTCTGTGGTCTGTTGGTCGTTCTAGTAGTCACCATTTTTTGCTAGTTTTGGTCAATCATCATTTGAGATGTCGACTTATTTAGTTTCTAATTTGGCATCTAGCCACTCTAGTGCTTTAGCTTCATTAATTGGTCGACTTCCTTCTTTGAACTATGAGAATGTGGCAGGGAAGTCGGATGCAGTCATTCTGTCAGTATCTTGTTTGTCAATTGTTGTGATTTTTAGGATCGAGTGGATAGGTTTTGTTGTTTCAACGTGGGTGGATTTCCATCTGAAGCTCTTGCCTTCTGTGTTTTCATTCTCTAGTTGTAAACGGGTCGACTGTGGTTTTGACCCTATTTGTATATTATTATAGTCTTTTATTTGTCGATGGTCTCATAAGGGTTGATTCTCAGTCGGTTGGATGAATTGTTTAATTTGCTTTGTTGTTTCGGCCATATTTTCATTTTGAGGGATGAAGTTAAAGTCTTTAAAAAAAAATTCTCGGATTTCATGCCAGAAGAAGGTTTCACCTCTAGCTTCTTCCATCTTATACCATTTGTTTGGTAAGTTGGCTAGGGTTGAGGGGAATAAGTGTGGCCAGGCTCGCTCATCCTTGTATCCCAGTCTTCTCCACTCCTTTTCACAGGTTTTGATATGTTCCTCTGGGTTTTGGCCTTGAGTGAATATAGGTATGGAAGCTTGTTGGGTTAACTTCCTTCCTCCAAACATTTCGACAAAGTAAGTCGACGCAGTTGTCTAGGTATGTAGTCTGGTCTGGTGGGTATCCCACCATCTAGCTGCTTGACCTGTAAAAGTTTCAACTAGGCTCTAAAGTCGGCCATGTTCACCAATATTTTTAGATACTTGTTCGATGTGCATGACTGGTGATTCCCTCTCCTTATACCTTGGTAGTTGTGTAGTATTTAGGCTAGTTGGTTGTAAGGTAGGGTGTTCCCTGATTTTATTTTCGAAGATTTTTGGGATAATGGATACTATGAAGCACTATCGGGTGGGTTTTTTCTGGACTTTTTGTATGGTCTAGCACCCTCTTGCTTGTGTTTCGTAATTCTCAATATCCCAGTCGTATAATTCAGTATCTGAGTTATAACCAACTGAGTCTTGGTTACCTAAGTTAAGTTCTCCATGGATGTTTGGTTCTGTGTAGTCTGCATCATTGTGGATTTGGTAAAGTTGTCTGATATCAACTTCTTCATCAATAGGTTTAGTCCAAGCCTCCCCTTGGGATGGATGAATGGGTACAATGACCTTTTGACCATTTCCTTTTAATTTGATCCGTTCCTTGTCCAAATATATGGATGCTTTCATCTTCCAACCCCAAGGTCGACCGACTAGTGCTGGGAAGGAGCTGGATCCTTCTTTTGGGTCAATAATTTCAAAATCAACCTTGTTTGAGATTCCCTTGATGGTCGTGTCGACGTTTTTCCAGACTCCAATGGGTTCAATTAGGCCTTGGTCGACGAGTTTCAAGTATATGCCTGACTCATAAAGTCGAGGTCTACCCATCTGTTCCCAAGTATCCCGAGTCATGATATTTACTTGTCAGCCGAAGTCGAGTACTACTTGTCGGACGTGGTAACCTTCGATTTCTAGGTCAACAAGTGGGTCGGCATCACTTTTGTCTTTTTGATTCAAGCTAGAGATGTTTTTGGTTTTTTTTCCGGGTTTGTTCCTTTTATTTCATGTAATAAGTCAATGAAGTGCGATACTGATTTGTCTATTTGAACAAGTTGGATTAGTTGATTTATTGTGTTGGGTCAACTGTTATAGAGGTCTTCTTATCGTACAATGTCTTGAAAGACATGGGTTGCTTGTTTATATGTTTGTTTTTCCTTCATTGGGTCAGGATAAACGTTTGTGTCTTTAATCTTACTAATTCTAGGGTTATCAAGTCCTGTTTTTGTTCCTTTTCGAGTTACAATATGTAAATTTTTGGTGGTTATTACATCATTCTTTTGCACACAAGACAAGACATTAACATTTTTCTTGGTATTAATTTTTTCTAACATAGTAGGGAAATCCTCTAATGAGTGATCGCCTACTCCACAGTGGGTACAGAATTTGAGATCAGTCATATCCTTGTATGGACAGTCTGCATACCGGTGACCTTCTTTGTAGCATATAAAGCACTGGATTGGTCGACACGGGCGTATATCATGATTCCCAGGGAATCGACCTCTTCCTCCATAGCCTTGGCGTTGATTATCGTACCGGCGCTCATATCGTCGGCCGTCATATCTTTGTCCGTTCTGATCATTTGGTGGATTTTTTTGCTCGTTATGTTGCGCTACTACATTTGTTTGGTATACCACATGATAGTTCTATCGGTCCTTTAGGTTTAACTGACAGTCGGTAGTGTTATGACTTCTGGTTTCGCAGATGGCACACCAGGAAGCCTTATCGTTCTTCATGTTAAATAGGCAGTCTATTGTAGAGAGATATTTGTGTTCCTGGTAAATGTCGCAAAAGGATTTGGTCTGTACAAATCGAACGTCTTACAGCTATATTCTTGTCAATAGTTATCTTTCGAATGACCCGTCGTCGAGCATTTGGTACACCAGATCTCCTGATTCTTGAGGCTTAGTTCCTTCAAAGAATTCTGTACGTTCTCGAGCTATTCTTCCAATATGTGGTCCGTGGGTTAAGAAGGTATGTCTTCGTCCATCTCCACCTAAAGAGATTTTGTTAGCTCATCCTCATACGTTTTGAACGTCTCCAGATTGATCTGTCGGTGTACTTTCTGCGATAGTCCTGCAAGAAACCATTGGATTAGTAATTTTTCATCAATAACGTAATCGAGCTAGCTTAGTAGGTCTTTCCAACGTGTATCATAGTCGCGGAAGGTCTCCCCTAGATTTTGTGATGTGGTTTTAAGCTTCTTTGCGGCCAGGTGCTTAGCGTCTGGAGTTTTAAAAAATGACAAAAATTGTTCCTTAATCTCGGCTTTTGTCGCTCTTGGTTGTCTTTCCAAAAAGGTCATGTACCATGTCAATTCCCTTTTCCTTAAGGCCCCTGCGAACTATGCCATTTGTCGATCTTCATCAGTAACTTGGTTGGCTTCCCAGGTCGACTTGTAGACGAACCAATGTCGTCTGGGGTCTTCATCTCCCTCATAAAGAGGAATGTGAGTGGATCCATGACCCATGTCTGAATCACTGTCACTGCTCTCAGAAGGTGGTGATGATGGGGGTGGGGGTGTTGATGAGGGTGGTGGGGTTATTGGTGTATTCGTGCCTGTGGAATTCTGATCGACAGAACTTCCATTTTCGTCGGTTGTCGAGTCTTCGTCGACTTGCAGTCGGTTGATGTCGACTTCTGCTGTCGATGGTCCACTACAACTATTTGTTTGCAGGTTTGATTGTTTGATTTCTTCTAAAGCTGTATTTGGCGAGGGGGGCACTCCTTCATGTGTTGGTAATATCAAGTGGATACTTCGGAGGGAGGATGCCACTTGAAATGCCACCCAATTCCCTTCCACTGGTCGACGTATAATAAGGTGTCGTCCAGGGTATGTTTTGTCGCCTAGTCGGCTCCATATAGTGAAGTCACCAGCTCATAGTCGGAGGTCTTCTTCGACAATAGTCTGTATTCTAGTACGTGGATTCAATGGGGAAAGGGTTGTTCCTTCATCGGGAGCTCTTATTTGGAGAGCTTCTGGCTGCTCTATCCACAATTCTTCCTCCTTAGGGGACGCTTCTTGCTCGACTCCCTCTTTATGTCGGTCATGACCCGACTCTAGCGGATTTTCTTCCTTGTCTTTCTCCCTAGGGTTTTGTCCTCTGTGCAACTCTAAGGCCCTTTCTCGTCGTGCTTCCCTTCTCTGGTGTCTCTCGTCTCTTTCTACTTTCTGAATGTTTGACATACTTTCATACGATCTATTCTCTTGAGGTCCCTTTTGGTCGACTTCTCATTACTGGTGACTATTATCTGGTTTGTGTCGACTAGGATCCACTATACTCTATCTTCGACACATGACCAGCTACCCCCCCATAGCCTACCCGACGCTTTTAGAAAGCCCAGATAGTTTGATTTATTTGCTTAGGAAGTATTCCCACTCCCTTTCTGCAATTAATTTCTCCCACTTCCTCTGCTTCTCCTCCCAGTTAGTGTTTGATGGTTTTTCATATAGTGGTGGTTGAGATTCAACAATGTGTCCTGCTCCTTTCTCGATCAAGAATTTGAACAACAAGGTCGGTAGGGAACACAAAAAATTTTCGGTGAAATCTGTGTAAAATTTCTCTTTGACGGTTTCCACCGAAGTTCTGTCTTCGACTGCTTACTCCTCACAGAATTCGTCGGCGATTTTTTCAAACCACTACGACAAATTTGTTCTACCTCCTCAGATCAGTTTCTCCAGCAACTGTTGTTCTTTATTTGCATCCAGCTTTCTCATCTAGGAGTTGCTTCAAGAGTTGGGGCACTATTCGACAAAATTTTCATGTGTCTCTGTAAAAAATCTTTCTTTTACTTCGGCGACTGTTAATCTGTTCCTTCGTGTGTAATTCTGCAAATAGTTTGCAATTTTACGTTCCCACCAGTCCTTAATCTCTTGCTCTGGTATCATATGTGAGCATATATTTCAATCATGTACTACCGGCAATGGAACCAATGTTGTAATCTCATAGATCACATAAGGTTACCAATAATACATACTAAAACATACATAAATATAGAATAGAGACAAGAGACAAGAACAGATAGGATTAAACATATTATATTATTACAATGAGTTCATACAATGCAGGGAACTGAACTGAGTTCTCGTTTGGCTCAACAGCCTAATGTATACAATTTACAAACGGTTACAAAATAACTACCTGTCGGTTCGGTGAACCGACGCGAATTTAGATGGCCGACCTAATCTCTTTAGTTTAGTTAGTCGACCAACTTAGTCGGCTGATCGACTAAGTCGGCCCATCGACTTAGTCGACTGATCGACTAAGTCGGTCCTCATTCAAGTTGACTTATCGACTTGCTCCTTCTACAGGATGACAAATTAATTCTAGAATTTTCTTTCTCAGACCCTCACAACCCCCTCTTCTGAAAAATCAAAGAAAAATCAGTTTGTTGAGATCCGGCATAAATAAGTTGCATGTCCACAATAACCTTAGCAGAATATTTTAAAAGAAGAAATATGTTTGATAATATATTTTAAACATCCAACTTTAATTTTCTCTAGCTTGTTGTTGACACCCTGTTCTTGAACCTCTAAAGCTGTGGCAACCAAGTAGGCCAGGTCTATTTGTATCCTCCACATATCCTCTCCTCAACTTTTGCATTATTAGTCTTTATTTTAACTTGGAAATTTATGCATCAAATGCTATAAGGCTTGCCTGCAATTTATCAAAATGCCATGGTATACTTGGACAGAGTTGGTGAGTTGAACATTGAGCAATGAAACTTGTGAATCATGTGCCATGAAAATTTATCCATGACTCTCTATTAGTTGATATTGACTTGTAAGAATGGTTGGTAAGGTGTTTAGTAGAGATGCAAAATATTTCTAGTTACTATTATTTTGAAACCAGGTATCTCCTACAAAATTTTATCGTGTTGATTTGAGGCTGCACTAGATTTAGTTAGTTTCTCTAGGTGATCTCTAACTTGAAGGATTGTTTTAAATGCAGGTTAGAGGTGTGAATCCTTTATCACTTTCTGAAATGGAAAATTTCTTCAACATCCTTCGAATAACTGTTTCTCTAGGACTTGTGAGTATAGTCTTGTGTATGTATTTTTACAATATATTGTCTCTGACTCATAGATTGATTACATGAAAAAATAATCTCTTGCAAGATCCCAATCCTAACAATTTAGTTACAAGTACCACATTTTATTTTGAGGCTACCAAATACACACTTTACTTGGTACACAACTAACTACTCAGTACAATTATTTTCATTTTTCATTTCTTTAGTTTTTCGAAGGAATATTGTGCTTATGCCATGTATTTTGATGCATTACATCAGAGTTGAAACAGACCCATCTGATAGAACACAATTGCGGATGACTATTGTATCATCTATTCCCATGACAACATTTGAGTAATCTATGTCTACTTACTCTTATTTTTATTTTTACTAAAGGAAAATGTACTTACTATTATTTTATTTTCACATTCAATTGTAGGTTTAAGGAATTCATCAAGGAGAAGCTTGTCAACAGTTTCTCCTGTGAAACAACTTCATGATCAAAGTCTTCTCCTTTCAAATGCATTAATATCATATTGAATTTCCATGGCTGATCTGGCATATCAATACCCTCTTTGTATTCCTGTATGCAGGACCCAGGTTGTATTGAAATTCAAACTCAACTCTTCATTGTATAGAAGGTCTGCCACTGCATTTATTTCTTTATAAACATGGATAAATGACACATTTCAAAAGGAATATTCCACCTGTTTTAACTAAGCTAAGATTGGGAGAAAAATTAGGTAGGTTGTTATCCATCCTGAACCTAGCAATCATCCAATTAATATAACGTTTTACATTGAATTTGAGCTGTCCAAAAAGGCCATATCTTGCAATTTTTTCAGTTTTTTCCTAGCCTACTAAAATGATAGTGCTATCTCCTAAATTCTTTTTTCTCATTTTCAGGTATTTTGGTTTTGCCATTCCAAATGTCATAATAATTTCAAAATGAAACGTAACACACAAAATGTGAAGTGGACTAAAGAATACATAAATTTGCATGGAAAAGAACTTACTAAGGTATCTTGTGTGTGCCCATGACACATGTTGACATGTTTGCCCATGTTTTCCCATGTTGTGCCACAATTTTCATCCAAACTTGCAATACATATGATTACTTATTGGGGTCTATCTCTTTACACTTAGATAGTTGCTAGAACAAACTTCGAGATTAGTCAATTTTTTCAACAATAGTAATTGTTTTAAACAATTTTGAAGAATTCAAGGAAAACCATTTCATTTTTTGTGCCATACCAAATGCTTAAGGCCATGTTTGGATGTGGATGGATTTAATTTGATGACATTATTAGACATGCAAAATTTTCAGTTAATACCGTTGCTTTGAAAGAAACAAGACACAACTCCCAAGTTTGAGAGAAAAAGAAACAAGCCTCGGAGATATGATAGAAATTTTCAAAATACTTTGAAGTCCATCAAGAAGATTGAGGAAGTTCATGTTAGCAGGGAGGATAAATTATGGGAGAACAGGTTTGTCTCATTCTCTTCAACTTTCCTTGTAAAAGAGTTGAGGGATAACTAAAAATTAGCTAATTGGTTATCTTCTAGATAACCATATTTTATGTTAACTTATACTCTCCCATTAAATGAAGGACTCAATCTCATGATGGAAATTATAAGGATAGTGTATGTCATGTCGTCCTTGAAGTTGGATCTAAAGAGAATTGTGGCCAAATTCCTAGAACAAGCCAAAGGATTATGTAAGAACATATTTTAAGTCCTCAGTTTCACTCATGGACATCAATTTTTTTTTCATTTTTTCCCATATGTGTTTGCAAACATTTTTTCCCATATGTGATTGCGAATTCATAACTTTGAAGCAAAGATGGTGGAGGACAATGCAAGGATTGTCCTATGTGAGGTCATGTAAAGGCATGGCAAATATATTTTAGTAGTGGACAACAATGGCTACAATGCAATCAAGTGATATAGTGTTCTTAATTATATTCATTGAAGACCAAATATGTGTATATACTACACAATGATCATTATAATATTTTTTTCTATTGTTGTGACAATGCATAAAAGCTCTTTTATATCAAAAACAATTCTCTCTAATCCCAGGCTTCACAACCCAAAATTGAAATCATTTGGTGAATCAATTGACAATCGATTTTTGCATTAAGGGTCTATGTTACCATAAGGGTTTATTATGTAACATTTGTAATAGTGCATTGTTTTAGGGTTTTCTATTTGCCATGATTATTTCTTTTAAAATTGAGTTTGTTGAAGCTCTCACATATTTTCCAATGGTTTTCACTATATTGGGCGGTTGTAAAATGTGTCCTAAGATTGTAATCAAAAGGAATTTGGTGAGTATAGGAATTGCATTGCCCCTTCAAGAGGGGATGTTTTATTGGTGTGTTATTTGAGTGCTAATTGGTTATCATTGAAAATATTTGTTTGTGTAGAATGTGATGAATTAACATACAAAAATAGTGATTATCTAGTTACTATAGATACATAATGGCTTACCTTGTAATAGTCCTTCAAGTCTTTCAAATGCATTTATTTAGTGCAAAAATGACTTGACGGACTAGTACAGGGTAAGCCATTATGGATCTATATTAACTTGATAATAATTACTTTGTATGCTTGAATAATGCAAAATTTGTTTGAATATCATCATTATCAATCAATAACAACTTCTTAAAGGGTGTTATCTCAATGGTAGAGAACCTGCCTAATTATAGGCATGAGGTTGGTGGTTCGATTCCTTCATACCCTATCATAAATTTGTGACTACATAAGCGACTAAATTTGAATATATATGACTATTAGTAGATAATTTCCTGTATCTAGTCATATTTATCTTAGTCATTAATATGTTATCATCTAGTAGTTTATTTAGTTGTATATTTGGTCATTAATTACTGCAATCAATGACTAAATCCATAACTAAATCCGTGACTAAATCATTAACTATCAATGACTAAATCATTGACTAATAAGTTAAGCTATTAATGACTAAGTGAAATAGGACTAAGTTAGTCAATCTATAAGATAGTGGAAATTAGCTACTATTAGTCGTCGACTCAAAAATAGTCGTTTATATCCAGATTTTAGTCATTTTTTAGTCATTAATTTCTCATTTTGTACTGGTGAACTCACAACATGTTCAAGAAATCCATGGGATTTGTATGGGATACAAACTAATCTATGGTTTGTGTGTGGAATATCATCGTTACTTGATAAATTATGGCTTGCTATTTCTTGATCTATTGCTCCAATAATTAGGGTTTCCTTACTTGTCGGTTGGGTTACATTGAGTGCTACCATAGTTGACTAAACCTACAATAATTAAATTTATTCTCTCTCTCTCTCAAGTATGTGCTTTGTTCTTGTAGTGACTTGTCTCTTAATAGACAATATCTGATCTAAACAAAAATTGTTGAGTATAAGGAAGGTTTCAACTCTCCTAATGGATTATCTTATTTGTTTTCTTTGTACTTTGAGTTAGATTTAATACTATTGGTATTTATTGTATGTGTATGCTTTTTAGCTTTAACAAAGGTACCTTTGGGGGTGTTAAGGTTGAAAAAGGTGAAGGTTATGGGTATGTTGTCCCATATGCCCTAGGTGCATAGACACATAATCTAACTATTGATCTGGGTTAGAGAATTGGTAAACTAGTTGTTGCAGCTGCAACTTTCTTCCCAAATTTTTAAAATTTTGGACCCTCCTTGTTGATTTTATCTTTCCTGGTTTTATTGGTTTCCTAAATTCAGTTGTTCCTCTGCTACAATTTTGGATTTTCCTGAGTTTGAATTGAGTTCAATTATTTACCGCTTTCGGAGGATGAATGATTATTTTCTGTCTACGAATGCTTTTGACTATTGAACTTAACATATTTTTTACTATTTTTGAATGGTTTGGTTTTATCGCTGTCAGAGGCTTGTTGAAGATTGAGTTGGGGTTCTATTTCTCTGTGCCACCCCTGTTTCGGATATTAAATGAACTATTTCAATGCTACCCAACCGAAGGTCTTTGAGCACTTAACGCTATGTTTTATGATCTTTTATCACTACTAGGAATCATTTGAACAGTGAATCGGGGTCGTAGTTCTCTACGCAACCGCCGTTGTGGAAGCTAAACGATGAATGACCCATTAGACAGTTCTGATTTTCATCGATGCCTTGGTTTTATTAATCAACTTTTACTTTGCGATGTTTTTTTTTCACTATCGAAATGGTTTTGATTATTGGTCGGGGGGGCTGGTCCTTTACAATGCTGACACGGCGGCAACATTGAGACTTTGGTCGCTAATACATAGTCTTCAAAGCTTTCGATCACTGATGATTTATGTTGACTGCGAAAAATTTTAGTCTGTCTGTCTCCTGCCATTGCGGTTGTGAACTAAAATTCTCTACCGACACATTATGGTTAGTCCTTTCGCTCACCTATGCCATTGTTCTTATGGGGTAATTGTTCTAATTTCCGGTGTATGGACAACAACTTTTAATGCTTTATATTGTCGATGTTTTATTTTGACCCAAAATCCTTAGTCTATATGGTTTCCACCGTTGTGGTGGCTTAGTGAACTAACCATCCGACATTTAGTTGTTTCGTTCACCGATGGGGAGTTTGTCAGCCCAATGCTTAGTTTTTTCCGTCGGTAAGGTTTTCCCGCTTTTTTATGAGATTTTACCATATTTCATGGGTGACAGAAGTTTTATGTTCAAGTTAGGGTTTTCGCGATGAAAACACAGTACCGGGTTTCATTTTTTATGCTTATTTTTTATTGATAGTATGGTTTACGTTTTATTGAAAGTTAGATGATCTTGGATGCAATCCAAATTAATGATGAGTTTTTCGTTTTAATTGCAGACAGACCTGGAGAATTTTTCAGACCCAGTTTGATGATTGCTGCTTCAAAGAAGACATATATAAAAGACAAAGTAGAATCGATAGCAGCAAAGGCCTAGGCTTGGAAAAGGTTCATCAGTTACCAAGCCGGTCTCTTTTATGAAGTACTCATAATTCTTAATCTAAAACATAACGCATTGTATGAATCATGAGCACTCACAAAAGGAAAAAATTGTGAGATTAAATGGTTGGGGGAGTCCAAAGGTCACCTGGGGGGTGGAAACCCAAAATTTTTATTGTTTTGTATAAGTATAGGAGAGTTAGATGTAGTGAGGACTTTTTCCCGGATAGATTTGTGAGAGTATGATGTAAGAAGAACTATTTCCTTTTGCATAAATAAATTACAAGTTTGCTGTTGGAGAAATCTTTGTGGAAGGTTTCAAATCTTTGTGGAAGGTTTCAAATGCTGTGCTATGGATTTGTTGAATGTGAACTATTTCATTTTCAGCTTTTATCCATTAACTGTGAGATTGTTCTAAATCTTCGAACCTGTGTGCTTGTTATGAATGCACTCTAGTTTATTCTATGAAATTTCCACTATGAGTAATGAATGTTTTTCATAAACAATTAGCTATTTGGTTGTTCATATATCTATAAATGTTCATGTGTTTTGAAATAAGTAACATCTATCTGTGATTTTTATTAATGCATGGACAAAATACATTACTCATTGATGAATAATAATCTTTCTCCCTAGGGATAGGTTAGATAGTTAGTTTTAGTTTTTTCTTGCTATGTGTGGTTTATATGCGAGAGAGCTAAGACGAGAGGTAAGAACCTACTCATCACATTCTGACCACTCCTTATGTTCTCTATCAATCTGCACTTTTAGATAGGCACTTGCATCTCATACTTAAATACAAAAACTAAAAACATACACGGTGGACTAGGCCGTAACCAGTAAAACCCTTTATTTTTGTCACTTGACCTACAGCAGTTGGATCGTAAACCGGACGGATTCCCCATACCAAATAGTAACGGGCTAGTTGGGACCATTTACTAGGGAGAATCCCTAACTGTTGTTACCTGCAATTTTCCAGGCCTCAACATTTTTTGGCGCTAGAAGGAGGGCCGCCAGTGCATGGTTGGCCGAGGAAATTTATTTTCTCGAGATTATTTGACCGGTGATAGTTCTAAAAGCAGTTTTTTTCCCAATCCAATTCCTGAAGAGAAGGGTAAAGAGAATCTGTATTCTATCGATAACGAAATAATTAATGATCTGAGAAGACATACTAGGGCATATGTGAAGAATATAGGAGGATTACCAATTATTCCTATCTTTCCCATAAGAGAATATAAGAAGAAAGACCGTCCTATATTGAAAGATGCAATGTTGGTTGGAGATTTTGAAGAACTGGTAGAAATAGCCTTACAAGAAGTTGTTCAGCCTTTGAATCAAGTGGGCCCAGATACACCTTACTGTTCACCTGTTCATACCCCTATTCATTCACCACCTCATTCTCCACCCAGACTCATGGAAAACATGAATGCAAATTAGCCACCCAACCCACCAAATCCACCACCTGCTTGGAGGGCTAGGTCACCTTTAAACTTGGCACCCCCTTTACATGACTTACCTCAGAATTTTGAGAAAATGCTGCCCAATTTTGACCCTAGTGAAAATATTTTAGTAGACAATCATTTTCAAATATTTTACTTGGTGATAGAAGGACTCAGGGCTGGAGAACAAGAAGATGTAGTCTGCAGATTGTTTCCGCATACCCTGAAAGGAGCAGCAGCCTCATGGTATTTTTCTCTACCTACAAACTCAATCATAGACTGGGATACATTTGAAAGAATATTTAGAAGTAAGTATGCAGTCCAAAAAAACTCATGCAGTGTTAATGAAGGGGTGATGCGCTTTAAAGAAAGAAAGAAAAGAAAAAGTGCATAGTTTCACCCAAAGGTTTGCTGCTTATCTTAAGGATTTTTCTGCAACTGATAAACCATCTGATAAAGTTTTGAGTGAATACTATACTTCAGCTTTGGGGCCTGACTTTTCTATGTTTGCTAAAATGTCAGTTAAACCTACGTTATCAGAAACTTATGAAGAAGCTGAGAGAGTAGAAGCTGAAAGAGAGAGCATAGAAGATTATCCTGAGCAGTGGGGAGAAAAAAAAATAGTAAGAAAGCCTTATTATTTATTAATCCTAAGGAGGAGTAGTCACGTGACTTTGAAGGAATGTTAAAAATGATGTAGAAACTATCTAACAGAATGATAGATCTGGAAAAAGAAAAGGAGGCCCATAAAGCATTTAAGCCTTACTATAAAAAGAGAGAAGACAACAATCAATCTAAACCTCCTCCACACAGTCTTGCATCAATGAACTTAACAGAGGTAGGTATGGATAACTTTTGCACCTTTCATCAGCATCCTCATTCTGAAAAAAATTGCCCTCAATGGATCAATTCGATGACATTAGTAATGAATCAGATATTGGACTCCAAACTAACAGAAGTTGATGAAGAGGAAGAAAAAAGAAGAAACCCATAGAAAAACAAGAGGATGATGCTCTGGTTTTATGGGACTGTGTTTCGATGTTTGATACCGAATAAGAAGGCTATCTGAAATAGGAGGAGGTATCGAAAAGAAACATGAAAACAAGAAGTCAAGGTTTGATAAAAGAGGACAGATCAGTACTCCCGAAAATCAAGAGACTTCAAAAGAATGTAAAGAAAATTCAGAAGAGCACCATAGCTGATAAAATACCTGAATTCACCATTATGAGTTAAAATCCAAAGCAAATCAACATGCCTATTAATCCCATTGAGGAGAAGAATGATGATGTAAAAAAGAATCTCAAAGAACATAAGATGGAGTATCATATTGTGGAAGATATTAAGAGGGCCAAGGCAAATATCTTGCTATTTGAAATGTGTAATGTGCCTCAGCAAAAAGAAAGATTGTTAAAAACACTTGAAATACCAGAGGAAAAGCTTCCCACTGACAATCAACCTAAAGAAGAAGAAATTGGTGAAACAAGTGTGGGAGGTAAGTCTAAATGCAAAACCCCATCATTTCTCCTAACTTTTGAAATTTTCAACAATAACGTGCACAACTGTCTAGTAGACTCAGGGGCATCAGTCAATGTTATGCCACTTTCAGTCTATAAGAAGATAAATGGACAACCTAAACCATCTACTTGGCAGGTCATTCAGTTAGACAGAACAGCTATGAAGGTAATTGGGGAAATGGAGGATGTTTTGATTCGACTATATTCAAATGAAAAGGTATGTCAGTTCATCGATATTGTAGTAGTAGACATACCTGAGGCTTATGGATTTGTTTTGAGTTAGGATTGGTCAGCAAAGCTAAATGGGTATTTTGTATCTGATTGGTCATATCTGTGGTTTCCTTATAAGGGAAGTCCCAACCAAATAAAAGTATTAAGAGAGCCCCATATGAAGCACAATGTTACTCAGTTGGAGGGTAAGAATGAACCAGTGAATTCTATGTTGGGAAATTACTTTATTGAGCTTGAACTAGGAAATTACCAAGCAGAAGAATCCAGTGGTACACCAGACACATAGCCCGATCTCCTTCGATTTTCATGGGCTGATGAATTTGACTGTAAAATAGTAGAATTAGTTTCAGATGTTGTTTTTTATTCAAGTACAGTAGAAGTAGATAGTTTCTGGGCACTTTTTTTTATGGATCTAAAACTTTGGAAGGATCGGGAGCTGGCTATGCCCTGATTGATCCAAAGAAAAATAAACATTTTCTTTCATGTAGATTAGAGTTTGAATGTACCAATAACACAGCCGAATATGAAGCATTAGTTTAGGGACTAAGAAAAGCAAATGAATTATAGTGGAAAATCTGAAAGTGTATGGGGATTCTAAAATAATTGTAAAGCAAATTCGAAAACAGATACATTGCATCTCACTTCATTTAAAAGCTTATCAGAATGAAGTGTGGGATTTGCTCACAAATTTTTATGCATTTAATATTGTATCCATTCCTAGACTTAAGAATGCAGCAGCTAACTTGTTAGCTACCTCAGCTGCAAGGCTTGTACCTTCAAATAACAAGTGTTCTATTGAATTACTTTTTAGGCCTTCGATTCCAGACATGATTAATAATCTATGAGTTTTTGATGATGATCAACAAATCCTTGAATGTTTGATGAATGATGAGACTTTCAAAGGGGCAATTATCGATGATGAAGAACACCAAGCTGAATTAAAACTCGACAAATTTATTCCTAAAGGGGTTAGGACCTTAGAGCGGATGTTTGATTTAGACAACAAGTTCAGAAGACCAGCAAATGTCAAGACTCATAGCTCGTCTTTACAATTCGAGCTGATAAATTTAGGAGCTGAAGTTGAGGCCAAATATGTGAATTTGGGAAAGTGTTGCTCCTCGGGTGAAATAAATAAGTTCGTTAGTTTGTTCAAACAGTACAAAGATGTATTTTCCTAGACATATGAAGAGCTTAAAACATATGACACCAATATTATACAACATGTCATTCCTATTATATCTGGAGTCAAGCCTTATCAGCAACCTTTGAGGAAAATGCATCCAAAACTAGAGCCTTTAATTCAGAATGAAGTGAAGAAATTATTGGATGCTAAAATTATATTGAAAGTCAGACACTCGGAATGGGTGTCGAATCTGATACCAGTAAGGAAGAAATCTGGAGAAATTAGGCTATGTGTGGATTTCAGAAACCTAAATCATGCTTCGGATAAAGACAACTACCCAGTCCCACCCATGGAATAGATATTGCTGATGATTTCGGGTTCTGATTTATTTTCATTATTAGATGGATTCTCTGGCTATAATCAAGTGTTAGTAGCTGAAGAAGATAGACTAAAAACTACATTCAGAACAAAATGGGGAACTTTTGCTTACAGAAGGATGCCCTTTGGACTCATCAATGCTAGAGCTACTTTCCAGAGGGCTATGGATATAGATTTCCATGATCTAATTGATCATAGTGTTGTAGTATATATCGACGATGTCACGATATTTTCAAAGAAGAGAGAAGAACATGCATTCCATCTAAAAAAAAAAATTGAGCGTTGTCGAAAATATTGTATCTCACTGAATCCAAGGAAACATGTGTTTGTGGTTATAGAAGGAAAGCTACTGGGTCATGTGGTTTCTAAAAAGGGGATCTCCATAGACCCAGAAAGGATCAAAGACATTGAACAGATCCCTTTACCCCATAACAAAAAAGGTATGCAATCATTCATGGGGACAATAAATTTTGTGCAAAGGTTTGTGCCAGATTTCGCTCAAATTGTTAAATATTTACAGCAAATGGTGAAACAAAGTGTACAATTCAAGTGGACTGATGTAGAGAAGAATGCATTCAATAAAATAAATACATCTATTTCTCATGCACCCTCTCTCAAAGGTCCAAATTTTACGAAGGATTTTATTTTGTACACTTTCACATCTGACGATTCATTAGCAGCGGTGCTTACTCAAAAGGAATATGGGGGAGATGAGTACCCCATATCATTTATGAGCACTAGTCTGTAGGGGAGGAAATTGAATTACCCAGCTGTGGATAAACAAGCTTATGCAGTCTTCAAAGTAGTAAAATAATTTAGGCCATACATACTTAAGAACCGGACGAAGGTAATAGTTCCACACCCAGCTGTAAGGTCTCTTTTCGTACAAAAAGAATTAGGAGAAAGAAGAGGCAACTGGGTAACAGATTTATAAGAATATGACCTCGAATTCAAACCAACATCCATAGTTAAAGGTCAAGGACTGTGCAAACTAATGGCTGAAGGTAAAAACAATGAAGAAAACGATTGGGAAAATGAAGCTAAATTACATATGATGGATGTATGTCCTCTTTTCACAACTCCAAATTCCTGGTACCGAGACCTTTTTCATTACCTTCAGGAAGGATTGTTGCCAGAACATTGGAATTCCAAACAACGAAGAGCATTGCGCCTTAATTCAGTTGCATATCATATCATTTATGGAATTTTATTCAAGAAGAATTATGATGGAGTCCTTCTCAGATGCTTAGAGAAAGAAGATGCAAAAAAGGTCATAACAAGGTTACATGATGGGCCTGCTGGAGGTCATTTATCCAGAGATACGACAGCCCACAAGATTCTCAGAGCTGGATACTATTGGCCCACACTATTTAAGGATGCACATGCCCATGTAAAAAAGTGTGATATCTGCCAGAGGTGTGGAGGAAGACAAGCCAAAGAAGCAGGACCATTGAATCCTGTGATGATAACATAACCATTTGAGCAATGGGGGATTGATATCATTGGAGAGATAAAACCAAATTCTTCCTTGCAACACAAATACATTTTGATGGCAACTGACTACTTCACTAGATGGGTCGAGGCAATTTAATTACATAAAGTGAATGAAGATGCAGTCATGGATTTCTTGCAAGATCACATTATGACCAGGTTTGGGGTTCCAATTTCCCTGGTTTTCAACAATGCTACTTATTTTTCTTCTATTAGATTAACTGCATTTTCCCATGAAAGAGGAATTAAGTTGCATTATTCTGCAAACTACTACCCACAAGGGAATGGTTTGGCAAAGTATACAAACAATAATATGATTAGGATCCTAGAAAAGATTGTGATAGAAAACCAGAGAAGTTGGCTTTAGCATTGCTGAATTCTCTTTGGGATGATAGGGTCTCACCCAAAAATTCCTTAGGTGTGTCACCGTATACCCTTATTTATGGAAAAGAAGCCCTCCTTCCTCCTAACATTATTCTACCATCTTCCATAATAGCTCAAGAGTCTAGAGGCACAGATAATGAAATCCTGCAAATTAGAATCTATAATCTTTTGAAGGTGGAAGAGTCTAGGTCCAGAGCGAAAGAACATTTTAAGCATCAACAGGAAGTAGTGAAACAGTGGTTTGATAAACATAAAGCTGGAAAAGGGGGAATTTGAAGTGGGAGACCTGGTTCTTAAGTGAGATCACCCGCATGATGAAAATCGGAAACACATGAAGTTTCAACAGTTATGGGTAGGCCTTTTTCAGATTGCAGCAAAACTTGGCCTCTCAACCTACAAATTGTAAGATTTTCAGGGGTGGGAAGAGAACTTACCAGTTAATGGTTTAGTTCTCAAACCTTATTTTTTCTCATTTTTGTTTTTGTTTTGTACATAAATAAACTGATTTAGTTGTTTATTTTGGATTTACCTTATTTTTGTTGTTTTTTTAGATTTTGATGAATTTAAATAAAAGAAGCAAACTTTTGGTTGCATGGAGAGCATCAGAATTCTGGATTAACTAAAATCCTTGACTATAAGACTGTGTACTTTTGTTCTATCTGAAAGAATTTCTTCTAGTTTAGCAGTTTTCCTAAATGGCTATGAACACATTGAATTCCTACTTAATCCTTGTAAAATAACTCAAGATCAAAAGGTCTGGAATATTATTTCGAGGCTCCATCCATCTCACATTTAAAAAATGTCCTAGGGAGTGACAGCAATAGACCCATGGAAAGGAAGCAAGGTAAACAGTATATTATATATAAATGATCACATGCCAAGAATTGAAAGCCAAAAGGAAAATAAGATTCAAGAATCTCCTAAGAAAGCAATATGTATCAAAACATAGTACTAAATCATATGAGTACAAAATTGCCAAAGTTCTTCTCCTTCTGTGAGCTGAAAATTAAATACATCTCTCACACAAAAGGACACTATGGATAGAGGAGCCTGAATAAAAAAATTCAAAAAGAAAGGCATGCAGGAGGACTCAAAAGAAAGGACAAAGGTCCAAAAGCACAAAAAGTGCAAAATGGCATGGAAATGAGGAACAAATGAATATTTCTGTTTACCATATGTTACAATCCTGTGGTGTCCAAGCTGGAAACTACCCAAAGACAGAGGTAAAAAATGAAATTCATATTCCTAGCCTCAAAAGAGTTATCTGGACTTTTAAATCTTGGTTCCCATGATCCCTAAATTGGACTGATATCAATGATTAAAGTACATACATTTGTCATTTGGGAAATCCAGACATCTAGAGGAATTCAGCATGTTAGTTTTTATTGTCAAAATAGTCTGTTGCTCAAAGAAGAAGTTTTCGAGAGATCTGGGTTCACCAGATAGTCGCCAATTGTTGCAGCTGCAACTTTCTTCCCAAATTGTTAAAATTTTGGACCCTCCTTGTTGGTTTTATCTTTCCTGGTTTTATTGGTTTCCTAAATTCGGTTGTTCCTTTGCTACAATTTTGGATTTTCTTGAGTTTGAATTGAGTTCAATTGTTTACCGCTTTCGGAGGATGAATGATTATTTTCTATCTACGAATGCTTTTGACTGTTGAACTTAACATATTTTTTACTGTTTTTGAATGGTTTGGTTTTATCGCTGTCGAAGGCTTGTTGAAGATTGAGTCGGGGTTCTATTTCTCTGTGTTGCCGTTGTTTCGAAGATTAAACGAACTATTTCAATGCTGCCCAGCTGAAGGTCTTTGAGCACTTAACGCTATGTTTTATGATCTTTTATCGCTGCCGGGAGTCATTTGAATAGTGATTTGGGGCTGTAGTTCTCTACGCAGTCGCCGTTGCGGAAGCTAAACGATGAATGACCCGTTGGATGGTTTTGATTTTCGTCGATGCCTTGGTTTTATTGATCAACTTTTACTTTGTGATGTTTTGTTTTCGCTATCGCAACGGTTTTGATTATTGATCGGGGGGGCTGGTCCTTTGTGCTGCTGACACGGTGGAAGCATTGAGACTTTGGTTGTCAATACATAGTCTTCAAAGCTTCCGATCACCGATGATTTATGTTGACTATGGAACCTTTTAGTCTGTCTATCTCCAGCCGTTGCAGCTACGAACTGAACTTTTCTGTCGACACATTATGGTTAGTCCTTCCGCTCGCCTATGCCATTGTTCTTAGGGGTTAATGATTCCAATTTTCAATGTATGGATGGCAGCTTTTAATGCTTTATATTTTCGACATTTTATTTTGACCCAGAATCCTTAGTTTATATGGTTTCCACCGTTGCGGCGGCTTAGTGAACTAACCATTCGACATTTAGTTGTTATGTTCGCCGATGGGGATTTTGTCAGCCCAATGCTTAGTTTTTTCTGCCAGTAAGGCTTTCCCATCGTTTTTATGAGATTTTACCATATTTCATGGGTGACGAAAGTTTTCTGTTCAAGTTAGGGTTTTCGCGATGAAAACGCAGTACCGGGTTTCATTTTTTATGCTTTTTTTTTATTGATAGTATGGTTTACATTTTATTGAAAGTTAGATGATCTTGGATGCAATCCGAATTAATGATGATTTTTTCATTTTAATTGCAAACAGACCTAGAGAATTTTTCAGACCCAGTTTGATTATTGCTGCTTCAAAGAAGACATATATAAAAGACAAAGCAGAATCGATAGCAGCAAAGGCCTAGGCTTGGAAAAGGTTCATTAGTTACCGAGCCAGTATCTTTTATGAAGTACTCATAAGTCTTAATCTAAAATGTAACACATTGTATGAATCATGAGCACTCACAAAAGGAAAAAATTGTGAGATTAAACGGTTGGGGGAGTCCAAAGGTCGCCTGGGGGGTGGAAAACCAAAGGTTTTACTGTTTTGTAAAGTATAGGAGAGTTAGAAGTAGTGAGGAATTTTTCCGAGATAGATTTGTGAGAGTATGATGTAAGAAGAACTATTTCCATTTGCATAAAGAAATTACAAGTTTCCTGTTGGAGAAAGCTTTGTGGAAGGTTTCAAATGTTGTGCTATGGATTTGTTGAATGTGAACTATTTCATTTTCAGCTATTATCCATTAACTGTGAAATCGTTCTAAATATTCGAACCTATGTTCTTGTTATGAATGCATTCTAGTTTATTCTATGAAATTTCCACTATGAGTAATGAATGTTGTTCATAAACAATTAGCTATCTGGTTGTTCATATATCAATAAATGTTCATGTGTTTTGAAATAAGTAACAACTATCTGTGATTTTTCTTAATGCATGCACAAAATACATTACTCATTGATGAATAATAATCGTGCTCCCTAGGGATAGGTTACATAGTTAGTTTTATTTTTTTCTCGTTGTGTGTGGTTTATATGCGAGAGAGTTCAGATGAGAGGTAAGAACCTATGCATCAAATTGTGACCGCTCCTCATATTCGCTATCAATCTGCATTTTTAGATAGGCACTTGCATCTCATACTTGAATACAAAAACTAAAAACATACATGGTGGACCGGGCCGTAACCGGTAAAACCTTTTATTTTTGTTACTTGACCTATGGTAGCCGAACCATAAACCAGATGGATTCCCCATACCAAACAGTAGCGGGCTAGTTGGAAACATTTACTAGAGAGAATTCCTAACTGTTGTTACCTGCGAATTTCCAGGCCTCAACACTAGTTGAGCAATATGTTGAAGCGATGGAAAAAATAAGTGAATCTATGTTTGAACTTTGAATGTGTTAATGCATGTTTTTTTTAATCAATATACAAAAGGACAATATTTGTTTGTAGAAGTTGGATTTATGGAGTGCATGATCAAACTATAGTAGATTTTATTGCTAATTCTCACTACCTTTTATAATCACGTTAAACTTAAATAGGGCTTGAAAACAATGAGCATATCGAGTGAAGGAATTGTTGCTTACAAGTATTCTCCCCATCTTTTTTAATCTTTTCATGATAATAAATGTTATTTGTTGAGTCTTTTCATGTCACGATGGGTTGTACGCATCATTTTGTTATAATTACCATACATATTATCATGTTATTGAGTGACAAGTATTCTCCCCATTGTTTTTAATATTTTCATGATAATATATGTTATTTGTTGAGTCTTTTCATGTCACGATGGGTTTTAAGCATCATTTTGTTATAATTACCATACATATTATCATGTTATTGAGTGACGTTTATGACTCAAGTGATTGTTTTATAGGTGTTGGGGTAGCTCAATATGCCATGTGAAACATTTTCTCTTTGTGATGAAAAATATGATGTCGAACAGGCGAGGAAGCCTTGGAACATTGTACTTGTTGGTCATAAGATTGGGAAGCTAGAACCTTTATTTTCAAAAATGGTATTATTATAGATTTTGAGATTTCTTCTATGTGCGCATCCCTTGAAAACCAATCAAATGGATAAAATTTTAAGTTATGAAGGTTCTATGAATAGAATAGTCATTTATAATTAGTGAATGAGTTCGTATTTTGTTATAAAAAGATGAAGAGATCAATTACTACAAAGGAAATTTTGCAGGTAGTCAAGCTGACACTGGGTCAGGATTGAGAGGGTCGAAGTTGAAGAAGTAGAAGTTACAGAGAAAATCAAGAGAACAATAATTCCAGGTGAAACGTTTATTTGTGAGAAAGTATTGTTATCATGGTTCTACGAAAAGTATTTTGTAGCTGCTAATTCTTTTTTAAAGTTATATGATTGGTGTTTTGAATTTTGTTCTATGGAGATCGTTGAAGGTTATCCTTTCTCGTTTTATCAACCATGTTTTCAACTTTCAAAAGACTTTGTCCATAGCTTATTACAAAAATCATTTAATCCACTCTAATACACAATGATTGAGTCATTTTCATTTTCATTTGTTTCCTCAACTTTGCTATAATGGGTAATTCAAACAACTCTTAGAATTTCATAAAGGGAATTACAAATATATATGTATTTTTCAACCGTTCTTCAAATTTTAGCTCAGATAATTATTTAACATTTTTCTAAGTTGGACAATTTTTGTTTTGTATTCAATCCAAATATTTTATTGATAGTAACAACCTCGTTATGTATGCATACAATGCTCTGAATATTTTCTATGATCACAACACTTGAAACTTTATAAAGCATTATGTGTTTTCATGATGTGATGCAGAGATGCCTTTTCACCAAATAATGACAAATCGTGTCAGTCATTCCCAGCACCCGAAGCAATGGAAAACAAACGAGATCTAATTTTATGGCCACCGTTAGTTATTATTCACAATGCATGAACTAGAAAAATAAAGGATGGTCATTCAAAGGGTATTGAAAATCAAGAGATTGATAAACAACTTAAAGGTGCACAAAACAACTCAATCATCTTCATATTTGGTTTCCTTTTCCATTTCAATTTATGATTCTTTAAATAGATTTTGCTTCTATACTAGACAACATAGTGTACATGGAAGTTATCCAACAATATGAATTCTTTTTAGTGTAAATATGCCCTGAATTGTTCTATTCTTTAATATTTAGATATGGTTCTAGAGGAGTTAGGTCATTTTTCATATATTAAATGAACTTCAAATAAATATAAGGAAGGAGGCTTGTATGATGAATTCTGCACTTCCTACTTTTGTTCAACATATGAGAAAGGTTGATAAATATGTTAAGTCATATGATGGCCTTATCATTGGGAGAATGAGATCCTCAAATTTTCACATCATATCAATCATGTTATATGTTTTTTAAGATTTTTAGCATCATAGATATCAACATACGTTTGCAAGTATTGTAGAGACTTCAAGGGTACTAGCTCAATGGAAGAGCACCTAGATTACACGTAGGAGATTGGTGGTTCGATTTCTCCATACTCTATCTACGAAAATCAACTAATATTTGCATATAAAATGACTAAATTAGTGACAAACAAATTAGAGATAAGTGACCAACAAATGGGAGATAAGTGACCAAACAAATGACCAAATGATAGTTTTGATGGCTAATTTTTGGTCTGTTGGCACCAAACATATGACCAAATTAATGACCAAACATGACAAGATTAATAACCAAACATATGACCAGATTAATGACCAAATATGCAGCCAAATTAATGACCATCCAAGAAGCTATAAATGACCAAACTATATATGTCCACATTTTTTGTCGCGTCATAAGAGACCGAAAATTAGCCACCAATGATCATCAAATCAAAAGTGATCATTTATAGGTGGATTTTGGTCATTTTTTGGTCACTTATCTCTCATTATGTACTAGTGATGCAAATGTGGATTCGTCAAAAGAGTAACAGATACAATGATGGCACACACTCTACACGAGAAACACATTGAGGGCTGAGGACCAGGAAACCTGACACGAATATTACAGAAGAAAAAAAGACTGGCATGGAGAATACCATGACTAAAATGAAGCAAAGAGTTATGGAAGGCAGAGTCAAATGAATATCTCCTAAATTCATTTATTCCCTTGCAAGCACATTAATTTATACAACTAGTAATATTGATGGTCTTCTTCTATTAGCATGCCTTTTTAGATTCTTACTACTATTCATTTTCTTTATTTATTTATTAACATAATTACAAATTGTTTCAAACCATAATCAAAAGAAATAAGTTTCCACCAAATTCAATACCAACTTTTTGTAGAAAGATAAAAATAAATAAAATAAAAAAACATACCACGACATCAAATGTTTAGACTACTCTTATTAAATCACATAGAGTGTTAACAAAGTCACATCATTATGAATGATGCACCCTCTCACGATCATCCTCATACCATGGCTATAACCAAACAATGGACAAAGGAGCAGTTAAACGAGCACACATAGGATAGTCTAAACCTCCATGCACATATGTTTCCTCTAATTCACCGATGCTACGGTGCACATAACCTAACGAGACCACCCACACACAAACAAAACAATAAAAGTGATTTAAAAAAAACACAAAAAAAGACAGCAATAAAAGAAAACAAAGAACGTTAAAAATGAAAGATAAAACAAATAAAAAGAAAGACGTGACTTTTATAGTAAAGAAAGGCATTAAGACGTGACTTTTATAATAAAGAAAGGCATTAAAGAAAAAAAGAGTACGATTTGAAAGGGATAAAAGACATTATTTGAAAGGCATAAGGGACAAAAAAAACCAAAGAATGGTGTGAAGACAGTAAAAGTAAATAGAAGAGACTCGAGAGATTCAATGGGGTTTTTTTTCCTTGAAACTCTAGTTAGAATGATTGGAATCTAAGAGATAAGGTATTGAGATTGTATGATTGAAATGGAACAGGGTTTTAAAAAATAAAGAGTTGAGATTGCATGATTGAGATGGAACAAGGTTTTTAAGGACGATGAAAACATTTTAAATCAATTTAGTTAAAATTATTGGAATCTAAGAGATCAGATGCTGAGATTGCATGCTTGAGAATTTGGTGGGTTTTAAGAGATAAAGTGTTGAGATTGAATGACTGAGATGGCACAAGGTTTTTAAGAAAGTTGAAACCATTTTAATAATAAAAAGCTGATAAAAGATATGTTATCATATAATTTAAGTTAAAATTAGATTATTAATTCTCATCAATAATAATAAAAATATCAAAATCATAATTAAGAAGGCAATGGATCACGAGGGCGTCGCGTAATCCTTCCTGAAATGTGATACAAGCTTAATCTTTTATATGTATACACTCATTGAGCTTTGTCGTTTGAGATAATAGCGGGGATTCTTTACTGTCAAATTCTACTGCGCGCAACAAAGTTCTCTCTGGCAATATGTTGAAAACAAATTCAATCAGGCAATGTCAAGATCGTAGGCCAGACATTAGTCTTTTTGAATTATTGAATGTTTCTAGTTATGTTTCGATTTTGAATTATTGAATGTTTCTAGTTATGTTTAGTTATGTATCGATATTATTTTAGATTTTGTCTTTGTTTTAGTAGATTAATATAATGAACTCAAGTGTAATAATTATATGACAGAGACTCATTTTATAGAGGTTCTATTAACTTTGGTTTCATTTTAATTAAGGTTGAAATAAGTTTTAGTTAAAAAACTAATAATAATTTGCTTTTTTATTAAATAATATTTATTTTGTAATATATGATAGAAGGTGAATGATCATAAACACAACCAATCAGTTAGTTTTGTGAGCATATCCTGTGCTCTAGAATTTCGAATATTTGAGGAAGATGGGATCTTCAGAGGAGCTCAAGTACAGCAAATTACAGGTTCTGGTGGTGCCCTATCCGGAGCAGGGTCATAGTTGAATTAATGGAGAAATAGACGGTTGTTCCTATTTGTTACAACCGTATGTTTTCTTTAGACATTCAGTTCCTATATCATAGGATCTTATTCAACTGAATGATCCTATTTAATTGTATGCTTTCATTCGCTGATTAATTGAATTCGAATGGTCTGTTAGAGGCTGCCTCCAGGTGATGCCTCATCATCTGTGAGTGCAGATTGATTCCATTTGTCTTTTATATTTCATCTTGGTATCAGAGCCGAGGAGAGGCCCTTGCTCAAAGCAGCTGCGTGGAAGCATTCTGGAAAGTGAGGCTCGCTATGACGAATCTGCGTTAAGGAGGTGCCAGTGTGTGCGCTAATAGGAGGCCGAGGAAAAAGGGCCGAGCAGCTTCGATTGGAGGACGGTTCGAGTAGAAGAGGAGGCTCGACCTAGAAGACTGCGAACAAGCCTGCGTGGAAAATTGTGTGGAAAGGACGCAGAAGCTGTGCAGAGTTAAGCCAGTGCGTGGAAAGTGCTGAGTGTGGAGAAGACTCATTGAGGAGTCCGGTTGTTGCAGAGAGGTCTGTGAGAACAGTTCGTACTCACCAGATTGTGACAGTCTTCTGTTGAGATGGCAAATCCTTTGGCGGATACCTACCTCAACGAAAACAACAAATTGGATGGCTCCAACTACGCGAATTGGAAATTCAAGATGCAGACCTTGATGGAAGGTCTCGGCGTTTGGACAATCGCGAAGGGAGACGAGAATAGACCTGATGCAACTGCAGGCGCAACAGCGGCATCAATCGTAGACTGGGACAAGCTAGAGAATAAGGCAAAGGTACTTTTGCGAATGTCTGTTAAAGATAGTTTAATTCCTCATATCCGTGATTGTCAAACCTCTAAAGCAACGTGGACGACTCTTAAGGAGCTGTATGAAACCACGAACACAAACAGAATTCTCTCTCTGAAAAGTAAACTATTGAGTGTTAAGATGGAGTCAAACGAGTCAGTCTGTACTTTTATTTCAAGAATCAAAGACTTGAAAGATAAGTTGGGTGACATTGGTGAAAAGGTCCCCAACACTGATCTCGTCACACTTACCTTAAATGGTATGCCAGAAGAATACCAAATGTTTATTACAGGGATTGCAGCAAGAGCCACTGCTCCCACTTTTGAAGAGCTCACTAGCATATTAATTCAAGAAGAGGAGAGGCGCAGTAATTTGAAGCCTCAGAACCAGGATTTGGCACTCTGGTCGAAGAAGAAGTTCTTGAAGAACAAGCAGGGAGAGGGAAGCAGAGGAGGAGGAGGTTCCTTTAAGAGGAAACCAGCGCCCATGCCATTCCAAGGTACGTCATCCAATAGAAATGAATCAAAATGTTTTTATTGTGGTAGAAGTGGACATATTGCCAGAGATTGTTACAAGAGGAAAAATGATGAGAACAGGCAGAAACAGAGAAAATATTCAGGTAACTATGCAGGAGACAGCCCAAATTTTGATCTGAAAAACCTTAAATTGTTTGTCTCCAATGCCGCATTGTCTGCTGAGATCGATGATGTAAATGCCTGGTATGTGGATTCTGGTGCATCAATCCACATGACTTGTAATAGGGATTGGTACCAGACCTTCAAGGAAACAAGTAATGGCGCCAATATATACCTTGGAGATGATCGTGCCTACCAGATCAAAGGACATGGAGACATCCTAGTGACGTTGCCAAATGGCAGTGACAGGCTCATACAGAATGTGGTATATGTACCTGGGATCAAGAAGAATCTGATCTCTGTATCCACAATCACAGATCAGAACCTGAAAGTCGAATTCTTCAAATCACATTGTATAGTAAAAGATTTGCTGGACCATTGCAAACCTGTTGCTTCTGGGATAAGAGTTGGAGGATTATACAAATTGGATGTTGTCAAAAACCATCATGCATTGACTTCTACAACAATGACGACAGAGATTCTTTGGCATCAGAGGTATGGCCATATTAATTTTCATGATTTGTCTTTATTACAGAAAAAGTGATGGTCGAAGGTCTTCCCATAATAAAGAATGAACACATTGATTGTGAAAGCTATGCTTTAGGCAAAATGCACAAAGATGAATTTCCCTCTAACCCTGATAGGAGGAAGAGAGACATACTAGAGTTGGTGCACACTGATGTTTGTGGGCCATTGCAGACAAAATCATTAGGTGGTGCATCTTATTTTTTGCTTTTCATTGATGACTGCACGAGGTACACATGGGTGTACTTCCTGAGAAAGAAAAGCGATGTTTTTGAATACTTCAAGGAATTCAAGAACATGGCAGAGAAGCAGACTGGAAAATTTATCAAAATTCTTCGTTCAGATCAAGGGGGCGAATACAAGCTGGGAGACTTCATCAAATACTGCAAGGATCATGGAATAGTACAACAATTCACAGTACCCAACACTCCGCAACAGAATGGTGTTGCAGAACGGAAAAATAGAACCCTAGTGGAGTGTGCACGCAGCATGATCAAAGGTAAGAATCTGTCAAATGGTTTTTGGGCTGAGGCCATTAGTACTGCAGTGTATTTAAAGAATCGAAGTCCAACGAGGTATTTAAGTTTTATGACCCCTTTTGAAGCCTTGTATGATTCTAAACCAGCAGTCCATCACTTAAGGGTGTTTGGTAGTAAAGCTTTTGCACACATTCCAAAAGAAAACAGAAGAAAATTGGATGCTAAGGCCATTAAATGCATATTTATTGGGTATTGTTCAGAATTTAAGGCATATAAATTGTTTAATCCATCTACTCACAAAGTGTTTGCAAGTAGAGATGTAGTATTCCATTAACAAGATGTAGAAACAAACAAGGAGAACAGTTATGACAGATGGCATGATTTACTTAATGATGAAGATGTCAAAGAAGATGTTGAAGAAAAGCAGCAACAACAGTATCAGCATCAGCGCCAACAATTGCAACAACTACTGGAAAAGGAATCCAGTGATATGGATACCTCAAGCAGCGAGAATTCACCCAGAGAACAAGATGGATCTTCACACAGTCAGGATGAGGAAGAAGACACTGGATTAAGGAGATCCACAAGACAGTCACGCTTACCTAACAGGTATAAAGACTATGCCTTGATGAGTAATGTATTTAATGTCATAGAACCCATGAATTTTAAAGAGGCATATGAATCTAAAGAATGGAGGAAAGCAATGGAAGAAGAGTATGAATCAATCATGAGAAATAATATCTGGAAATTAACTGAATTGCCTGAAGGAAAACATCCCATAGGATGTAAATGGATTTATAAACCTAAGTTCAAAGCAGATGGTAGCATAGATAAGTATAAAGCCAGATTGGTGGCAAAAGGGTATTCACAACAGGAGGGTATTGATTATGCAGAAACATTTGCACCTATAGCTAAGTTAAACACCATTAGACTATTAATTGCACTAGCTACAAAGTACCATTGGAAACTCCACCAACTTGATGTAAAATCTGCTTTTCTGAATGGTGAATTGAAGGAGGAGGTTTACCTTACTCAGCCTGAAGGCTTTGTTAAACAGGGGCAGGAACATTTAGTTTGTAAACTGAAGAAAGCCTTGTATGGGTTGAAGCAGGCACCCAGGTCATGGTATGAAAAGATAGACTCTTTCTTTCTTCAGCAAGGTTTTATAAGGAGCAAGGGTGATCCAAATCTCTATATCAAATTTGATGAAAAGGGGCATGTTTTATTGATTTCCTTGTATGTTGATGATCTCATTATTACAGGGAATTCTGAAAAATTGATTGATGGCATTAAGGAGCAAATGTCACAAGTATTTGAAATGAAGGATCTCGGTGAATTACACTATTGTCTTGGTCTTGAAGTTTGGAGAAATGATGGCCGAACTTTCGTTACTCAAGGAAAATATGTCAGAGAATTGCTCAGAAAGTTTAGAATGGATCAGTGTAACGCTGTGTCTGTTCCAATGCAACAGAATCTGAAACTTCATCTTAATGATGGTTCAAATGAGGCTGATGGTACATTATACAGACAACTAGTTGGTAGCCTGAATTATCTCACTACAACCAGACCTGACATAGCATACTCTGTTAGTGTGTTAAGTCAATTTATGGCCAGGCCTCTAGACAGTCATTGGCAAGCAGCTAAAGCAGTGCTCAGGTATCTTAAAGGTACAGTGGATTTTGGTATTGAGTATACTGATTCATCTAATGTGCAGCTGACAGGATTTTCAGATTCAGATTGGACTAGTAATCCAGATGATAGAAGATCGACTACAGGCTATGCTTTCAGTATTGGATCCGGAATCATTTCTTGGAGCAGTAAAAAGCAGACTACTGTGTCTTTGTCATCCACTGAGGCAGAATATAAGGCCTTGTGCGCAGCAACTTGTGAAGCTGTTTGGTTGAGGAGGATTCTTCAAGACGTTGGAGAACAGCAGACGAAAGCTACAGTGATCAAATCAGATAGCCAGAGCTCAATCAAGCTGGCAAACAATCATGTTTATCATGCCAGGACAAAGCATGTTGAAGTCTAGTTTCATTTTGTCCGAGAGAAGATACAGTCAGCTGACATCTCGTTAATATATTGTAATACTTGTGAAAATGATGCTGACATTTTCACAAAGCCCCTTGGCAGGATAAAATTTGAGTTGTTTAGGAATATGATAGGTGTGTTTGTAATAATTTCTCCATTAAGGGGGCGAGTTGAATTAATGGAGAAATAGACGATTGTTCCTATTTGTTGCAACCGTATGCTTTCTTTAGACATTCAGTTCCTATATCATAGGATCTTATTCAACTGAGTGATCCTATTTAATTGTATGCTTTCATTCGCTGATTAATTGAATTCGAATGGTCTGTTAGAGGCTGCCTCCAGGTGATGTCTCATCATCTGTGAGTGCAGATTGATTCCATTTGTCTTTTATATTTCATCTGTCATGTCAATCCAATGCTGCAGTTTTCCAAGCGCCTCACATCTAAAAATCTCAAGGTCACCTTTGTGACGACCAAAACCAACCGAGAGTGCATGTTAGGGGCGCAAGATGGAGTGCCCAGGGCGTCAAACTCCTCGATGGAAGTTTAGTTTGAAACAATCTCCGATGGACTTCCGCTGGATTTTGACCGCTAGAAGGACGTCGAGTTGTGATTCGACATGTTATGCAAGATGTGAGGACTCATGTTAACAAAGGAGTAAGCTATTGTCGACAATTTACACTAAGGCTCACCCGACACAGTCTAGTGATAAGCTTACTCTGTTAGCCTTCTGTATCCCTCCTGAATGCATCCCCCTTTATCATCAAAGCTCTTTTCACCTACACAATCCATGCACCACCAGTTATCATGGCAGCTCTTCTTACCTACACAATCCATGTTTTGTTTCAGATTTCCATCCAGCATGTCCATTTTGAGTCCCTGCTCATATTGGGATGAAAACGCTACTCGATGGAACGCTGAAGTCCAAAATGGGAATCTTATAAATTCAGACAAGTACATTAACTCAATAGTCTCCTGGTTTGCTATAAATATTCATTGTTCAACCTTCACCTTGCATTCAGCTCTCACATTTCAGAGTATTGTTGAGTATTTTCCAAACAAGGCTTTTGTATTCGTCTATCCAATGGAGACCGTCAAACCTCTTGAGAGTGTGCTTTGCATGAAGGGTGGAAACGTGGATTCAAGCTATGTATACAATTCGTTTGTCCAGGTAATTACCTCCATCCATGCTTGAATCTAATCAGTTCTCATTGATCTTATAGTTTCAAGTTATTAACAGACTATAACCCATTTTATTGCAATGATTCTTATGGAGTAGAAGTAGATAACTTGTTTCTTATGGAGTATGCCAATCGACTGCTACTAAAAACAAGGGTACATTAATGCTCGAATCACATAATATAGAGATGATGTTCAGAGATCATTTTTTTGTTGGGAAGTGTTACAAATTTTATATTAATGTCCAGTTACCGGTTTGTTATTTACTTTATAATGTATACGAAATGTTTTCTTAATTGATTGCATGTTTACTTTTCGAAATGTTAACTATGAAGCAACTCGATGGAATTATCAGAACGAGCCTAAGAAATCTTTTGCCCGATCAGGCATTGAAGGCCACAACCCATCAAATCCTATGCACCCGTTACCCTATCAATAATTCATGTTGTTTTTTAGTTCCATATAAGGCCATTATATCTTGCAGGTTTTGCAAGTTCTTAGTTCCACCAAAGGCCATAAGATCCTCTGATTACTTTTGACTCTTCATTTATTTGCTGCCAAATAGGTTTTTAAGGCATCATTCTATCCTGGAATGATTATATTTAATAGTTGAAACTGAAATTATAACAAACAAACCAAATTTTAAGTCAAAGTGTTTGGATAACAGGCCAACCAAAAATTCATGATCCAACAGCAGGAAATGAATGATTAATTTGTTGCAGCACATCCTGTAGAATGATAACCTAGACTCTTTGCTTTAATTAATAAAGTAAAGCAATAGTGGTATATCAATCAGTTTCCAGGGCCGTAGGCCTCTGCCTGCAACCAGTTTCTAGTGCCGTGTTCGAAAAATGTAATTACTCGCATATATGTACCTGACTCTCAGCCGACTCTGTTAGAGTCTGTACAAGTCAAGATCTTGTCTGTCAGTCTAACAAGAAGGAAGAGTCCACGAGTAGGCAATGTAAACCAATCAAATTTATTTCTGAAGCTAAGTTGTTAGGTAGATAGTTATTACAGCCTTTAATGGTGAGTCAGTCGACCCATGTAGAAGAAATCTTCAGGTTTCCTATAAATAGAAGAAGCAAATTGTAAATCGTTTTTTACAGAGACAGAAATAGACACAAGAGACACAATAGAGAGACAGAGGAACTTAGGGTGAGAAATAGAATTCGAAGCTCAAGCTTCTGTGTAAGTGATTCAGTCGAAGAGCTGAAGCTCTGTAAAAGGACAAGTCTAGACCGACAAGTCTGGACCGACCAGTTTGTAATCGACAAGTTTGTAATACTTTGTTATTTCCACATAGTTAAATATATCAAATAGTTTATGGTTGAATTCATGATTATTTGGCCGCACATATTTCTAGATTTACTTGAGTAAATGTCTTTTACAATTACTGTTAAGTGAAAGATCAAAGAACCCATAAAATTCTCACCACGTGAAAGTTCCAGGTTTTACAGCACATTGGTCGACTCAAGTCTTCCTACATATTTGGGCATATGTTTTTATAAGTTATTTGGATTTGTAAATGTGTCTATTTTACTTCATCTTACTCACAGGTGAAAAGCATTTGTAATTTCTTAAGTCTTTAGACTAAGAAACATACTCTATAGATTTCGACCAAAGTGAACCGACTTGAGTGGTCGATTGAGTCAGCCAACTGAGGTGAGACGACTTGGTCGAAGACAAGAAGTGAGTCGACTTGGTCGAAGACAAGAAGTGAACCGACTTGGTCAAAGAGAAGAATTTAGCCGACTTGGTCGAAGTGACAAGTGGTCGAGGTAAAAACCGATCTGTAGAACCAACAAGTAAGTCGAAGTAAATTTAGTCAAGTGTAGGACTAACTAAAATTTATAAACTTGTCTAGTCGAGAAATAGACAAGTTTCACCTGACAAGTGAAAAAGAAAAGTGGTTGGCGTGAAAAGTGAAAATTAAAGTTGAATATCGACTGAGCCCTAAACTCAAGTTTAGTCAGCTTGGTTTTGGCTAACTGGTATCAGAGCCCGGTTTCATATCAGAGCAAGGTTTTATATCAGACCAAGGTCTATATCAGCCCAAGATTTAGGAAAGAAATCTTGTCTTAAAAAGTGGAAATTAATTTTCTAAGGAAAGTTAATTAAAAAAATTAAAATGGCTTCCACTTCTGGTTCATTGCAAACTCTAATTTTTATAGAAAAGAATTATGAATATTGGTCCTTAACAATGAAGGCTTTATTCAGAGGTTAAGATGTCTGGGAGATAGTCCAGTATGGTTATGCAGAACCAGCAGACATGACAACATATAACAATCTCACACAAGCTGAGAAAGCTGTCTTAAGGGAATAGAGGAAGAAAGATGGAAAAGATCTGTTTTTCATACATCAAACTATGCATGAGAGCATACTCCCAAGAATGGCAGCAAAGACTAATGCTAAGGAAGCATGGGATACATTGGAGACTGCCTATCAAGGTTTGGATAAGGTAAAGACATCCAAGCTGCAGATTCTAAGAAGAGATTTTGAATCTCTGTCCATGAAAGATTCAGAGAATGTAGACACATTCTACACCAGAGTTGTTGAGTTGATAAACCAACTGAAATCTCATGGAGAACCCATAGCAGACCAAAGGGTTGTTGACAAAATTCTCAGAAGTCTTCCCCCAAGATTTTAAAACTTGGTTGTGACCTTAGAGGAACACACAAACATGTCAACATTTACCATTGATGAGTTGCAAGCTTCACTCATCAATCATGAACACAGAATCAGCAGATCACAGACATCCTTGGAAGGTGCATTTGCAGCACAGTCATCCATAAGCCATGGTAGAGGCATGGGGAGAAACAAATTCATAGGCAGGGGAAGAAGTTCTTCAAGAGGAGGACGAGGTAGAAGTTCTGCAAATGTCGGTGGCAGAGGAGATAACCACAACCCAAGTTAGCCAAGTGGCCAGAATTTTGATAAATCAAAAATTCAATGTCATTATTGTAAGAAGTTTGGTCATTATGCATATGAATGCAGGAAGAAACAATATGACCAAGGAAGGCAAAGCCCAAGTTAGTCAACCAGCAGTAGCACTTCGACAAGTGCAATGTTAATGGCATCGACATCTCCACTTGAATGCAATGCTGTTCAAGAAAGTCCACATGACATATGGTACTTAGATTCAGGACGCAACAACCACATGACTAGTAATTTGAATCTATTTTCCAGTCTAGATACTTCAGTTAAAACTGATGTTACACTTGGAAACAAAGTCCAATTTACTATCTTAGGAAAGGCACTGTTGATATTCTAACCAAACAGGGGGAGAGTAAGTATATCCCTGATATCTATCATGTCAAAGGTCTGAAACATAATTTGTTAAGCATTGGACATTTGTTACAAAAAGGCTACAGAGTCTACATGGAAGATGAACACTATGTGATCAAAGACAAGCGTCCAAGCAACCAACTGATAGCAAAAGTGCCAATGACAAGCAATCACTTGTTTCCACTGAGGATAGTACCCGACATAAAAGGGAAAGCAAACACAGGAGCTGCATTCAAGGCAAAAAGTGAAGAAACAGTCAAACTCCTCGACAAGAGAGAAAATTGCAGTGCTAATTTGCAAGCTGCATTTCAGACAAAAGTTCAGGATAAATTCTGGTTGTGGCATTTCAGATTTGGACAGCTGAATTTTGGTGGGCTAAAGCTACTGCACGCAAAGAATATGGTGAAGGGATTACCATTGATCGACAGACCAGAGAGGGTTTGTGAAGGTTGCATTTTTGGCAAGCAGCACAAAGAGACATTTCTAGTTGAAAAGTCCTATAGAGCACGCACACCACTTGAAACTGTGCACTCTGACATCTGTGGTCCAATGCAGACATCATCCATTGGTGGCTGCAACTATTTTCTAACTTTTATAGATGATTACTCAAGAAAAACATGGGTATATTTTTTGAAACATAAATCTGATGCATTTGGTTATTTTCAGCAATTTAAGGCACTCGTGGAGAACCAGAATGGTCACCGCATCAAGATCTTAAGGACCGACAGAGGAGGTGAATATGTTTCAAATGAATTTCTAAATTTTTGCAAGACCCATGGCATACAAAAGCAATTCACAGCACGGTATACACCTCAGCAAAATGGTATTGTCAAAAGAAAGAATAGAACCATCATGGAGATGGCACGCAACATGTTGGCAGCCAAGCATTTGCCAAATGAGTATTGGGGAGAAGCAGTCGCAACTGCCGTATACATTATGAACCGGTGTCCAACAAAGAGTGTGAAGAACAAAGTTCCCCAAGAAGCATGGACAGGTATGAATCATAGTGTTTCACATTTAAAAGTTTTTGGTTGTGTTGCATATGCTCATGTTCTAGATGAGCTGAGAAGGAAGCTAGACAAGAAGGGACAGAAATGTATTTTTGTCAGCTATTCAGAAGACACAAAAGCATACAAGCTGTATGATCCCGTCATAAGGAAAGTGATAATCAGTCGGGATGTTTAATTTGTCCAGAACGAATCATGTGATGGAATCGTCGACATAAATGTCAAGATTGTGTCGAACGTCGACAATGATGATATGGAAGAGGAAGTGGTTCAAAAACCACATGTAAGTCAACCGGTTGGAGCACCGTCGACTCCCATGACACCAAGACATGGTTCAGCACAAGGACCATCGACACAATTAGCAGCTCAAGCTACATCGACAAGTACACCAAGAGGACAGTAGACTCCATCAAGCATTTCGTTAAGGTCAACATTGACATAACCGGTGAAGACAACAAGTCTGCGGGAGATATATGAAGCTGGTACACCTAATTCATTCTCTCTCTTTGAATTATTTGCACCTCTATATGATCCACTAACATTTGAAGAATCTGTTGAAGACGAAGTATGGGCACAAGCCATGGATGAAGAGGCAGAATGCATTGAGAAAAACCAGACATGGGAACTGGTTGATGTACCAAAGGACAAGGATGTAATCAGCGTCAAATGGATTTATAAGAAAAATCAAGATGTTGATGGGAATGTGCAAAAGCACAAGGCAAGAATGGTAGAAAGAGGGTTCACACAGCAACCCGGCATCGACTTCAATGAAACGTTTGCACCTGTTGCATGCATGGATACAGTCAGAACAGTTTTGGCCATTGCTGCACAAAACAAATGGCATGTTCATCAAATGGATGTCAAGTCGGCATTCTTAAATGGCTATCTAGAAGAGGAAGTATATGTGGAACAACCACAAGGGTATGAAGTTCCAGGTCAAGAGCATAAAGTGTACAGGCTGAAAAAGGCATTGTATGGTTTGAAGCAAGCTCCTAGAACTTGGTACAGCTGGATTGAATCCTATCTCACTGAAAATGGATTTCACAGAAGTGAAAGTGAACCGACTTTGTACACCAAAGTCGATGAGCAAGGTAAGATATTAATTGTTTGCTTGTATGTAGATGATTTAATATTTACCGGTGACTATGGCATAGTAGATTTTAAAACAGTCATGGAAAGTGAATTTGAAATGACTGATCTTGGGCTTATGAAGTTTTTTCTGGGCATTGAAGTTCAACAGTCTAAAAGTGGTATTTTTATATCACAGTCTAAGTATGCAAGTGAAGTTTTAAAAAGATTTAACATGTCTAACTGCAAGACAGCTCCAACACTAGTAATAACAGGTTTAAAATTGAGCAAGGATGATGAAGGATCCACTGTAGATCCTACGCTGTTCAAAATGCTTGTTGACAGCCTTATGTATTTGACAGCAACAAGACCATACATCATGTATGGTGTAAGTCTAATTTCAAGGTTCATGGAGTCACCAAAAGACTCACATTGGCAAGCAGGTAAAAGAATTATGAGGTATGTAAGTGGCATAAAAGACCTTGGTATTATGTACTCAACCTTAAAAAATTTTAAACTCATTGGTTACACTGACAATGACAATGGAGGCAGCATATATGACAAGAAGAGCACATCTGGGTACACATTTTATTTTGGTACAGGTGTTGTTTCATGGGCTTCAAAGAAACAGCCCATAGTAACTCTATCTTCAGCTGAAGCAGAGTATGTTGCAGCAACAAGTGCTGCATGTCAAGCTGTCTGGATGAGGAGAGTCTTAAAAGACTTGTCACAGAACCATCAAGAACCGACAACATTCTTCTACGACAACAATTCAGCCATAGCATTATCAAAGAATCATGTGTTTCACAAGAGAACCAAGCACATCGACACAAGGTTTCATTTTATAAGAGAGTTGGTGAACGACAAGGAAATTTGTTTGGAATTTTGCAGGTCTGAAGACCAACCTGCCGACATCTTCACAAAGCCCTTGGCAAAGGATAGTTTTTAGTATCTGCGTAGTAATCTTGGAATGACAAGTTCTCCACAGTGAATTCTGTCATAAACAGAGCATGTCTAAGCTCTGAAACATTTTGTAAATTTTGTTTTAAAAACCCCATCTGCTTATAATTAAGGGGGAGTGTTGGAAAAATGTAATTACTCACAGATCTGTACCTGACTCTCAGTCGACTCTGTCAGAGTCTGTACAAGTCAAGATCTTGTCTGTCAGTCTGACAAGAAGGAAGAGTCCACGAGTAGGCAATGTAAACCATTCGAATTTATTTCTGAAGCTAAGTTGTTCGGTAGATAGTTATTACAGTCTTTAATGGTGAGTCAGTCGGCGCATGTAGAAGCAATCTTCAGGTTGCCTATAAATAGAAGAAGCAAATTGTAAATCATTTTTTACAGAGACAAAGACAGACACAAGAGACACAATAGAGAGACAGAGAAATTCAGTGTCACGTCCCCGTGCCTCCGACCGGCCAAGAGGACGCGACCACCATCACTTAAACCACCCGGGCTAAGAGCCCCATGAACATAAGCATGCACAAAATTGCTGAAACAAAATGTTGAATGGAAATACATTGAAGTAAAACATGCACATATGTAATTAACCATCATACACAGTGGAAACCAACAACATTCATACATGCATGCATTCAACATGTTCATTTCATATCATTAACAGTAAACATGGTTGCAGAAGTAGAAATGGACAAGATCACTTATCTTTATGGAGAAGTCATTCCGCAACCAGCTATGTCGCTGCAACGTTCCACCCAACCATAGGCCAGCACGCTCCTCAATCTCTCAGCAATGCTGCCACCCCCGAGCTGGGCATGATTCACTAAGGAATAAGGGAACTAGCGGGCTTACACATAGCCAAGGATATTCAATACACAGCCAAGCCAACACAGTTGGGTTTATCAGGCCATCAAGAAGTTGGGAAAGGCTTAATGCTAAACTGGTGATCCCATTACAGAGCGAAGAACACCTACACTAGAACTAGCCTGACCTCTAAGACACCCATCCACACCCAACACAAGGAATCAGTCCCTTCTCTGCTACACAGTCCCTCAGGCCCTGCATTCCCTCCCAGTGCTATTCAGGGGTGATGGAGAAGAAGGCCAGCCCTCTAGCTCTATCTGTGTGGTTTCTAGCCACCAAGTTTATCAAGCAAGACTAAGCCAACATCCCTGCTCCCTACACAGTCCGAAGACCAACCATTGCACACATCCAATCAATCAGCTGTCACAGCTTAAGCAGGGGAAACAATTCCTGAGTCATTCTTGGCCCTATCGTGGCCAAAATGACTTTCAAGCGAATTTACAACAGCTCCTAAACACAACAGCAAACACAATTCCAACAGGGCGAAATCAGCAGTCCGTCCAGGGCAACGAAGCAAGCAAAAAAAGGAATTACACAGACCACCACACAGTTCTTGAGCGTGAAATGACTTCCTGCAGGAAATCATGGATGATAGTGGCCAAACGGCTCCCAGCTTGCTGCGTGAGATCCATCAGAGCAATTGCTTGTATGTGACGATGAATGACTCCGTCCCCAAACGTAAAGAAGCCACAATGAAACACTCTCTAACGTAAGGGAACCACAGCAGCCCACAATCAATTCGTGAGGAACGCATACACTCACTCCATCCACAAAATCCGTAGAGGAACAAAACTGTGTGAGTGAATCCAGGAGTAGTCCCATGCGTGAGTGTAACCATGAACTGAAAATGGTCCCTGCGTGAGGACGAACAACAATGGCGAGGACGCAAATTTGGAGGGCGTGAGCCTTCAGCACCGTCGTGGGGAGAAGAATGTCTGCGTGAGGGATGATAGTGGTTTTTGGCCATTGGGAAGTCAACCGTGGGTAGAGTGTGCGTGTGGGTGAGGACTGACAGTCCTACCACCCCACTCCCAAAGACCATAACTGCCTCAACCACCAGTAGCCATTCTTAATGAAAGTGGTTGGGATAACAACAAGGTAAGAAGACACATGGATTTTCACTCCATTGGCCAAGGTTTGATAAATTCCCCCACATCCTTATCCTTGTGAAAATCATGCCCCCTTCGATTTAGTTTCCGCGACCGTAGCTGGTTGTGTTCATTTTAATTATAAATGCATATTTACATGATGACAAACATAATATATGCCGCATGCCCCGATACACCATCGGTGACAAATTCAAATCCAAAACATAACATAACCGATCAATGGTGGGGCCTTGGCCTTTAGCTCCTCACCATGATCATTACAGTATATACATCTAATGCAACGGGGTCAAAACCGGGGGTGTGACACTCAGGGTGAGAAAGAGAAGTCAAAGCTCAAGCTTCTGTGTAAGTGATTCAGTCGAAGAGCTGAAGCTCTATAAAAGGACAACTCTAGACCGAAAAGTATGGACCTACAAGTTTAGACCGACAAGTCTGGACCGACCAGTTTGTAATCGACAAGTTTGTAATACTTTGTTATTTCCACATAGTTAAATATATGAAATAGTTTATGGTTGAATGTATGATTATTTAGCCGCACATATTTCCATATTTACTTGAGTAAATGTCTTTTACAATTACTGTTAAGTGAAAGATCAAAGAACCCATAAAATTCTCACCGCGTGAAAGTTCCAGGTTTTACGACACATTGGTGGACTCAAGTCTTCCTACATATTTGGGCATATGTTTTTATAAGTTATTTGGATTTGTAAATGTGTCTATTTTACTTCATCTTACTCACAGGTGAAAATCATTTGTAATTTCTTAAGTCTTTAGACTAAGAAACATACTCTGTAGATTTCGACCAAAGTGAACCGACTTGAGTGCTCAATTGAGTTAGCCGAGTGAGCCGAGTGAGGTGAGCCTACTTGGTTGAAGACAAGAAGTGAGCCGACTTGGTCGTTCGAAGTGACAAGTGGTCGAGGTAAAAACCGGTTGATAGAACCAACAAGTAAGTCGAAGTCAATTTAGTCCAGTGTAGGACCGACTAAAATTTATAAACTTGTCTAGTCAAGAGATAGACAAGTTTCACCCGACAAGTGAAATAGAAAAGTGGTTGGCATGAAAAGTGAAAATTAAAGTTGAATATCCATTGAGCCCTAAACTCAAGTTTAGTTGGCTTGGTTTTGGTTAACAGACCATAGGCCTCTGCATGCACGGCTTTATTTTATGAGACTTTTTGAAACTCAATACATAAAACAAAGATTATGCTTTTATTTTAACTACTACCAAAAGACAAGTATCTCCAAAATCTCTGAAAAATAAGTGAATTAATAAAGATAATAAATATACATTCCTCATTCTTGTTCAATAGAGTGTATTAAATATTAAAGATGGCCTTCAAAGAAGTTTTTTTAAAGTTTTTGTCATTTATACGACAAGCTTTGGCAACTGTATCACTCTTAGAAGTTTATCTCAACCAATTCAGACAAGACTTTGCATCATTCTTTTCGGAGGTTGCATGTTCACAACGCTCTTGGCTTGTAATTCCGGTGACATAAAGGGACAAGGCAGATTGGGAGCTTGCACTCTTCACTTGGAAGCTGCGTTTGAGGAACTAGTGAACAAGGTTCTTTTTGGAGGTTGCATGTTCATAGCACTCTTGGCTTGTAATTCGGGTGACATATAGGAACAAGGCGGATTGGGAGCTTGCACTCTTCACTTGGAAGCTGCGTTTGAGGAACTAGTGAACAAGGTAGAAAAATAGATAAGTCAATATGAATATAATAAATATCAGATATAAGTTTGAATATTTATTTAGTATATATGCGATCAATTTCGGCTGGCAGGGTTTGATTTATTGAGAAAGAGAAACTGGACTCATTCAACATTCTTGTCTACGGTCCAAGTCTGGCGGAGCTGCACAACATCGTGGAGACTGAGCAATCGTTTGAAATAGAGAACATGAGGCTTTTGAGTGGGTTTCCTTTGCATCCATCGATGGAGGAGGTTAGAGAAGCAGAAGAGGATATGCTTGGAAGAAAAAGTAACTTTTAGAGAGCCCTGATTGAGAATCTTGTGGCAACTCTCTTTGAGTAGGATGAGCATATGGTGAATGAAATTTTTACGAGGATTGAAAAGAGAGTCGTTGCAAATTATGGAGAGTTTTTGACCGATACGATCGACATGGAAGTTGCAACTCTCATTCGCAAAACACAACGACTCACTATTTAAGTCATCTAGTAGGCAGGCGGATGCCCATTACTGCTCAGGCCGATTTCTATAGCTTTGGCATGACCCTGCTGGAGATCATATCTGGGCTACAAATTTGGACTTCAGCTTGTTGTAGAGTAGGTTGTTCTTCCCAACCTGGGTAGGGACTCGACTCAGATGAATCTTGGGCAAAGTAATGGACCTGCTAAATGCTAAGCTGAAACAAAATATGGATGGAGCAGGTAAAAAAAGCTGCCATGATAAGGGTGATGTATTTAGGAGGACAGAAAGTACATGTACGTTTGGTCCATCCAACGGACTAATAGCAAAGTCAATGGTTGACTTGGCTGTTGATCCCTTGGATGGACAAACCCTATTTGGCTACAAGCGACTGTTCATGGTCATTATGGAGAAATTATTGACAAAGGAGATACATTGATAACATTGATATATGAAAGGTTAAAATCCAGTGATATAATTCAAGGTCTTCCTAAAGTTGAACAATTGTCAGAAGCCCGTTTAAATAATTCAATATTGATGAATTGAAAGAAAGTTTTGAAAATTGGGCCGGAGATATGACAAGATTTCTTGGAAGTCTTTGGGGGTTATTCATCAGTGCTAGGATAATCTATAATTACAATGAGCCATCTCTGGGAATGACATACTATTTACCAAAGTATTTCATTTCCGGGGATGGAGATTCATGTAATGATGAAAACGAGGTAATGGTTGAGTTGGCTGTTGATCCCTTGGATGGACAGAACATACATGTTTTTTAAGCTTAAGCGGTTCTAACGAAGTAAGCTATAGCTGAACGGTGTTGAATGGGCCCAGCTGTGGGGTAGATAGCTTACTCCGTTAACAAATTTCATAGAGAAGCTAAACGCTGGAGGAAACAATATATGTTGCATCGTTTACGACACCGTCCTTTACTGGGTTCCTGAAGTTGCAAACAAGTTTAATATTCCTCTCGCTTTTTCTGGACGCAATCCTGTGCTGTCTACTCCATCTTTAACCGTTTCAGCAGAGGATTAGGTAAGCTTTCAACTACGTCTTTAAGTTTTGCTGTCCCTTTGAATCTAAGTTTATTTACTCTTTTCTCTTCTTTTCAGCAATTTCGTTGCACGGAACAGAGAAGCCGACAGATGTGATAGAAATACCCGGGTTGCCGCTGCTCAAAGTATCGGAATTGCCGTCGTTTCTGCAACCCTATAATCCCGACCATTCTCTCTTGCGATTTGTAATTGATCAGTTGAAGACTTTGCCTCACGCAACGTTTGACCGAAACCTCGCGGCAATTAGGGCTAGTCGTTCCATAGTGTCCACAGCTGGAAATGCTTTCGCATGCGTCTGTCGGTGTATTTATGATGCACTGTGGGTGGAACTCGACTCTGGAAAGCCTCAGTCTAGGAGTGCCACTGCTGACTGTTCCTCAATGGAGCGATCAGACGACTAATTCACTCTACGTTGCGGAGAAATGGAAGACAGGATTGCGATTAAATAAACGAGCAGCATACGGACTCGAAGGGAAGGAGGAAGTGGAAAAATGTATAAAGATTGTTATGGAAAGCGAACTGAGCGTTGAGCTGAAGGAGAACGCATTACGGTGGAAAAAATTATCGAGGGAGGCAGTGGGAGAAGCCGGGTCTTCCAATGTGAATATTGAAGAATTTGTTCAGGATATTGTTTGCAGGGCATCGGCATTGTCCCATTGATGTTATCATGGCTTCCTGGATGTCCAAAAATTTAGACTTTGTGATGATTTGTTTTTAGTGAACTTATTATATTTTTGGGATTAAATCTGTATAGTAGTTCATTAATGTAAGTGAGATTGAAATGACTATTTATTGATAATATTGGTTGTATAGCGTTAATCATCACCTTAAAAACTCATTGTATACTTATTATTATACCAGGTAGATGTTAAATGTTTGATCAAATAGTATTTTTAGAATAATAACCATTAAATATATAGTTTTGATAATGCTTGGTTTAAAAACTCATTGTATATTTATTATTATACAACCTAGATGCTTGATTAAATAATATTAAATAATATTTTTAGAATAATAATTATTAAATATATAGTTTTGATATTATTAGGGTTTATAGGATTTTAAGAAAGATAATATTTGGTTTGTTTTGAAATCTTATTTTGGCGATCAAAAAGTTTTTAAAATCTTGTTACTATGCTAAAAAAGCTTGTTAATGAGTTTTACAAGTTCATTGTAGTTTTGGCAATTTAGCATGTTATAAAGGTTTGTATTATACCAAATACTATGAAAATCAGATCTAATGTAATTGTAAAAAAGCCACTCTAACAGAAAGTAATTTTCACACTCAATGCTTGTAAATTCACAAAGTTTGGATTTGAAATCCAATCCTGCAACTACTATACTTTTATAGGTGCAAAGAAAGTTAAAACTTGACCTTTGTTGACAAGATGTTCTTCATGTCAAGCAAATCACCCTTTAAAATAATGGCTAACAATAACTAGCTTGATTAAGGAATGGAATTTGACGAGTGTCATGGACCAATTCACCCGTCAAATACAGCTAAGATTTTAGGAGACCGTCAAAATCTGGCTTAGAATATAGAAAACCTTTCAGATTTTGATTGTTACCAACAATTTTGACGGGTGTCCGGCATTTTCCAAACTTTAACATTAAAATTTATAGCTCAGACATTAAAATTTAATGCAATGCCACTTATATTTTGGCCATTCGGTTTGGTGAAGAGGTGGTTTGCCATACTCTTGTATTTTGCCGACCGACACTTGAAGAGGTACACGTCACTCTTTACTGTCCAATACGCTTACTTCCGTAGTTGTAATTCGCGATATTTTGTTTGTATCGGTCATTGACAGACACGCGGATCAAGTGTGTGCTCTTTGGATCGCTTGATGTATATGATATTTTGGTCGTCTTCTTCTGAATGACCTGAAATGTAATACCCCTGGCCCCACATCGGTCTCATATAAGCTATTTAATTTTCCTTTAGTTGACATGTCCGAGGGATACATTCCCCTTGAAATCATCACTAACCTAACGAAGCTTTTTAAGGTCGATAAGATTTTGAATTTTTTAATTATCTTGTATAGAATCTCGTGTTGTAATTTTTCATATCTTTTAGTATAACTCTTTATTCTTTTTTTTAAAATGGTTGACCAAGATATCGAGAAGACTTAAGAGTTACGACTCTACACATCATTAATTAATAACTTAAAAATATTGATTATTATGTTAAAAAAGAAAAATATATTTTTAGGTAGAAAATTTATATTTTGAACCAAGCTATCAGGTGAACATTGCATCCATGCTAGTTAGTGGTTTGTAATTGTAAAAAAATAAAACTTAATAAAAATAGATTAAATTTTGTTATATCTTACTTAAATTCAATAAAAATAGAATAAATGTTGTTATTGTTTACTTAGGCATTCTTTTGAGGATGGTAAAGATTTGACTACTTAGAAGACTCTAGACTCAAGTTCTATTTCAATGGATCCAAAGTGAGGATGAGCTTTACCAGCTTATGACTACTACATCTCAAATAGGCCATGAAGGACATACAGACAAGCCGAAACACGGAGTGTGGATGAGCCATTTTTTATTAGCTAGATGATAAATTGTTGATACTTGTTAGGTGGTTAAGTTAATTCCTTAGTATCAGAGTTAGAAAGCAACTTCTCCTTCTAAAATTGTACCCAACTCTCTCTTGGAGTTGCACATTTGGGCTTGAAAAATAACTAATCCTCTAAAGGAAGGGTAGAAAAGCAAAAGAAAGGCAATGAAAGTGAGGATATTTGAATAATGCTAAGCCAATATAAGAAAAAAAAGAAATTGAAAGAAAGCAAAACATTCATCATTGAAGGAAAACTCACCACCTACCCTTCAATCAAATAGAAAAGTTGTAATAAAGTAAGACAACAATTTCCATTATTACATGTATCATAATAACCACTTATGTAAGTATACACCTATCTTAGAAAACCCTATTAATAAAAATTAATAACTTTTTGAAATTTTTTTTAACATAAACATAAGTTCTAGTGAATTATTTGTCCATTCTTTGAAAAGGTTTCTTAAGATTTTCAATAGTATTTTGGCGGGAGGGCATATATTTTCAATAGTATTTTGACGGGAGGGCATATGCCCGTCAAATTCCAAATCTTCCTCAATAACTTGAGTTAAAATGAAACATTCATTACATGAAGAAGACATTACATAAATTATTTTAACACACTTATCAAATATAAAAACCATATAGACATTATGTAACAATTTTATGCATATATATTTAAAATAAATAAAAAAACACTCATGTATAACAAAAATATGTAAATAAAAAATAATTTTACCTCTTACTGGAATATACTATGATAAAAATATTTATATTATGAAATTTCAAAATAAAAAATAAATATCATTCTAATATATTTACAATCCTTCTAATAAAATTATTATTGGAAGGATAAGATATTTTATCCTTTCCTAAAATTTTGTTAAACATTTTACTATACGATTAAGTAATCAAAATTAACATAAAATTATTAATTTTTCCAAAAAAATCAGTGGTTGTTTTTTATGTGTCATTCATGACAATTGAGGGTAGATGGCCAATCTAAGCATAAATTAGTGAAAATTAAATCGTCATTAAAGCTAGGAGAGAAGCTGGTTCGACCCCATCTCACTCAACCTAATCAATTTTGAAAAATAAAAAAAATATAAGTGAAAGAGTTACAAACAATACCAGTGTCAACCCCATCTCACTAGACCTAATCAATTTGGAAAAATAAAAAAATATAAATGAAGGCATTACAAACAACGCCAATGTTGCAGCTGCATGATATTAAAACAAATGGCATGACAATGCCAATGTTACACGTGTATGACATTAAAACAAATGGCATGACATTGAAACAAATGGCGCGAGGAAGGAATTCATAGTAAGAAATCAATATATGGAGAGATATTATGTACAAATACTTTTCTTTGTTGTTGTTACAATTGCAATTGCTTCGATACAACGCACTTGCATAAGTGCCTACTTTGGAATTTGCGAGTTCTAGTCTGAAAAATTATATCAAATGGCAAGCTCAGCCATGGTTCAAGGGTTTGTAGAGCTTATAGGACTAAGGCCTTCCGTTGAACTTCCTCCAACAAATTTTGTTAAACATTTTACTATACGATTAAGTAATCAAAATTAACATAAAATTATTAATTTTTCCAAAAAAATAAGTGGTTGTTTTTTATGTGTCATTCATGACAGTTGAGGGTAGATGGCCAATCTGAGCATAAATTGGTGAAAATTAAATCGTCATTAAAGCTAGGAGAGAAGCTGGTTCGACCCCATCTCACTCAACCTAATCAATTTTGAAAAATAAAAAAAATATAAGTGAAAGAGTTACAAACAATACCAGTGTCAACCCCATCTCACTAGACCTAATCAATTTGGAAAAATAAAAAAATATAAATGAAGGCATTACAAACAACGCCAATGTTGCAGCTGCATGATATTAAAACAAATGGCATGACAATGCCAATGTTACACGTGCATGACATTAAAACAAATGGCATGACATTGAAACAAATGGCGCGAGCAAGGAATTCATAGTAAGAAATCAATATATGGAGAGATATTATGTACAAATACTTTTCTTTGTTGTTGTTACAATTGCAATTGCTTCGATACAACGCACTTGCATAAGTGCCTACTTTGGAATTTGCGAGTTCTAGTCTGAAAAATTATATCAAATGGCAAGCTCAGCCATGGTTCAAGGGTTTGTAGAGCTTATAGGACTAAGGCCTTCCGTTGAACTTCCTCCAACAAATTACAATTGGGCTACTCCAAGCATCCAACATGTAAGTTGAAGGTCCATTTTAAACTAATTTACAGAGTACAAATTATAGTTGGGCTTTTCCAAGCATCCAACAAGTAAGCTCAAGGTCCATTTTAAACTAGTTTACAGAGTAAACTTCAGTACTCAGTAAAGTGTTGTTTTCCTATCGAGAACCAATTTAACTTAAGCAATGTTGTTTTTGAAGAGGCATGGTTCAACCCGGAACCAACTCCTATCTGTTTAGTTAACATAAAACATTTATTTCCATACTTTTCCTTTATCCATCCATTGATCCCTAGCTCTATCAATTTAAAATCGAATCAACCAAGGAGAAAGAAGAGGAATTCATAGCAGAATATAATCAATGCCCATTAATGTTTGTTATCAGCTACAATGACCAAGGAATGTAATATAATAAGTAAGGTAATGCCAATACCCTAAGGGAGGTTACTTATGCTCAGGGCTTCCTGCAACCCATTTTTTTTTATTTATAATAGGTTTAATGGGAGAGATATGCCCACCAAACGAACAGGCATAAATGCTCCCGAAGAATTAGTTACCCCTTCGAATCAGTTAAATGCCAATATGTCATAGCATACAGTATAACTATATATACAAATGAGAATTATCAGAAACCATAGGCCCCATTGCTTCAGGCCATTATTAACATAAAGAAGAAATCCATATGTGGTAAAATTTTCAAAACCTAGAAAAGAAATCCATTCATGGTAAAATTTTCAAAACAGGGGAGAAATCCTTTCGCCCTAAAATTTTCAAACAGAGATTTGCTTTTTTGGTATTTGATTAACTTACCAAAAAATCCGAAGAGCAAGATTTTAAATCAAAAGCTTGTGCCGTGAAGATAATTGAAGGGTTCGATCGAAAAGCTACTCATTAACTCAACAAGATTCAAAGGCGAGTTTACCCTGCGCAAATTAGATGAGTTGATGAAAGCCAGACATCAGAAGAACATTAAGAAATTATGCAAGTACTGTACAAGGGAAAGTTCCAGATAAACACACTTACTAGATCCAAACTCATGAATCGAACAAGGTACATGGAATATGAACACATTAGGACCACGAGAGAATAAAATTACCAGTGCAGAACAATCCCCGCAACGTCAAATTCATTGCACAACAGAAGATATATCATGAAAAGAAACAAACGTAGACATATTGCAATAGAATGGGAGAGAAAGAGGGTACAAACATTACAGAGCAGCTGGAAATTCACCCATCACTTAAGTTTACAGTCATAAAATCCAACCACATACCTCCTCGCACAAAAATAATCAAATACAGAGTTCAAAAAATGGAAGATCCCCACAACGCAACAGAACAAATACAACCGAACGCATAGGGAAAACTACCTTGGACCAGCACTTGCACTTCTAATAAAAGTAAAAATTCATCATTTAGTGTTCTCAAGAACTTTAAGGTCTCTGGGGAATTTAAGATGACAGATAAAGCATCGTGGCAATTATTAAACTCAACCTTAACATGCCCCTTGCTTGCTGCCCTGTCTAATATGCACAACTCAGGAATAATATTTGATCTATAACACTGGCTAGATTACCAATAATAGTCGTTATAAAGGAAAACATTTGAACCTCACCATCCTGATTGACAAAGGTCCCAACATAGTAAAATCCACTTAGAATTCCATAGACAAACCTAAAAGTACGCTAGCCTAAAACAGGATACTTGGACCTAATGTGTTAAAAAAAAATCTCCATACATGAATAGGGTATCGTCGACAATGGAAGTAATAAGAAATGAAAATTATAGAAAAATCAAAAAACAATGGGAAAACAACAAAATGAAAAAGCACTTATCCATTTGAGGACTAAGCCAAGGGAAAAAATCATGTCATTCATTAAAAAAACATTACCAATTCCTGTGAAGTGAAAGAAGAGAACTAATGTGCATACCTTGGGAGCTTCAACCCATTTGTTATCTATGAATTCGAGATGGGGGCACAATTTGGCATGATTAAATGTCATCTCTTCTTTGGTCTACAAGAAGTATATTATATACTCGTGATTGTGAATAAACTGATCTTTACTTTGGTATAGAGGGGTTGGCCTTATGTGAAGCTTATCTACTCTCTCCCTCAGTTGTTTTGTGTCATCCTCATCGTTCACAAGGTCTTTGTACTCTACCAACCACCATGCCCCTGCTTCTTTACAAGTCGTGCACAGAACCAGGCCCCTCTAAACCCCTCTTCATCGTTGGAGACCTCCACCAGGTCACCATTTCTCAACTTCATTTTATCCTCCTTACTCAACACTACAAAATCAAGGTATGTGCCCACTCTTGCAACAATTTCTCACTCAAACCTTCACCAGCTTACAAGACCCATGTCTACTCTGATCGAATACTAGTCTTCCATTCCTCCATGCAAAACTAAATTAAGCCATCATTCACTGAAACACAGCTAAAACAACAATAATTCAATGATGGGTATCACGATACAATGAGTAGAATTCATGGAGGAAGGAAGAAAAGTCTTGTCGATCGTCAAGATGCGATGTGTTACGTTAATTAATTCACTGAAACATAGCTAAAACAACAATAATTCAATGATGTGTATCACGATACAATGAGTAGAATTCATGGAGGAAAGAAGAAAAGTCTTGTCGATCGTCACGTTGCAATGTGTTACATTAATTACCCGTCATTCTGATTTAAAACCTTCTTCCGTCACCTCCGCCGCCGACGCCTGAGGCTTGGATTCCAAAACCGACGTCATCCACCCAGCCACCAATCAGCGTATGACAAAATAGAAAAACTTATTTAATTTTCAATAATAAAAAAATACACCCAAACTTTAGGTTCACCAAAGTCTATAATAAAACAATTAAAAAAATTTAATACAACCTCACCAAATATATATGTCCCTCGTCGGGGACATAAAAAGTACATAAATAAATAAATAATATGTATTTAAATAAATATATAAAAGGGAGGGATCTATACGTTTAAAAAATGTTTTTTTTTGTTAATTTTAATTAAAAATAAAAATTTTAAATGTATTTTTATATTTAAAAGAATTATTTTAATTATTTAAAATATTTTAGTGATATGATGATGGTTAACCTTTATTGAGATAAGCTTTTAATTTATTAGACCTTTGGAAATTATTTTATTTATTATAACACTTTATTCCTATGTCAAAAAGCTTCCAAACAAGCATACCAAAGTTATCATAGTTTTGACAAGTTAAAATATTAGCCATGTTAACATTATAATAATCTTAATAAAGATTGTGAAATTCCCATCTAATATGATTGTAAGTCGAATATGATTGTAATTCGGACACTTAAAAAGAAAGTTAGCTTTATATTAGTTAGCAATACCTTCCTTATGTTGTTTACCTTATATTTTATTTCTAAAATCTTTTATAATAACATTCAATGTGCTTTTGTATCTCATGAGAATGGAATAGATGAGGATGATTATTATAATTTAATTTTTTTTATTTAAAATATTTTATCATTCAAAAGTGTTTAAAAATATTATTTTTAAAAAATAATTAGAATTATATTTTCATTAATATCTAATTTAATGTATAAAAAACTATTAAATTTTAAATAACTTGTAATTTAATATATTTAGTTTTACTTACATATAAGACTTTTCTATGTAAGTAAAGATAAGTACTTGCCATTTACATTGATAAGTTAGAAAGGTGTTTAGTAGAAACAGGTCAGTACAAAAATAATCTTATGGCAAGGCATCCTTCTTATCTCGATAAGAAATTACGAATTCTTAAAGATTTTTGCTCTAAATGGGTATGACTATTAACACCGACAAGACAAAAATCATGACTATAAAATCTAAGAAAGACACCTATGCAAATTTTATTTATGATAATAGAAATCTAGAGGAAGTGACCTGTGACTTCTTGAATTGATATTCATCACAAGCTCAATTGGAACTATAACATTGAGAAAATGATTAATGGAGGGTGGAAAGTTTATTTTGGTCCTGAAAATAACTGTAAATCAACCAATCTGATCACGTGGGATAAAAATAAATTCCTCTTTGAAACTCTTGTCATCCCTGTTTTCTTATATGGTTGTGAAGTATGAGAGTGAAACATTTATATAAAATCTTGGATGGATATTCAACAAATTTAGAAGTGGTTTATAACTTATAACCTCAAAATTAAAAGTAATACGCCTTATCCTATCCTCCTCATAGAAGTGGTTCTTTCTCCTATCGAGAGCATGGCTATGACTAGGTACTTGATGTACAAGCATAAGATAAATATCATGGGAAACAAGAGACTTCCTAAATTCTCAAGTAAAAACCAACTACGCCTCAAGTGGTGTTGGGGTAAAAATACCATGACTTGGTTAAACTATTGGGGCATTTATGAAAACAACATTTTGCTGAACATTGATAATGTCAAAAATGTTATTACTCCTAAGTTTAAAGAGAAATTGTGGTGTGAGGAAAATTTAGCGGTTAAGAGAAAATTAAGATACTATAAGGAGGTCATTAATTATAATTTGGAAGATCAGAAGTATCTCTCGGCAGTCACTAGCTCATGAAAGAAAATTAGTATAGCCAAGATTAGAGCAAACTCTCATGAACTCCATAGTGAAATAGGGCATTGGTCTATTCCTAAAACTCCATGGGCAGAAAGGGTTTTCCATTTGTGTGAGTCTATGAGCATTGAGGATGAAAATTATTTTAGTTTAGAGTAGCCTCCTTACACCCACATTAGATGTGAGTTTAATAATATTTACTACAATATAAACCTTCATAACCTCCTAACTTGCCAAAACTATAGTGAGCTCGGAAAACTTCTTGGTAAGTTTTTAAAGTAAACCAATTATTATCCTTCTTAAGGTCTGATAGGCCAAAGTTAATCTGAGTGGATGTTAATCATCATCATCATTATCATCATCATATTTAAAATATAAGTATACATAAAAAAATGATTGTAGTTTTCATTTTAATTGTAGTATATATATACTTTCCTTATAACTTGGATGTTAAAACATTTATATGTACTTAAACATAATAATTAAATTTACATATAATAAATATAATAAGAATTAGAATTGTACTGTAATCATTTTAATAACAAATCAATAATTCTCAATATCTTCCTGTTGTATATTTCGTTAAGCC
>LPNX011141194.1:33101-73356 GCA_001517045.1 Pseudotsuga menziesii | reverse complement strand
GGGGTCCAGCTGTCGGGGGTTTTTGTCAGAAGGATTTATTGGTGCCATGGATTTGGGGGTGCCTATTCTTGGTTTTTCTGGGATGGAAAGTGGATACCATAGAGGGTTTTCTATTTCGGTGGGGGTATCTGAAGCTGTTAGCAGTTTTCCTTCAGATTTGGGGGGTTGCGTGGAAGCTGATGGAGGGGTGGTCTGCGGTTTGAAAGGTATGGTGGGATATATTGAGGGTTTGGTCTCTGGGATGGGTACCCTTCTGGACCTCTTCCTATCCTCAATGAGTGAAGTTTCAAGGGTTTTTTCAGCCCCACTGGGGGTATCAGCGGGGGATTTTTCTCCGGCAATTGGGACGGCCCCTTTCTCTCCGAGGTCTTTCCTGGTATTTGGCGAGGTTACTTTGAATCTAGTCATGGGATATGGGATTGGGAGGATTCTAGTGGATGTGACTAGTTTGACAGGTGCTAGTGCCGATACTTCTTCTTTTGTGCCTCGTTCAATCCCTATTTCAGAGTTTTGTCCCTCTTTTGTGGGAAGGAATAAGATTGATAAGGAATTGTCAAAGTGCCTTAGGCTGCAGGATTAGGAGGACAGGCTCATTTTTTATGCGAACATTCAGATGGACCGGGTGATGGATTTTTCTAAACTTACTATGGTTTGGTAGCACTTTGGCTTTCCTTTTCTCATTTCATGGGTGACTGAATCATGGGGGAGTCACATATCGACTATCCCTAGGTTAGTTAATCTAGAAAGGGGATGGTTTTCCTTCAGTTTCGTGAACAAACAAGATGTGGAGAGGGTTATGCAGGAGGTTTGGAGCATGGCGGGCATCTGTGTTTGCTTAAATATGTGGATCGCCCTTTTTTATGCGAAGAAAGAAGTAGTTGAGAAAGAGCTCATCTGGGTTCGGCTCCATGGTTTTCTGATGGAATATTTTACGAAGGGTCATTTTAAGATGGTGGGGAATTTCCTTGGGGAATTTGTTAAGGCTGATTTTTCTTTCCTATAAACGGGGCAGTGGACTATGGCTCAGATTATGGTCTACCTGAACCTTAAGAAGGGTTTGTTGGATGAATTGAGGATTGAAACGCATTATGGTCCCTTCTATTAGCTCCTGGATTATGAGGGTGTTCCATTCCGCTTCTATAGGTGTCATGCTTATGGACACCTGGATTCTGCATGCACTCATACTTCTAAGGGGAAAAGGAGTGGTCATTTCCTGGCTGGGAGAGATGTGATGGGACCACCTTTTGTTGGGGTGGAATAGGGACTGAGAGTACAGTCTCCATAGGTGATGGAATCAACTGAACCCGGGGATGTGATGGTGACGACCATGCAGGATATGCAGGTATCCCCTCCTCATGTTCATCCTGTGGCAGCCTCCTACCATCACGTATGAATACATCTATTGCTCTTGTTGTTTCTTGTTCTGATTTGGTTTCAATGGGTCTGGATGTGGGTGGGAAGCAAGAAGGGGATCTCGATGGGGTTGGGTTGGAGGTTGTTAATCTGTGAGGAGGTGATGATCCTCCTGGAGGTAGGTTTAGGGTCATCTCAGTCAAGTGGTATTTACCTAGGATTATTACTTCTCCTTCGCCCTCTCTGATGTCTTTGTCCTCTTGCTCTTCGGAAGGGTGTAACATTAGCTACAACTTACACAACCGAGAGATTTATTCAGCGAATGTTCTGGGGGGGGAGGATGCCCTCTTTCCTGGATCATTCGGTGGCCTCTTCTAGGGGAAGGGGACATAAATCAAATCTCTCTATAGCTCAGGATCGAGCTTGGAGGGAGGTCGCGTGCGGTTGGAAGTTGTCTATTCATTGGGCACTTAGAGAAAAGAATTCCCTAGAGGGGGGTTTTCCATGAAAATTTTATCCATTAACGATCATGGGTTTACGAGCCCTTCCAAAAAATCGTCTCTTAAATGTTTGTTTGATGTCTTGGTGCCTGATGTTTTATTGCTACAATAAACTATGGGGATTTATGATGTGGTGGTGGGTGCTTTGAAATATTTTCTTTCTGATTGGGATTTTGCTGCTATTGATGCTAATGGTTGATCTGGGGGACTGGCCTCTAGATGGAGCATGCGGGTTTACCGATGTGAGAATGTTTGGGGTATTGCCTCTGGTTTAGTGGTGGAGCTTTTTATTCCTGAAGTGGGGAGGGTGGTTACGATCCTGAATATCTATGGACCGTATCAGGATCAGATAACTTTTTCTAATTGGGTTTTCAATAATCCCCTACTGGACAGGCGTGAGCTTATCCTGGGTGGGGATCTCAACTTCTCTCTGTGATCCAAATCTTGGGAGCTGAGACTCGGAAGGCTTGGATGCCGAGAGAGGAGGAGAATAGATAGCATAATGGATAGTTATGAGCAAGACACATCAGCGAGATCTAGGATATGAATATCTTAGACAATGAAACATAAAGTATGTAGGCCACCTAGAGGGGTGACGCTCAAAGACGGTTCTTTGAGCCCCACCTCTCAAACCATATCAAGAAAAGAATTCAGAACCAATAACTCAATAGAGTAAGATAAATGTAGGATGCCAAAAATCCTTGAATGCCTTATTGAGAAGACATAGAGCCTTTTTATAACATTATTACAATGTGCCTTAGGGAAATACCATGGGTCAAAACCATGGGTTGTGAAATACCATGGATGAGAGAGGTACAATGTGCCTTGAAGCCATACCATGAAACAAAACCATGAGTTTTCAATGACCATGGATGAGAGAGGATGGCCTCTCCGTTTAATGCTTTTATGATGACTAAGAGCATGTGGCCTCTCATTAAATGTTTTTATGACTCGTACACCTAAATTTAGACCATATTCCCCCTGAAATTTGGATCACTTTGGGGGTGGATGAAGTTTGGGGACTGTGGGTGGTACTTGACGTCTTATCAAACTAATTTTTGGATGGACTGGTGAGGAAGGAGTGGCTAGACATTAACCTTGTCAAAATTACTCCTACTTGGAGAAATAGGCAGTATGGGGAGGAAAGGGTGTCCAAGAGGATGGATCATTTCTTAGTGTCGAAATGTTTTATGGAAACTATGGAATTAGTTTGTCAATCAGTGGCTTCTGGCGGTGATTTTGATCAGAGTCTGATTTGCTTGGATTTTAAGGGGGGAGGAAGAAAGCCACCCAACCCCTTTAAGTTTAATCCTTGTTGGTTGGATGACCTTTCTTTTGGGGAGTTGGTTCGTGCAGGATGGATCCCATTTAATGGGGTGAGGGATAGATTCATAGGTCAACACTTTATGTAGAATTTATGTAGAGTTAAGATGGCTACTTTGCTTTGGGAAAGGGCTAAGCAGGAGAGGGAAGAACCTGAATTACGGTACTGTGAATTGTGACTTAGCACATTAATTTATGGACTTGGAAGTGGTTTTGGTTTTGGTTTGGATGCTATCAAGGAGGAAGTCATCCTGCTAGAGGGAAGGAGGTGAAAAATCCTTGGGGATAGGGAAGAATTTTGGCGACTGAAGAGTCGAGCTCTATGGTTGCAGTGTGGTGATGAAAACACCAAATTCTTTTGGGCATATGCAAAAAGGAGAAAGATCTCTAATTCTATTTGGGGATTACAAAACTCTTTGGGGAAGCATGTTACTTCCTTTGTTGGGCTTCCTGCGGTGGGGGTATAACATTTTGAAAAGATTTTTATCAAAATACTAGGGTAAATATTGCTGAGGTGGTTCAGATTGCACAATTCTTCCCTAGTTTTGTGGATCAGGTGGATAATCAACAGCTAATGATGGAAGTGAGTGAGATTGATTTTTTGTATATCCTACGATTTTTTCCAAAAGACAAGAGCCCTGGTCCTGATGGTTGGACGATCGAATTCTTCCTTGGGTGTTATGAGACACTGGGGGTTGATCTACGTGGGGTGCTAAATGAGTATAGATTTTCCGGAAGCATACACAAACCTTTTAATGCTACTTTTTTGGCTTTGATCCCATAGTTGGACCTGCCGGCTAGTTTGTATGAATATAGACCGATCTCTCTATGTAACTATATCTACAAATTTATTTCAAACACTCTTGCTAGGAGGATTAAGATGGTTCTTTCTCTGGGGGTTTCAAGGGAATAGTTTTGGTTTTTGGAGGGTTGTCAGATCCATGAAGCTATTGGGGTGGAATAGGAGGATCTACATGGTATGAAAACTAGGAAACTGAAAGGGGTTGTCACCAAATTGACTTATCAAAATCTTATGATCGGGTCTGCTGTTTATATATGAGGATGTTACTGAATCATCTGGGCTTCGGTATTGAATTTATTAGGTGGATTATGGCCTGCATTACTAATGTATCCTTTGCGGTATTAATAAATGGCTCTGTAATTCCTTTTTTGCATGCAGGTAGAGGACTGAGACAGGGCTTCCCATTATCTCCTCTTTTGTTTTTGCTAGTGGTTGAGGGACTTAGCTGGTTTATTGATAATGCGAAAAGGAGGGGTGGATCCAAGGGGGTTCCCATTTCTGATGCATTTTCTATTTCCCATCTACTGTTTATACATGATATTCTTATTTTCTGTGATGGCTCGCGTAGAGATGTTGACAAGATTTGTGATGGGATGGGGTTATTATAAGCGAAAACTGGCATGGAGATTAATGTGCAAAAATCGACTATCTCGGTTTCAAGCTTGGAGGGGGAGGAGATCCACTATATTGTGAGAAATATTCCTTTCTAGGTGGGGGACCTGGATGTCGGTCTGAAGTATTTGGGTTTCTAGTTAAAACCCAATGCTTACCAGAAGGGTGATTGGATGTGGTTCATTCCTAAGATTGAGAACCATATCAAGGGATGGAGTCATAGGTGGCTATCATGGGTTGGTAGACTTGTTCTTTTTCAAAAGAGTCCTAGAATCCATTCCAGTATATTGGATGGATCTTTCATGGATCCCGAAGGGGATTTTGGAGAAAATCAGAAAAGTGTGTTTTGCATACCTCTAGAGAGGTAATTGTGAACATCACTCCTTGGTTTGGGTGAGGTTGAACCGTATTACATTTCCAAAGGCTCTAGGGGGGTGGGGCTTAAAAAATATTCATTTGTTCTCCACTAATTTGGCGGCCAAAGTCTCATGGAGACTTATCTCTACTTTGAGCTTGTGGACGCGGGTAATGATTCAGAAATATATTGCACCTTTTTCGATCCTTGAACTGATTAGACTAGAAAACAAGTTGGTGGGGGGAGATTCCATTATCTGGAAGGTGATGATAAAATATTTGGTACACCTACTACTTATGATACACCTACTACTATACGTATTCAAACTGTGTTGATTTATTTTTAGTCTTGAAAGTTAATGAGTTAGAGACTTATTTAATTTAGATCAATTGTTTATTTTCCAGCATGTGTATGATTATGATAGTTGTTCTCTTGTCTAATGAAGGGGCTTGAGGTTATCCTAAGGCTTACTTAGCATTTTCAAAGCTAATGCAGAATCGATGCTTGTACAGGTTTTACAGGTAAGACTTTCTTCCGGTTACGATATAAGGTATTAAAGCTCTACAGACTAAAGACTAAGTTAGGGAATAATCTTGAAACTCCCGAGGCTTACTTAGCGTTTTCAAAGCTAATGCAGAATGGATGCTTGTACAGGTTTTATAGGTAAGACTTTCTTTCGGTTACGATATAAGGTATTAAAGCTCTGCAGACTAAAGACTAAGTTAGGGAATAATCTTGAAACTCTATTTAATGTCTAGATTATCAATATGTGAGAATTTCTAGGGCATTTTCAAACATTAACCTACATAGGTAAAAAATTGTAAATGATTGTGTGACTAATGATTATATAATTAATGTCATATAATTACAACCAAGGGTTCAATTGCTTGTAAAACCAAAATCTTGAGCACACTTCCAAATGGTTTATAACTATAATTTTACTATGCAACTACTAGAACTTTTCTAAGTCCTAAGATTACAATTTCTATTTTTGTTTAGCAGTTATTTACTAACTGTTAAAAACAAACCTATCATATATATATTTAATGCCTATCTAAAACATTAACTTAAAAGCATATATATTTCATGCATAATACACATAACAACCTAAGCACATATAAACTCGAAACATAACATGTATACCATCCTATGTATATATTATATGCATAACATATAAATTACTCTAAGCGTATTCGATGCACGACATATAAAGGCTTATAAATAAATAAAATAATGCCTTTACTATGTATTGCATGTTCACACTATACCAAAACAATAAAATATTTCAAAGAAAGTGGATTCCACATGGAGGTTGTTTATTCGAAATAGGGTTTGGGTGAGAAACCCTAAGCATGAAATTCAATGACATACCCTAAAAAAATCATTGGTTTTCAAAATATTTGTTTATTGTTTGGAAAGGGAAGAACCAACTGACAGACCTTCGGCCTTCTCGCGTCATTGCACAGTGCCATTAGCAAGTGTAGAACCTTGACTCTTTACCATAACTATGAGCTAGTGTCCTCCTTTAATTCTCATGGGATTGGAGCTCTGGTTCTTGACTATTATCACTTCCTTCAAGCTCTCTGCTAAATGGGTAAGTCATTTGAAGACCTCAAGCAATTTTATTTTCTTTAAAAAAAAATGTTCAACCAAGCTAAAAAAAAATTCTAACAGTGTTTATTGTTTGTTTTGTTCAAGATAGGTAATGACATACAGTTGGATGTAAAAACAACTTTTTCAGAAGCTGAAGGGGTTTGGCTCGATCGACTTGGTAATCCTTGGTTCCATACCTAGGTGCTCTTCGTCGTGATTGTGCTTTGATATCACCGTGATAATGCGGATTGCTAATGCAGTGTTTTTATTTTTATACTTGAAGTTGTCATTGTTTTTGTTTTTAGTTAGTTACTAATTGTGGAATCTTCCTTACTTTTTAAATAGGACCTATAAATAGATAAAATGTTTTTTTTATTAAAGAATAGGGTTTAGAGAAATGTTTTACAATCTTACACAAATTAACAGTATCATACTGATTATTTACATTCTTGATTACTAAATACTTAAATTATATACTATAATACAGTAGGTGTTATAGCTTTAGTCTAATGACTGTCCTTTATGAACTTACTAAGTTGGGGTTTCAAAGAAATAGTTTGGGCTTTAACTTTGCATTACTTCATGTAATATAACTAGAATATTTGTTTATGATTTAGGAAATAAAAGATTAGAATAAAGAATGGTTTGTTAAGTATAAGTTAATAGTTGTATTGCAGCCGTTAATATTGTATTATCTTATACACAATTTAAATACTATGTAACAAAAGTTTACCATGGAGACTCTATGAGATATTCTTAGAGGTTTTTAAATAAAAGACGAAGTTCTAGAAAAGCTAAAATAATAGTAAAACCTTCCAAAGTTTAAGCAAATTCAAATCATCTTCATCATGTACCATCGTTCCTATTTACCTCTAAACAACCTTCTGTACTGGAGTACTTCATCTTATGATGAGTGGAAAAATACAGCAAGGGATTTTATTCATTAAATCAAACAATTCTAACTATAGGTTCCTTTATTCAGATAAACTTTAAACAAGTAAACTTCTTTGAAATAAAAATAGATTTAAGCAGTCTAATTGCAGAAACAATTTATCCAGTAATAATAATAAATCTAATAATAACTACTTTCATTCCAGTAATTTCTTGTATAAATAATTAAGATACACAATGGAACATGATAACTTGGAGAGGAGACAAACAGCCCAAGGAGCCCATTCCACCCAACCTATTCCTAAAGATAGCTCAACTTCTTGTCTTAGGACCACCGAGCCTGTCCACTGATCCACCAGGATGGAAGAACTGTGTGAAAGGATGAGATTAAATACCCCTACAACCCCATAGAAGTACTTAATGACAGTTCCGTGCCCTCTGTACTAAAGAACTCAGCTAACAAGCTGCACTAGTTCTGAAAACAGTCTTAACACTCAAACCACTTCTTCATTTTCCCTCATTGAATCTCCTGTGCACATTTTTCAAGTTCAGAAAGTTCACAAGGTAATGATTCAAATAGCCTCCTTCTGAATTCAATGGGTAAATATATGTATGCCTAGGTCTTTTTGGCCAATTTTTCACTTAATGATCCACTTGCTCTATTCCACTTTCTTGGGGAACATGACCACAAAATTAGGGAAGTTTCCCCCTGCAACAACTAGAAGTCATTGAGGATGCTGCCATGTGTCAGTTTTCTGTCACCCCAATCTATTCCACCTAGTGGGCCTTCAGACACTCATTCAACAACCTCCTTGGGCTTCTTTTCTCATCTTTTATTTATTAATAATAAAATATTTTGCATAATTAATTACAGTCATCCTTGACCCCACATGGTCAATAGTCTCAAACTTTACAATAAAAATAAAATATAATGTCTTCTTAAACATAAAATGTTATTAAAATTGGGGTATGTGACATACAACCCCCCTTAAGTATAACATCATCCTCGATGTTACTTTATTCATCGTCATCAGAGATGCCACAGAACAGATTTGGATATGCTTCCCGCATATGACTCTCCAATTCCCAGGTTGCTTCTTCTGGACTAAGGTGCTTCCATTACACCTTCACCTGCCGAATAGTGCAATTCCGAAGCAAGTCTCCCTCTTGTCGAGGATACAATCTGGTTCCACTAGAGAATCTCCTTCTGGTTCCACCTGCACATCATTCCAATTTATAAAATGAGTAGCATCATGTACATATTTTTTTAAAACAGAGATATGAAAAACATTATGAAATTTAAGATTCGGTGGTAAGGCCAATTGGTATTCTACCAGTCCAACTCTGGATAATATTTTGAAAGGCCCATAGTACTTGGGTGCTATCTTAGCACAACCCCCTAACATTAAAGAACTCTTTTTAGGTTTTATCTTAATGAAAACATGTTCACCCACCTGGAACTCTTTTTGAGTTCGTTTAAGATCCGCTTGACTCTTCTATCTGTCTTGTGCAACCTTCAAATTACCTTGTACTTGCTTCATGGTTAATTCCATCTCCTTTAATAACTCAGGTCCTACTATTAACTTGTCAATGGGGTTTCTCCATGAGATGGGAGTATTGCATTTTCTACCATACAAAATCTCAAATGGGCTGAATTTTGATGAGTCCTAGTAATGGTCGTTGTATGTAAACTCAACCAAGTGTAAATAGTCCTCCCATTTACTTGGTTGTTCTATAACATACATCCTTAACATATCTTCCAAATTTGATTCACCCTTTCAATCTATCCATCCGTCTGCAGATGAAAAGATGTCCTAAAATTTAAAGTGGTATTTAAACCTTTAAATAAATATTTCTAGAAGTTTCCCGTGAATATGGGGTCCCTGTCAGATATTATAACTTTCGGAATTCCATGTAAACGAAAAATTTGTTTCATAAATATTTCAGCAATATTAGCATCCTTATGAGTGGTCTTTACTTGTATAAAATGGGATTCCTTACTAATTTTTTCAACAACTAGCATAATAGAATCATTCTGGTTACGATTTCTAGGTAAACCTGTAATGAAATCAATGCTGATTATTTCCCATTTCTAGCTAGGAATTGGTAACGGTTGTAATAAACCGGTTGGATACTGATTTTCAGTCTAAACCTGCTGACATCCAAAACATCTAGCAATATATTCTGCCAACTCATTCTTCATATTCAGCCAAAAGTAATATTTTCATAACATGGTTATTATCTTTTGATAACCAAGGTGTCCAGAATAGGAAGTTTTATGTATTTCTGGGGTGTTACAACTAACTTATGATACACCTACTACTATCCATATTCAAACTGTGTTGATTTCTTTTCAGTCTTGAAAGTTAATGAGTTAGAGACTTATTTAATTTAGATCAATTGTTTATTTTCCAGCATGTGTATGATTATGATAGTTGTTCTCTTGTCTAATGAAGGGGCTTGAGGTTATCCCAAGGCTTACTTAGCATTTTCAAAGCTAATGCAGAATCGATGCTTGTACAGGTTTTATAGGTAAGACTTTCTTCCGGTTACGATATAAGATATTAAAGCTCTGCAGACTAAAGACTAAGTTAGGGAATAATCTTGAAACTCCCGAGGCTTACTTAGCGTTTTCAAAGCTAATGCAGAATCAATGCTTGTACAGGCTTTATAGGTAAGACTTTCTTTCGGTTACGATATAAGGTATTAAAGCTCTGCAGACTAAAGACTAAGTTAGGGAATAATCTTGAAACTCTATTTAATGTCTAGATTATCAATATGTGAGAATTTCTAGGGCATTTTCAAACATTAACCTACATAGGTAAAAAATTGTAAATGATTGTGTGGCTAATGATTATATAATTAATGTTATATAATTACAACCAAGAGTTCAATTGCTTGTAAAACCAAAATCCTGAGCACACTCCCAAATGGTTTATAACTATAATTTTACTATGCAACTCATAGAACTTTTCTAAGTCCTAAGATTACAATTTCTATTTTTGTTTAGCAGTTATTTACTAACTATTAAAAACAAACCTATCATATATATATTCAATGCCTATCTAAAACATTAACTTAAAAGCATATATATTTCATGCATAATACACATAACAACCTAAGTCAACATTGGTTTATTACAGTGAAGCACATGGTCAAATGATATTCAACCATGGTGACCATCATTTGACACTCATCCTTAACTATTTTCAAAGATGTTAAAGCATGCATAACCTTAGATAGCTAATATCAACTATAATCAACTATGGTGCTTTAAAGTCAACCATTATTAACTATAGGGAGACATGATTCACTAAATTCAACCATGGTTCAAACAATAGTTAACCATGGTTAAATATGGTCAAAATAAATTCAAACATTCTTAACAAAATTCAAACATGTTTCACTAAAATCAACCAAAGTCAAATAATAGTGAACAATGACTTAACCCTTAGTTAACCAATGTCAACCATAGTCAACTATTATTCACTAAAGTCCACCATGGTTAACAATAATCCACTATGATATATTAAATTCAACCATGGTTAACCAAAGTCAAACATAAATAACCATTACTAACCATAGTAAAACACAATGAACAATGGACAACCATAGTCAACCCTTTCCAAATTATGGTCAACGATAGTCAAACATGGAAAATACTGGTCAAATTGGGTAAATAATTGTCTAAGTCTACCTCACTTAGCCATATCAACCATAATCAAGCATGTTTCACCAATAGTCAATAATGGGTAACTAAATTCAAACAAGGTTAACCAAATTCAACCATGGTTCATGAAATTTAACTACATGGTCAAAAAATATTCATCATCGTGACCATGATTCGACACCCATCATTAATTATTTCCACTCATGGTCAAACATACTTACTTCTACCTAACTAATGTAAATGATAGTCAACTATGCTTAACTAAAGTCAACAATGGCTAACTAAAGTCAAACATGATTCATTAAAGTCAACCATAGTTCAATAAAGTCAACGATTGTTTAACTATGGTCAAACTAAAGTTAAATAGGGTTAACCAAAGTTAAACATGGTTCATTAAAGTAAACCATGGTCAAATAATAGTCAACTCATGTTGACCATTATTTGACACTCATCATTAAATTTTTCAATGATGGTCGAACATACTTAACCTTACCTACCCAATGTCAACGATAGTTAACTTTCGTTCGCTAAAGTCTATGATGGCTAACTAAATTCAAACGTAGTTCATTAAAGTCAACCTTATTTCATTAAGTCAACCATGTTTTAACTATGGTCAAACAAAAGTTAAGCATGGTTTACCTTTGGTCAAAATAAAGTCAACCATGGTTCGCTAAAATCAACCATGGTAAAATAATAGGCAATCATGACTTAACCTTAGCTAACCAATGTCAACCATAGTAAGCTACAATTCACTAAATTCAACCATGGTTAATCATAACTAACTATGGTTCATTAAAGTCAACCATGTTAACCAAATGCAACCATGGTCAATCAAAACCAAAATCAAACATGGTTCACTAAAGTCAACCATGGTAAAATTATAGTCAAGTCAAAGTCACCATCACTTGACTCCCATTGTTAACTATTTTTAATGATGGTCTAATATACTTAACCTTAGCTAACCAATGTCAATGATAGTAAGCTTAGATTCACTAAAGTTAGATATTGCTAAATAAAATCAAATGTGGTTCATCAAAGTCAACATGGTTAACTAAAGTCAACTATGATTTAACTATGCTTAATGATCCAAAATTCTTAAGATATACATCCATTAGTAAACATTAACATCAAATCTATTTTGGTTAGAAGATATGTAATAAACAATACACTCTACAATTTAAGTGATTATTCATACTTAGCTAAACACCTCTACTTATGAATTTAAGTTACATAATCCATTCATCATAAGTGAATTGTGGAAGATAAAGAAGAAAAAGAAAATGGACAAAACTTATTAATATAGTTCACCCATCTTGGGCTATGTCTCTAGGTCCTCTTCCAAACAATGAGATATCTCTCATTATTCTAAACAACGTTGAAAGTACAAAAGATAAGATTACAATGCAAGTTATGAAGTCAATATTTACTTGTGCAAATTAAATTCAAAAATAGAAATTGCCATTGGAATCTTCTCAAAATTTTGATACGTTTAAGTATAAACTTTGTTATACTTGGCGGAGAAAAAAAATATTTGAAGAACCCATTCAAATTTGAAACTCAGACTCGAAAATAGAGGCCACTATTGCATTCCTCTCAAAATTCTGAATCTTTTGAGTCTAAATTCGACCACCTTTGGCTCTAGCACCTAGACCTCCCCCTTAGCAACAAGTACAATGTAGCACTTTGTTGATCCATATTGTACTCTACATGTACACTATGTACCACCTTGGGAAGTGTGTCATGGCTTAAATAGGGTGGGTTTATCCAACCGTGGCTTGACCTCTGCTGGCTCTCAACTTAAATGGTGGTTCGGTTGTGTGGTTACCAATGGGATCCTTGTGGTTAGTTGGTTAGGATATTGATTGTTGGAGGGGGGTCAAGAGTTCAAACCCATAAAAAATCAACATTTTATTTGGTACAACACGCTTGTGTTCACACACACACACAATTTGGTTTGGAATTTCGTTAAACCCTGGTGTGTTTTTACTCCCACCATGAGGCCAACATTTGGATTCATATCCTCCTTCGGCTTCTCAAAGGTTCCATGTGGCACTTTCTAATAGGGCTATGCCACCACAAAAATCCAAGTCACCATGACATAACTTGCCACCTGGATGTATGGATTCCACATGTCTATTTCCTATTTTGTACAACTACCACATTGTCAATACAAATGCCATGATGTATCTTTTGATTTCCCAACTAGACTCCAAATTGATCAAATTTAGGTGACACATGGTAGCCCCTTTTGCTTTCATGTCAACATGCTAACATCATGCTGATGCCACCTATGCAAAATGTCACTACCTAATCTTGCCACATATTGTATGGATGCTGATTTCATCTTACCACATCGACTGTATGGATGACAAGCCAACTTGCCAAGTCGTCGTATGACTTACCATGTGTCGGTTGTTGATTGGTCCATGTTGTGTACTATCATGCCACATCAACACCACATCATCATACATCTGCCATGTGTAACCCTTTCAGTGGTGCCATGTTAGTTTTATGGCTAGTATGGACAGGAAATGTTTTAGCATATGGGTTTGCTACGTGGCACCGCCATTTTTTTATTTTGTATGTTTTATCGAAACTTTATAACTCCATATCTTCATCATCTGATGCTTGTTTGAGGCTATTCAATAATTGCTCGAAATCTCTGATCAATCCCTATGCAATGGTTTTATTCTCATCAACATTTAATATTATCAATGTTTTAGCGATAACATATCCTCTTTGATCATTCCTCCCCACTAGGAAATGTTTGGACCTCCAAAAGTACAAAAATTAGCATGTAACTGAGGGTAAATCTCCATCCCTCTTGCGAGATCCATCCACTTTTTTTTCATATATGTACCTTTTTAAAACCAACTCGAAGATACTCCACATCACCTTAATGTAAGGTTCTGGTTCTTTATAAAGGATAACATCTTCTTGCAACTCATCCAAGTATCCAAGAGATAAATCATTAAAAATAGGAAATTGAACATCTTCATTATCATTCATAATCAAAGGAGGTTTATAAAGTTTCAAATTCTCAACATTCACTACTAAATACATATGCATATAAGATGCTATATATAAATGGAAAACATTAGTACCAACCTAATAACCAAAATTTTGAAGGGACCATACTTGATTGGTTTGAGATTTTTACCCTCACTTGTCATTCTTTCCTTGCTAATGTACATCCAAACTTAATAACCAACTTGAAATTGATGATATACTCAATGCTTTCCATGCCTTTCCTTGTACTTGTCTTAGCTCTTCTCCAATTGTTCATGTATTGCCTTATGTACCTGCTAGATCCTTTGAATGAACTTCTTAGCTTTATCTGCATCATTTTTTCTATCTGCTTCACCTTCTTCTTTGAAACAAAAGTCCATAGATGACTTAGGAAAATACCTAAAACATACTTTAAAGGGAGTTTTTGAGTATAATAATGAATAACACGATTGTAGGCATGTTGTACATAATGTGACTATTCATCCCAAAACTTAGAATGTTTAACACTATATTCTCTAAGAAAATGTACCATAGTTCTATTAACCATCTTTTTTTGTTCATTTTTATATGGATGAAGGAAGTGCTCAATTTAAGTTTACTGTCCATCAACCCCATAAACAAGACCAAAAATTCCCAATAAATTGAGAGTCTTGATTAGACACAAATGAAGTAAGGAGTCCAAAATGAGCCCAAACATTATTAAAGAAAATATGTGTTGTTTGTTTCATTATGACTTGCTTCTTACATGACATTAGAATACACATTTTACTAAACCTATCCATGACAACATACAAGAAATCATGATTTGGTATGTATGTAGGAAAACTTCCCACAAAATACTTGGACATACTTTCCCAATGTTAGGAAGGCACTGGTAGAGGTTTATACAAGCCCAATTTTTTGTTGCTAGGCTTACTTGTGGCACATAATGCACACCCTTTTACATACTTGTAAACGGTATCATTCATTTGAGGCCAATAACAATATCTTTGCAATTGCGCTAATGTTTATCCTACCCCAAAATTACCATAAATGAGTGACATATGGGCCTCCCTAATCACATTTACTCCTTCATATTTGGGTATACAATGTTTTCCAAAATGATACAATAGATTGTTGTGCACATGATAATTCACTTATTCTTTGTGATTTAAATTAATGGGAGATCCATACAAATCCTTAGAATCATTATCTTTAGCATATTTTTCAACAAAATTGTCACGTACTAAAGAAGTATGTCTTATTATATATGCATTGATTATTGGTCTTGATAACATGTCTGCAACTTTGTTATGTATGCCCCTTTTACATTTTATTACCAAATGAAATTAGAAAATGCCTTGATTGTTGTATATTTTTCTGAAATTGCGAATACTGTAATGGTTTAACAATCTATATGTATTATCATTTACTTTACCATTAAGTAATGCTTCCATTTTTCCATACATTGTACTAAAGCATACAATTCGTTATTATATGTTGTATAGTTAATTACTACTTGTATAGAGGCTTCAAAATGGTAACATATAGGCTTACATTGTTTCATCATGAATGCTCCCATGGCATATCCACCTACATCAGTATATATATCAAATGGTTGTTGCAAATATGGGAAAGCCAAAAATGGCTTCGAAATGGTAACATATAGGCTCACCTTGTTTCATCGTGACTGCTCCCATGGAATATCCACCTACATCAGTATATATCTCAAATGGTTGTTGCAAATATGGGAAATCCAAAAATGGTACTATACTTAACTTCCTTTTCAATGTCTCAAAGGCTTTATGTTGCTTTCCTCCCCATTGAAAGACTTGTCTCTTAATTGTTAATGTGTGCAAAGGAGATGCTATATATGATAAATTAGCAATAAATTTCCTCCAATATTGTACTTCCCCTAGGAATATTCTTAATTATGTCACAGTACTTGGCTTGGAACAATTTAATATGACTTCCACCTTATAGGAATATACCTTCAATTGGTTGTCTCCTACAACATAACCCAAGTACACTCGATAGGTCTTTCCAAACTCACATTTGGACAAGTTTACATATAGTTTCTTCCGTTTCAATACATCGGCTACTTTATTAACATGAATTACATGATCCTTCCATTTACAACTAAAAACCAAAATGTCATCTAAGTATACAATGAAACAATGATCAACAAAGGTCTTGAAAACATCATTCATCACTCACATAAATGTTGTAGGAGCATTGCATAAACCGAATGGAATCACTAACCATTCAAATAACCATTAATTGGTATTTAAATTAGTTTTCCACACATCATTCTTTGCAATCCTAATATGATTGTAACTACTTTTCAAATCCAACTTAGAAAAATAGAAACCATTTTTCAATTGATCCAATAAGTCATCAATTCTAGGAAGAGGGTAATGATTCTTCATCCTGATATTGTTAAGTTCTTGGAATTCAACACAAACCCTCCACGTGTTGTATTTATTTTGAACAAATACAATGGAGATCCACATGGAGAATTACTTGGCCTTATGACTCCCTTGTCGATCAAATCCTAAACCTGCTTCTCGATCTCAACATTCTCTATCACTGATGACCTGTACATACCAATGATCTGAAAAGGAGAATATTGTTGCAAATAAATATCATGTTCAATCTCACTCTTGGGAGGAAACCCCTTACTTTCATAAAACATGCCATCATAATTAGAATCGAGCTCCAAAAATGCATTCTTGTGACTTAGATCACAACCTACAAGGGCATTCTATACACCATTTTCTTTCAGTTTGATAGCGATAAGAACAAAATACTTACTAGCATTCACAAGTCTCTTCATTTGTCTTGCATTGACTAAACAAATATTGTTCTTCATTTGGTGAGATATAATAATATATTCAACATGATCATTGAAAATATGATATTCATTTTCCTCATGGGGTCTTCACTTTGTGAAACCATGTCATAGCACCTTCATTCATGGGATATTAAAAAATACCCCTAATTTCACTAGATATTGATAATTACTTACAAAAATCATTTTTTTGAGCACCCCTCCCAATACATAGTTCCAATTAAAAACCCTTATTTTTACAATATATTCCTTATTTTTACTAGAAACCCCTTCTTTATACCCCCTAATTCCTATAAACGCCCCATATGTTATTCCCTACCCTACCAATACCTACATTATATTGAGCTTATTTTTCATAATTAAAAACCCCCCCTTGAAGAATGAACATGATAAGATATTTCTCAACAAGGTGAATCCCCCATGATTTTCCTCATGATAAAATATAGCTTTTCTATTTTATATATATGGGCTACCCAAAACTATTCTGCATATGTTGAGAGGGACAACATATAATACAACCTCATTACTAAACTTGGAAGTAATTGCAAATTTAAGTGTACATTGTCTAGTTACTTGCAATTGAGTTTCCTTTTTTGCCCATTCCAAATGGTAAGGCTTCACATTAGGTTTAGTACTTAATCCCAACTTCTTAACAATTAATTCAGAAACAAAATTTATTTGAGATCCACTATCAAATATAGTATCTACCTTTGTATGCTTCATTATGACCCTTGTACAGAAAATCTCATTTCTTTTCTTATCATTATTTTCAAGCTTAGGATATTTAGTAGAAGAAATTGAGATAGAAGATGGTGTACCTTTAATTTCCATTGCAATGATATTCATCGCATCTCTTGAATAAGACCCAAGGTATTGTTGCAATGTAGAAATAGTATTTGCTTCCCCTTCTCTTGAAACTTATTTTGCAGTAACTCAGAATGCAATTTCTAGCACTTGGCCTCTACATGTCCTTTCTCACCACAATGAGGACATGTAGGATTCTCCACCTCTTTCTTTACTATAAATTTATTCTTAGCTTTCAACTGCTTCTGGAACTTATGTGGATTAATATACACATTCTCCATACCATGTTTACCTTTGATATATTCAAGATGAGTAGTTTGTACTAACACTTAATCAATATTAATAGGATTAAACATCAAAATAGTATGACTAAGATAAGAAGGAAAACCACCATTGTACTTAAAAAGAGTTATTACACATAAATCTCGTCATTGGCATGTGATGAGGCCCCAAACACAGTATTTCTCCCTCAATCCCAAGTCATGAAGTAAAATATTGGTCAAGATATCAATCCTGCATATCAAAATCCAACACCGCTCCTGCCTTTTAGTCAATGAGCAATACCTTCTTCATCGCCGCCTATAATATTTTGGGATTGAGCGGTGGCACAGCCTTTTACTCTTGTACAAAGTGTGGTTCTTCCCTGTCACCACTCTGTCATAGTGGGGAAGAAGTGGTGCCCTTGGTAAAAAGTGAAAAAGAGAGGATTCCATGAAGCTTCTCAAAGGAAGGCTTCGTGGCTCCCTTATCCATACACCTGAGGACCACCTGGGCTCGAGATCCATCCTTTAAGGATCTCCTATCCACCTCACCCACCATTTTATCAACCATCCCTATCCTCCCAAGGCCTATAAAATAAGGCTCATATCCGTGGTTGAGAGGGAGACATGTTATGCTGTTGCATTGACATTTTGGCCTAGATCAGTAGGGTGAGCATGCGAGGAGAAAGTTGGAGCTATTGGGGACAAGATATTGGCACTATGAAGGAGCTTATTGACACTAAGGAATAGGTTGTAAACTTCTTCTTGATTCATTAATGCAAAATTTGGTTCCTTTCCCATAAATTATATTGTGTTAATATCATGTATTTTTTTGTTAGATTCCTTAGTCACTAGCATAGAATAGTGGAACATTTTCTGGTGCTTTTTGATCTTGTGTCTTAGTTTCATGTGAAAATGCAGGTACATCAGTGAAGAGCTATCATTGCAGAGAACAACTACACTATCCCATCAAAGACACTTATTCTAGATCTCCACCCATTCTAGGGAAAGTATTCCAATTCTGTTGTGTACTATTTGTTCTAGATCCGAACCATTCAAACTAGAGGAACAACTCCTGTCCACATGAGGTGCATTTTTCCTAGCAACAAATATGGAGACTCTACTAGGAAACATCTTCCTTGGTTTAAATCTTGTCTGAAATCCAAGCTCCAGTTTTTCGTAATCAGATCTACTACCTGATCTAGTGAGATCTTGGTTTGGTATCATCAAATCTGTTTAGATCTGATTTATTCTACCTTATGTACTTTATACTCTTGTTAATCCATGATTTATATGACAGTTTTACAGTGATTCTTAGCCAGCTTGATTGCAGAAGTATTGTTGACCAACAATGGAGTGGAGTTCTCTTGTTTTTCTTGCAAATCTTCAAGTATCTTCCTGAGCCATACTATTTCTTTCGTAGCTTCAGCTGCAGCCACATATTCTGCTTCTGTTGTTGAATCTGCTGGAACTAACTGTTTGCATGATCTCCATGAGACAGCTATTGATCCAAGACTCATAGTGTATCTAGAAGTTGATACTCCTATCTCCTTATCGCCATCAAAATATAAGTCTGATTACCCAATAAGTTTGAAGTCATCCACTTTAGAGTACTTGAGTCCAACGTCTTGAGTCCCCTTCAAGTATCTTAGAACTCTTTTTGCAGCTGACCAGTGTCCTTCACAAGATTTATGCATGAACCTTGAAAGTATGCCAACAACATAAGAAATATCTGGTCTAGTTGTTGTAAGGTAGATAAGACTTCCTACAAGTTGTCGATACTTGGTCGCATCCTCAAATTCTTTTCCTTCGCTTGATGTGAGCTTCATTTTATGTTCCATTGGAGTAGATATAGGGTTGCATTCTGTCATGCAAAATTTGTTTAGTAGTTCTCCAACATATTTTTTCTGAGATAGGAATATGTACTTAGGATGTTGAGTGACTTCAATTCCTAAGTAATAGTGGAGATGTCCCATATCTGTCATTTCAAATATCTTTTTCAAATATTTCTTTATGGATGCTATATAGCTCTCATTGTTCCCTGTCATTAAAAGATCGTCTACATACACCACAAGATACACAACAGATCTTCCAACTTTCTTTATAAACAGTGTTGCATCATCAAGATCAAAATGTTCGAAATTTAACTTCAAAAGATGCTCGGTTAACTTTGCATACCATGCGCGAGGCACTTGTTTTAGGCCATACAAGGATTTGACAATCTTGCATACCTTTTGTTCTTTTCCTTTCACAACAAAGCCTTCTGGCTGAGACATGAAGACATTCTCTTTCAAGTCTCCATTCAAGAAAGCAGTCTTCACATCCATCTGATGAACTTTCCATCCTTTCCAAGCAGCTAAAGAGAGTAAGGTACGGATGGTAGCCCATTTTGCTGTAGGAGAGAACGTTTCTTCATAGTCAATTCCTTCCTTCTGTGCATAGCCTTTTGCTACAAGCCTCGCTTTGTGCTTGTCAAGTGAGCCATCTAATCTATATTTGTTCTTGTATACCCACTTCCAGCCAATTGGTTTGGTTCCAACTGGAGGGTCAACCAGCTTCCAAGTTCCATTCTTCATGAGTGCATCATACTCATTCTGCATAGCTTCTTTCCATTCAACTCGAGTAGAAGCTTCTTCAAAGGAAGTTGGTTCAAAGTTAGCAGATAAATTAAATTCACAATCAAATGATACATCCATGTCATTGCTTGAATTATCTGCTCCTCCTCCATCTTCACGTCTTTTCGAACTTCTCGTTCCCATATTTCCAACTTCATCTAGATGGACACTTTCAAGTGTCTTTGTGGCCCATTTACTAATCTTCCGTGATGGTCCTGGTTGATCAGCTGGTGGTGCTTCATCATTGATTGAGAGTCTTTCAATTCTCTCAATCACATCATCCAGTTGAACCTCTTGTTCAAGTGAAGTAGCAGGAAATTCTTCATGTGGGCGAGTTGGTGCTTCATATGGAAATTCCAAAGGTTGATCCAGAATAGGAATCCCCCCTTCAAGGTTTGGAATTTCATATTCATTTTCAGAATATGTCTTTAAATGAGGATAACTTTCCAAATGATCAAGCTGTCTCTCAATGGACTGGTCATTTTTATTAGTCTCAATAAAAATGACATCTCTAGAAATAACAAATTTCTTGTTTACCTCATCATACAAACGGTATGCTTTGGAGTATTCTTTGTACCCCAGGAAAATACATTTTCTGCTTCGAGCACCAAGCTTATTTCTTTGCTCCTTTGGAATCAAGGCATAACAGGTGGAACCAAAAACTCTGAGATGCCTGACTGAAGGGAGATGGCCAAACCACATTTCATGTGGAGTCTTGTTATCAAGAGCATGTGAGGGACTTCTATTTCTCAAATAGGCTGAACATTTTACTGCATCACCCCAAAACATTAGTTTTACATTCTTGAAAAACATCATTGAGCGAACCATATTCGTTATGGTTCTATTCATTCTTTCTGCTACACCGTTTTATTGAGGATTGTAGGGAACGGTAGTCTGATGTGCAATTCCATGTTGGCAAAGATAATCTTCAAAAGCATTTGAAGTGTATTCTTTCTCATTATCAGTACGAAGTGTACCAATTTTTTATTGTGCTTGTTTTTCTATCAATGCATGAAAGTCTTTGAATGTTTGAAATGCTTCTGATTTTGTCTTTAAACAGTAAATCCAGCACATTCTTGAGTAGTCATCAACAAATATCATAAAATACTTATTCCCATTTGCAGAAGGAGTTGGCATTGGGCCACATAAATCAGAATGCACTAGTTCTAATTTCCTACTTGCTCTGAAATTAGATTCATGGAATGGCAGCTTACTATTTTTCCCTAATATACATGCATCACATTTGTTCTTCTCTTTGGGAATGGTGGGAAAACCAAATACACCATTCTTTCTCAACAAACGAATACTGTTATAATTTAGATGACCAAATATTGCATGCCACAATGAACTAGATGACAAATTACCTTCTCCATGCTGAGAGAGGTAGGTATAGTTCTGAACTCTTGCAGATGAACCCTTTAGCTTCAGCAGCTTCCCATCTTTGTATCCAGTCATGATGACTTGGTTGTCAGAGGACTTTCTTATTTCTACGATTCCATCAAACATGTGGATGGAATGGCCTTGCTGTCGAATCTCCACCATGGACAGCAGGCTTCTCTGCAACTCTGGAAGAAAGAGAACGTTCTTCAACAAGAAATCAGGGAATCCAGGCATCTTCAGTCGAATGGTTCCCATTCCCTTTGGCTTAATACTTGACTTATCTGCAAAGTAAACTATGCCATCTATTGTTTCATTAAGTTCTTCAAAATAGTCTTTTCTAAATGTCATGTGTGATGTTGCACCAGTATCAAGTAGCCAACAATCTTTGTAAGATGAAAGTGAAGTCATTTCATTAATTACAAGATTACAATGTGCAACAATACAATGAGCATAATCAGAAGATTTACAAGCATCTCGATTTTTATTATCATCTTTCTTCTGGTTGTGCTTGTCTTTGATGGAGTCCCACGAAGCCCAACACTGATCTGATGTGTCCCCAGTCTTTCCACAATGCTTGCACTACAAATCTGATCTTTTGTTTCTGCCCCCTCTGCCTCTGAAGTTTCTTCTTCCTCATCCTCTCTTGCTGCAATCTCCCTTGGAAAGGTCTTTGAACCGATTCTTTGTTTTATGAACAAAGTCAAGGGATTCTTCGACAAGATCGCTTGATTTCTTGATCTTTCTAGACCATTTTGGATATGTTTCCTTGCTAGTGAGGACATCACCAACAATAGATGCTATAGATTGCATCTTTTACAACTGTTAGTGTAATTTACAAAGAGAAATAGAAAAAACAAAAACCTTGCAGGTCTACAGTCTCTGCCAAGGTGAATACAATGCAAGTTTACAGGCTTTTTCAATACAATTGTTTCACACAGACTTTATTCTTCAAGGCAGGTCACGACTCCAGCAGCTAATTGATGCAGTACTTCTAGTTGCAGCAGGAGAATAATTGCACAGTGGCAATATTCCCAATTGCACGAGCAGTTTCAATGCAATCAACACCAACAAAACAACATACAAGATTCTTCAATGTCTGATATATCAGTCACAATATATCAATCAGCATACATTATTCTTCAATATATCAGTCAGCGTGGTATATATCAGTCAGCATGATATATATCAGTCACAATACAATATATATATGAGATATATCAGTCACAACATAATATATCAGTCACAAAGCAATATATGTATGATATATCAGTCTTCAATATTTAACAAATTCTGAATACTGAGATCTGTCTTCATGCAGGTAGTATATCTGTCTTCAATAGGCTGTAGCAACACAGGCTCACTTGAATTCAAGGTAGTACTCCACGCAGCTCCTATTCTTCAACAACAGATGCAAGCTTCACATCCAAGAGCAGCCACAATTCATCACGATTTTCAGGCAGCCAACGCGCAGTTCTCTAGCAGGCGTTCTCTCCATGGTGAGGGCTCTTCGACTCCTTTTATGCCACTTTCAGACTAGGCTCCTCTCCACGACGAGGACTCTTCATGCCTAGCCAGCCCCTCTTCACATCCAGCAAATGGTAGTCCACGATGGAGCTCCACGTAGGTAATGGGTCAATATTTTTATATAGCTCCAATGCAGAATGCAGAGAATAGTACCCTCAAGTTGCGATTAGGGTTTCCAATACCAAGCTCCAACACAGCTCCCAGATTAGGGTTGACACGTAACTTGCAGGAGTTATGGGAATGACTACACCATCAACGTAGCAACATAGCAGGCAGTCACGATAGCAGTCACAGCACAAAAAAGGTAGATGGAGGATGCGCAAAGGTAGAAGTCTCCAGTCTTCAACATAGTATCAGTCAGAGAAATGGTCTTCATGCAGCTTCAATCTTCACACAGTCACGATTCAGCATTCTCCATTCATACTCCTTCATGCAAAAGAGAGCATCGATTCTCCTCCACGCTGGTCTTCATGCAGTATTCAGTCTTCAGCACGCTTCAACGATCTTCACAGGTTGGAGCATTACACATTCTCCAACAATGCACAACTCCACCGATACTACACACTCAATGATATCAAGGCACGAGAATGCAGTCAACTAAGTCGATATTTTTAGAGATTAGGGTTGGTGTGGAAAAATTCTCCATACACATTAGGTTTGCAAGTGTGCGAGTAATGACCGAAATTGGTAGACACAAATATCAGAACAGGAGCAGTGGACTGCAAGCCTACTAAAGGAACAGAATACAACCAATGTTGAGAGTATGGGTTTGCAGGAAATAACACTACGTAACATGTGAAATTCGTGTTTGAGTAGGAGCTTGAGTCTTCAGCAAGGCTCCACGCAGTCAGAATCGTACTCCACGCTCTTGAAAAAGAACGGTCTCTACGCAGTTCTGAAAGGGAGATCACAGTCATAAAAGCATATATACTTAAACTCACGCCGCAAAAGGAGGAGATCGCAGTAGTCTCAACGCAGTCTCAAACTCCAACAATATGGACTCACGTAGTTTATGAACAGTCCACACAGAAAAAAAATTAGGGTTTCATGACTATCACAGGGATTATCACATCACACAGAGGATGGATGGGGCTGAGTGGAGCATTAGAACAGCCAGAGCACGCACCAATGCATGCAATCTGCAGACTGAGGAAAGGGCAGATGAATGAGCAGACTAGCAACATGTAGGAGTTATGGCAGTGCTCTGATACCACTGGTAGGTATAACTCCCGATTCAATTCTATTCCATTGACATATCATACATTTATACATTTCATGTGGTGGTTGAGAACCAGCCTTTTCACCTTCCTATGCAACTATTCATATTCCTATTTATTTATTTATTTACAATATATAATCCCGGCAGATTATATTCTAACATTTTGTTTTTGACATCTACAGGACACCGCACATGCATAGTGGGAAGTAAGTAGTGCCGCCTCTTGTGTTTAGTGATCAGTAAGCGGTGCCACTTCCTGTACTCAATAATCAGGAAGCGGTGCTCTCTTAGAACCACTTTGCTAGTGACCCTCTAGAAGCGGTGCTAGGTAGGTATTTTCACACCTTTGTCATTTCAAAACTTGGTTGTTATCTTTTGATTTCTCAGTGTTTTTTGGCTTAATTTTGTATTTTTATATTCTCTTTGCATTCAAAGAAGAGTTTATGTTTCTTGAATTGAATTTTACATATTTTTTTTCTTTGCTTGAAACCTCCTTCTCCTTTCTGTAAATATTATTCATTGGAATTGGAAAATATACATTTCATTTTCATGTGTATGTTTTGGTTCCGGTTTGAGTTCTTTGGAATTTTAGTATCTTTCAAGTTGCGTGGATGCTTTTCGTCTTTCTTTTTTGATTTATGAATGAGTAGGGTGTTGTATACATTCTCTTTCTTTTTGTTCATATATCTAAGAAGTAGTTAGTTATCAAAGTTTCATTTTGATATATACCTTTGAAAATCAAAGGGCTTCTTTGCTTTGTTTTGTGCATTGTTAAGATGTGTTGTATCTTTGATTTGATTTGCACTTTTTGGACTATTATTGTAGAAAGATAGAGTTATAGCACTCTAGGAAAGAATTTTTCTTTTCCTTATTTCTTGTGTTCATGTTGGTTTGAAAAGAAAGGTCTTTCCCTACCTTAGGTAGCTTTCATCGAAAGAGAAATGTGCATTGTCATGTAGCTAGGATTTGCATTATTTTTACATTTTCTGTCTACACCTCATGCATCCACTTAACAGCTCAAGATAAAATTAATGTTAATTTAGGTTTAAAATCATTTAGTATCTATGTGTAAGTTAGTGACGTGTTTGGGCGTCGTTAAGTGTGGCAGCTATTGTTTTATGCCTGCACTGCATCCCAAGGACTGTGTGGTTCTTCCACATACCATCGGTATATCGAACGGCCTTTCATGTACCCTTGAGGTATATCGAAAGGTACTTCACATACTTGATTGTATATCGGAAATACCCTTTCGTACGATTGTGCATTAGAAGGAACCACTATGGATTTGAGCTCCCACGTACCTTGAGTATATCGGGAGACTCTCTTAGGATTCATGTGACTAACTGAGTTAACCTTTTGTTCATCTTGGCATCACAATACACCAAGAACATCACTTGGGGATATTACTATGCACGTACCATCTAGGTATTTGGGTATTCAGGTGAGGGACAGTTGATCATCCTCACCGCATTTTACTATTGGACCTTGCGGTATATAGCAAGCTATGAAGCCTTGATAATCCCGTGAGGATCCTCACTTTTGAAACCTTTCCATCGCACAATTTGATTATGGATTTTTATACTTGAGTAGTGTTTGTTTTGTGTGGTACTTTAGATATTCTTAGAGAGCTCATATATGGGAGACCCCCCTGGGACTACCAACCAAAGGACCCCTTTTCAAGGTATGTCTTTTGTTACTCCTTCTAGTGAGAATGTTGGTCCTCCCTTCATGGTCACTTTGAGTCTTCCTGAATTAACTATAGGATTACTTGTATGGTTATTATCCAATCTTGTAATACCAAATGCAGCCCTTGTGTCATATCATGTTCCTATACCACATGATCATCATCCTCATGTTAATCCTCCTCCTTCTTCGTTCAATGTTGAATTGGCTTCCCTTTATTCCTCTTCACCTGTTGACAACTCTGACGTTAGTAAATTGGCAGGTAAGAAGACGACAAAAAGGAAAGTTATGAAGATGAAAACTAAGCAGAAGGTCACAACTCCAACCTCTGATCATCATGTTGGGAGTCAAACAACCACTACTCATCATGCTGGGAGTATTGATGTACCTTTTTCTGAGACACGTAAGCCCAAATTCCCTTGCAGTCTTTGTAAGGGTGATCACCTTCTGAAGGATTGCCTCGATCTTTCCCTTGTGTCAGAAGTCTAGCCTAAACAACCTGTGTCATCAGTCTTTGATGGCCATGTCGATGATGCCCCATCAAAAAGTGACTCTGTTTTTAAGAGTTGAAAAGGAAAAGTCAAGTATCCTTGTGTGTTATGTAAGTATATGCACCGTACTTACCTGTGTCCTCATATGGATGAAGCTTCAAACTTGTTGGAAGATGTTACTATTCCCTGGGAATGGCTTCCAACCGATTATCATAAGTTATCACTTGACATCCCATTGGTTGATAAAGTGGTTGATCCAGTTCCATCCTTAGTTGATCCCACTCTTCCTTTGGAGAGTGTAGTTAAAGTAGTCAATTCGATTTCATCTCCACCCGATCCCACTCTTTCATCTGAGACTGTTAATACTGAAGTAGTCGCTTTGACCAAATATTCGTCTTGTTCTTCTCTTTGAGTAGAGAGTGAACTAAATCCTGCTGAAGTTTATATGCTTCATTCTGATTATTCTTGACAAAAGATTTTTTTTTTTCTGTTTCGACATAACCCTCTCCAAGTAATGAGGTTATTTCCTTTGACAGGAGTAACCTAATAGAATCTCGTCTTCATTCAAGTGTTCCTTTCTAGATAGTTATGAACATTATCGCTAGACGGATGCTTTGCGCTATTGTTGATGAAGGGGCTTCTGTTATCATTATATCCTTAACTACTTGGAAATATTTAGGTTCTCCTCAGCTTGTGCCAGCCACATATCATATACTGGCTTTTAGTCGAATACCTACTGCACCTTTAGGTATCCTTCCTCATTTGCCTATTACATTAGGAGGGAAAACTATCTGTATTGATGTTATGGTGGTCCAAGGTCCTTTAGATTTCAATCTGCTCCTTGGATGCGATAATGTTTACTCCATGAAGGTTGTAGTGTCCACACTCTTTAGAGTTAAGCATTTTACCCATGATGGGAATATTGTGACCATTGATCAACTTTCCTTTATTACACCTGAAAATCGCATCACTCCTAGTAATCAGACTGCCCTGAATGTGCCTCATGTTCTTGTGATTCCTTCCCCTTCTTCTAGTTAGATTATTCCTATCATAGGTAAAATGGGGGGCATCGATCCAGCCTTTGGAGATCATACTGGAGTTAAGCCACTATATTTTATGTAATGGGGGCAACCTACCAACCTCTGGATATCATGTTGGGTAGGAGCAGGTTTGCGAGCATAGTTCTTTTTCTTTGTCAAGCACATTAAAAAATGAAACAGGTTTGGGAGCATACTTCTTTTTATGTGTCAAGCTCGTTAAAAAATGAAATAGATACTTATGAGCATAGTTCTTTTTCTGTTTCAAGATTTTTAAAAAATGAAACATATGTCCTCAAGCACAGTTATTTTCTGTTTCAAGCTTCCATAAAAATGAAACAGATGTCTATGAGCAAAGTTCTTATTCTGTGTCAAGCTTGTTAAAAAATGAAACATGCTAGTGAGCAAAGTTCTTATTCTGTGTCAAGCTTGTTAAAAAATGAAACAGGTTGTTGAGCATAGTTCTTATTATGTGTCAAGTTCGTTCAAAAATGACTAAGTCATACTAAAAAGGACTTTTTGGAGTTTCCTTCCATATTCATTCAGATTCTCTAAACATGAACGATACAAAGTTAACTTTCATTGGACTCGTTACACTAAACACTGAGAGACCCTCTTTTGGGAACGAACCCCTCCTTTCTCAGGTTCGTAAAAAATATGATTTTGGACTTGTCCAAAGGACGAGCTATAACGAGTGTTTGTTACCTTCTTTGAACTTGTAAAAAAGAAAAGAGGCACTCATCAATCATGATGTGGAAATTAAGTGAAGGGAATCTGTAACTAGGAATATTTCACCTTCTGCGAACAGAAGTTGTTCCTCTGGTCCAAATGGTTCAGATCCAGAACAAACGAGTGAATGAAAAAGGATGAAGACCTTCCTTGGATGTCGTAGACACTTGGAATGCTGATTTGATGGTGAGCTTGTGTACCTGCAAATAGATCAAACATGCAAACAAATTAAATCTACCAAAAAATCATCTACTTATCCATGTTAGTGACTAAGGAATCTAACAACATGTACATGCAAAATCAAAACAACAGTAATGTGGGACGGAAATCAGCTTTACATTAAAGATGTATGGAGAAGTTTACAACCAATGAAGCCTTAGTGTTGACAAGCATCTCTAAAAGACAAGCACTTCATCCCCATAAGCTCCCACTTTGCTCTCTATGCTCTCCAATGGCTTGGGCCAAGTGGTCAATCCAACAACATAACAATACCTCTATAGTTCTCCCCCTCAACCATGGACATGAGCTTGTATTTACAAGGCTCAATAGATAGGAATGGTTGAGATATTTATGGATGAGGTGCACTCTACGATCCTATGATGGGGGATCTCGAGCTCAACTAACCCACAATGATAGGGATAAGGGAGGACACGAGGCTCATGATCTAGAAGCCTCGAGAAACTTCTCTTTTTCCCATTTTACCTAAGGTATCGCTTTTCTTCTCTTATGATAGAGCGGTTTACATGAGAAACGCTTATGGACCAAAGGCCACAGGTGGTGGCACCACTTATGGAAAATAGGAAGAAGGCCGTGTGAGCAAGGTACCGCTCATGGTTCACAGGGAAAGCATGGTGCTGAATTCTTTCATGTAGAATTGAAAAACAACATGGGTTTCCACTCTAAGTGCTGGGATTAAGGGAAAACATGCAAGTCAAAGGTCTTATCACATAGTGGTGATAGAATTTGGGTATAACAGAATGCCCCCCAAAGCGTGAGTCTTATAGGGATACAATAAATGAGAGATTTGAGAGAACAAGTTGTCACTTCAAGGTGAAGATGTCAGCTCGATCGAAGCATGTCGTCAAGTAGGCATCTGTAGTACATCAATATTTTTGAATCATAGACACAAGTAACCAACCCATTGATGCAGGCCAATACAAGGTAGATCCATGGAAGAAATAAACTAGCATGGCTACTAGAATACAACGTAGATCCATGTGATAGAGGACTTAAACTTGGACATAGCTACTAGACATACAATGTAGATCTATGTCATACAGATGCAAATTTGAGCATAGCCACGACCATACAAATGTGGATCCATGCTAGATATACAAAACTCCATCGCAACCTAGGGAAAAGCAATGAGTGATTGAAACAAATACCCATGGTCTTCGTCTCGTCTTCCACAAAGTATGATTCTATCCATGTGATTACAATGATCTGAAGTCGAACATGGCACAAACCACTTGATTACCGGTTAATGATGTGAACTGTTAACAAGTGCGAGGGAGATCACCATTGATGTCAATGATTCCCAAGATACCCTAGTACAATCTACTAAGTGTGAATAGATGTCCTGATGTCGAACACCCAATCAATTCTATCGATCAAAGGTCGATGATGTGAACCTATGTTGAGAGCAAGAGAATTTGTCATTATGGCATATAGATCTCAAGGTACTAATTTTTTGTTTCTAAGACTATGATGTCGACGGGAATAGTCTCGTCGAAGGAGGGCTATGATGAGTCCCACATAGACGACACAAAACTCGGAACATAGTTCTAAAATGATCTAAATGTAGTAACCATAGGACTGACTCAAAAGTACTGACACAGAGACCATTTTGACTGTAGAGAAAAAACTTCTTCAAATTCCCTTTGAACATCGGGCAACATGACAAAAGAATTGGCAGCATGACTAAAAGGGACAAACACACAGTGCGACAGTGGGTAATGCATTCTTTTGAAAGACTCAAAGGAGTGGCATGACTCATGAGAGTGGATCTTCATGGAGATCAGCTAAATACCCAATTGACTGAAATGATATGCAGACAAGTGCCATGTTCAAAGGTAATGACAAACTACTGCCATTTATTTGCAAAAATGATTCCCTTCCCATTTTCTCCATCATGATTGATGAGTGCCTCTTTTCATTTTTATGAGTTCAAAGAGTGTAAAAAACACTCAGTATAGCTTGTCCAAAGACAAGTCCAAACTCATATGTTTTACGAACCTAAAAGAGGAGGGGTTCGTTCCCAAAAGTGGGTCTCTCAATGTTAATTTTACGAGTCCAATGAAAGAAAACTTGGTATCGTTCATGTTTAGAGAGTCTGAAGGACCACAGAAGAAGACTCCAAAGGGTCCTTTTTCATATGATTTAGTCCCTAAGGCCCGAAAAAGTATAAAATCATACCTTAGAGAACTCTTCCAGTCATGGTTGGCTGGATTGTTCCTTTTTTGTAAATAGTCTATCCGAACCGAAAAAGATATAACCTACCATCGGAGAGACAACTCTTCAAATGATTTAACGAGCGTGAAGAAGACAAGATCACTTGACAATATTTTTGTATTTAAGGAGCTTGAAAAGAGTTTAAAAAAGACTCCATTAGGTCTCTTTTCATTATGAGAGATTTTACGAGTCTGAAAAGAATTGAAAATGGACTCGAACCTTTGATACTGGGTTTCGAGAGCGTTATCAAAGTGTCATAATAAATGCTCAACGACTTTTTTCATTTTATGGTAGTACAAAAAAGTAGAAAAATGAATTCCCAAGACTTTACTGCTACTGTTCTTCTATGCTGCAATGACTCAAAACAAGTGTTAAATGCACCAATAACTAACATTAAGGGATTACGACTGATAAATTTTGAATAATAAGCTATTTTAAATCAAAACTATAGCATGTCAAACCCAAAAATGTGTATAAAAGTCATGTAAATAGTGAAAAATAAAATCATTTTACTATTTACCCATAGTGGATAGCATTTGGAGCACTTTCCTAGTCAGATCTTCAGTTGCTGATATCAAGAGTTTCCATCGTCCGATTCGAGCACCGTCAGTTCCAGGTAATAGTTCAAACCCTACTATTCATTTTCATAGTATCAATTTTTATTTTGGATGGTGTTTTGGGATTCTATGGCAAGCCCTAAAATCATAGCAGTAGGCATCATGCTTATCCCTTATGGGATACGTGGTACCTTGCTAGAACCACGCCGAAAACAAAGCACACAGGCGATGCCACCACCTGTCTTCAACAGCGCACAGGCAGTGCTAGATGTGAAGATGTAAAAATATTGGCACATGCAAAACTAGATCATTTATTTTGATTTAAATGATTAATAATGATTCTAATGGGTCTTGTGATTGGTTTTGGCAGGCTCTTGCTGATAAAAAATGGTCATATGGAAGGAAAGACAACATGATAACGATGACACTTTCACCAAAAGCAATGCAAGTTGCATAGCCGCATTATGAGACTGTGGACTCCTAAAATTGTTTCGGAATACCAGTATGGTATCAAACGAGAGGTTTCTTGACCATATACTTCTGATGTGGAATACAAAGAATTTTTTTTTTGAGGTTGGGGCTTGTTATACCAAAATCCTGTCACCATCATGTGATAAGACCTTTGACATACCTACTTTCCCTGAATCCCAACACTTGGAGTGGAAACCCATGCTAATTGTCAATATTTCATGAAAATTCCCAGCACCACTCTTTCCCTATTGTCCAGTAGTGGTACCTTGTTCACACCGCCTATCCCTTGTTGTCCACAAGCAGTGCCACCACTTATGGCCCTTAGTCCATAAGTGTTTCTTACCAGAACTGCTTTGTCATTGAAGGAGAAACGCGGTACCCTGGGTAAAAAGGGAAAAAGAGAAGTTTCTCGAGGCTTCTAGATCATGAACCTCATGTCTTCCCTTTTCCCTATCATTGTGGGTCAGTTCAGTTCGATATCCCTCATCCTAGGATCCTAGAAGCCACCTCATACACTAATCTCTCAACCATCCCTATCTATTGAGGCTTATAAATACAAGCTCATATTCATGGTTGAGGGGGAGAACTCTTAAGGTATTGTTATCTATTGGATTGATTACTTGGCCCAAGCCATTGGAGAGCATAGAGAGCTAGAGTTGGAGCTTATGGGGATGAGAGTGCTTGGTTTCATGGAGATGCATGTCAACACTAAGGCTTGGTTGTAAACTTCTCCATTTTTATCTTAATGCAAGTTTATTTCTATCCCACATTATTGTTGTTGTTTGATTTCACATGTATGTTGTTAGATTCCTTAGTCACTAACATGGATCAGTAGATTATATTCTGGCAGCTTTGATGTGTTTGCATGTTTAAGTTGATTGCAGGTACATAGGGTTACTATCAAAGCATCACATTCCAGGTATCTACGGCTTCCAGGGAGTGTATTCAACCTCTGTCCTTCATTTGTTCTGGATCTAAACCATTCAAACCAGTGGAACACCTTACTGTCCGCAGAAGGTGAAATATTCCAGCTAACAAATTTGGTGACTCCACCGGGGAATAGATATCTGTATCAGTTGTTCTAATCTTCCTCAATTCTCAACTCTTGTATGAATCCAGGCTCTTTCTCCAACTCTCTTCAGTCAGATCTGCTTTCTGACTTAGTCAATTTGGGTTTGAAACTTCCAGATCTATTCAGATTTGAGTCATTTCGACCTTTTATGCTCTGTTTCCATACTCAATCTAGCAGTTTTTGCCTTGATCTAGTCCTTTTCTGACTTGATCTATCATTATCTTTGTGCTTTGGTCTTCTTCAGGGAACCACGCCTATGCAGTGTACGAGGAGCAGTGCCACTGCCTGAACAAAGTGGGTAGCATGCGGTGCCATCGCCGGTATCCTACTGGCGAGAAGCGGTGCTGGGATAGAACCACCCTGTCAACACCTAAGAAGCGCGATGCCAGGTAGGCATCATTCCAAGGCCCTTTTTCCTCATTTTTTTTGTAAAAATTTGAGTTGTGTTGCTTTCACTCCTGCACTGTCAGGCTTGTGTGACAGAATTTGATGCTTGTGGCTTGAAACTTTTATGGTTTAAAATTCGTTTGATTCAGAAATTCAAAAGCTAGATTAGGCATTTTTATTGTTCATCTGCTCCTATGCTTGTTGGTTGTGTTTGCGGACGGATTTCTTGTTTTCTGAAAAGCTTAGAGTGTTAGTAAGATCTCTTTTCATTTCTATTATATAGACTAGAAGAAGAACACTAGATTAGCTTCTAGGTTTCATTTCTTGTTTGCATAGTAAACTTCTTTTTCTTCCTTAAAAAAAAAAGAAATTTTTTGACTGAGACTAGGTTATCATCATTGAGCGTTGGACATTAGTTCTCTAATTGGCTTTACGAGCTTTTAGGATCTTCATGTTCTTTCGTCTCTTATGCATTTAGAACTATCTCAATCAAAATAAAAAAAATATGGTAGTTTTAAGTTAGATTTGCTTATGTTTTGAGAAAATTGAAAAAATAGAGTGCATCTGCATATAGTGTGCTTTTTGTTTTTCTTTTAGGAAAAGAGATTCTTCCCCTTCTTATTGCTTTCAGAAAAGAGAAACAAGTTTAGAAAAGTACTGCTTGTCTTTGATTTTGTGTTCAAGAATGTTGTTTGGAACTGTTCTTTGGCTTTGAAACAAAACAAAATACTCTCTTTCCCTCCCATAAGTAGGCATATTGAATGGTAAAGTGAAATATTTGCACAAGCATACTGCATGGTTTTACTTTTCTATCAAAACATCATGCATTCACCTAACCATCCACTTTAAAATTAACGGTAGTTATAAGTTAAAATTTAGGTAGCAATTGGAGTGACAGGTTAGAGACGTGTTCGGGCGTCGTTAAGCGTATGAGCTATCATTATTAGTCTGCATTACATCCTGGGACTCGCACGGTTCTTCCACGTACTGTCGGTATATCGAACGGCCTTTCACGTACCCTTGAGGTATATAGAAAGATACTTCACATACTCGATTGTATATCGGAAGACCCCTTGTGTACAGTTATGCATTAGACATCACTACTACCGATTCGAGCTCCCACGTACCTTGAGTATATTAGGAGACCCCACTAGGATACCCTATCCATCTGAGAAAAGCCATTTGGCTATCTTGCTTGGAGCCATACACCAAAAACAACATTCGGGGAGATTACTACGCATGTACCCTCGAGGTATATCGCGAGTGGCACCTTCTTGACAATCCTGGTGAGAGACCTGACTTTTTGAAATCCTCCTATCATTTTAAGTGTGCTTGTTTTGACCTATAGCTTGTGTAGGGAAATGTTTTTGGTGTGTTTTCTATATTTTCAAACCCTAGGTTAGATAGGAACTATACAAACTGGCTGAGTTAAGATAGTCCATAAGAGTACGGGACTTGCCACTCGATTTTACTCCTGGTTCAGGAAAAAATCTAATGGAAGCTATCGATCAAGGAGCTGCTACTACCTCCCAAGTGGGAGATAATGTGGTTGCAGAAAGTGGATTACCATATTCTTCACACTCGCCTCCCTTGGTACAACAACCTTCTCAGGGAAATACCTCGTTCCATTCTCCCATGGAAGGTCATGTTAACGATACAACCCGTCCAAATTATGGTCCCAGTGCTCCATTTTGGGATACCTCTATAGGACAGGCCATTGCCTCATTTGGAACCCGTTTAAACTCTTCTGAAGATGAATAAGAACATAGGCAATATCATGCTGCCATTATCCATGCATAGGAGATTAACAAGCAAATAGATGAACTATTAGGCCCGATACCATCACGTTCCACATTTGTTCCTGTGGGATATCGTTCACTTGCCGATTCTATGAGACCCATTGAACCGATTATAGATCATGCAATAACACCACAAAACCCAAGTCAAATTACCATCCCTATCACCTCTCATGTTTTGTCTGTTCCTAATCCTCCTAGGTCTTCTGCACCTGGGGCCCAACCTTCAATTCCCATTTCGTCAGTACCTTCTAGTGTCAGGGGGCAACCCCTGGCACGACCTATGTTATTTAGCACCGAAATTGTACCTAGTCAAGGGAAAACCTCTAACATAGAACCATCTATAGTTTATGTCCCTCCCACCAATACTGATGTGGTTAATCCCCCATCCAGTTCAGGTCAACCCTTGGGGGCACAACCTATAGCCATTCAAACTTCTGGAGGTTATGGTTATCAAATACATGTAGGTAATCATCCACCCAATCCTACAGGAATGCCTGATGCTAGAATTCCATACCCTAGTAACACTTTTATGCCATGGGGGAAGCCCAACTAGCTATGGGAGGGATACCTATACATACTGTGGGAGGTGCCAGAGGACCGCCTTATGGAAGTCCTCCCCTTGGGGGGCCTAATGGTCCCAGAGGATCTAGAAACTTTCCTCCTTATGGTCCTAGTGGTCCTAGTGGTCTTGGGGGGCCTGGTGGCTTTCCTCCTTATGGATCTAGAGGGTCTAGTGGCCCTCCACCTAGTGGTTCCGGAGGCTCTAGAGGGTCTGGTGGTTTTCCTCCTGGTGGTCCTAGTGGTCCTAGTAATTTTTGTGGTCCCAGTGGCCCTGGTGGTCATCCTATGGGAGGACCTAGTGGTCCTAGTGGTCCTGATACTAGAAATAAACCCCCTGTGGGCGGATTTTTTGTTAGTTCTTTGTCACAACAACCTATTTTTCAGTCAACTTATGGTCCTACTGGTAATTATATGCCATATCAATATTACCAGTATGTGCAACCCATTCAACAGTTACCTTTCCTAGAAACTTTGAACTTGCTTGACTTGTCCAACTTGATTAATGACCCCATTCAACACAATCCCTCGTGGCCTCCCATTCCGGTAAAGTTACCATCAGATATTCTGAAATTCGATGGGAAGTAGGGAGACGATCCGAAGAACCATGTTATGACATTCCATTTGTGGTGTTCTTCAAAATCCCTCATGGATGACTCCGTTCGGTTACGACTCTTTCAACGAACTTTGACTAGTACAGCCGCGAAGTGGTACATTGAACTCCCACAACATTCATTTGTGGATTTTGGCTCGTTGGAAATCGTGTTTCTTACACACTTTCAGCTCCCTATTCATTATGAAACAGGAATTGATATTTTAACTTCTCTATGAAAGAACACCTCCACCCACATATCCGATCACATTCATGAGTGGAGAAGGCGGAGAAGGCTTATTAAGGCCCCTATTCCAGATCAGTTATTAGCTGATTGGTTTACCAAATCCTTGTTTCCTCATATTTCCTGAGATGTGGCTATGGGCGGTGCCATTACTGAAGAGTAGGCTATTAGTTAGGATCAATACCTAGACTTGGTTTATTCCTAGTATGGAACTCTTTATGACCTGATTCCTCAAGCTCCTCACCCTAGCACTGATCCCGCCAAGCCACCAACTGAAATACCTGTTGATGGGATTGTTGGTTCAATCTAGTCCCTGTCTGCAATGAAACTTGCCAAGCAACCCCAAACTGCCACCCCTACTCCTTCGAATCCTAATGTTTCTGTTGAGGTCAACTCTATTCAAAGTACTCAAACCTCGGCTAATAATAAAAAGAAAGGTAAAAGTAGAAATTAAAAACCTGGAAACCAATAGGAGACTCCAAGACCAACCAACAGTGATAATGATAAAAGGAAAAGGAAGGAAAAATATCCCTGTCTGCTATGTGGGGGTTACCATTTTTCAAAGGAGTGTCCTCATCGAGACGAAATCTCCCAGTTTCTAAAGTCCAATCCCGCACTTGCAGTACTTATGGATCCTTTTCCTTCTCAACAACAACTGATAGACCACATGTCTAATCCGGGCAACTCTAGTTTATCAGAGGAAATTCGTATGATGTCTTCAGATACCATCAATCTGCAAACTCGAAGTCATAATTATGACAAACGCACAGATAAGAAAGAAGACCATTCTTCTTCAAGGAAAACTCCCTTCACTAGTTCTCCAGAATCCTCGTCTACTGTCCCCTTATCTATTGAGAAGCCTACTCTCTACATGATTTTGTGCCCACCTAAGAGTACTCTTTGAAAGGTTGTCTTTAATCCCAATGTCGAAGCTGATCAATTTTATAATGTAGTTGACAATATTTCTCAAGCACCTTGTGTGATGTCTACCTTAGAAGTACTCCAAAGTTTTCCTACACAGCGCAAAAACTTGTTGACAGCATTAGGAGCGAATAACACTAACTTGATTCATTTCAATGTTGAGAACTATAAGCCTAGATTACTACATAAACCTGCATTTCAGATCATTATGAAAGTAGTGGGAAATAAATTTTTTTGAATAGTACTAGATGAAGGAGCTTTGACCTCGGTTTTGTATCTGACTTGTTGGAAGGCTCTCGACTCTCCTGAGCTTGTAACATCACCTACGACCCTCAAGGCCTTTGACGGATGGGGCTTCCAACCCCATGGTCTCATATCAGCCCTAGCGGTCGATTGGGGGGGAAAACTATTTCCATTCAAGTAGAAGTGGTAGATGCCCCTTTAGATTACAACCTCCTTCTAGGAAGAAATTGGTTCTATGCCATGACTGTTGTTGCCTCAACAGTATTTCGAACAGTCCAATTTCTGCATCTAGGGAGAATTGTTACTATTGATCAACTTGATTTCTGTACGCCAGATGTTACTACCTCCACAGATAATAACATACCCATGTTAGGCCAGTCCCCTCCTCCTTACCAGTCGATTAGGGTAGGCACGTTGAAGGATTCATCCCTTATGGGGATTTTCCCATCCACTCCTCCTAACACGGATACCGCGACGGTCCATATGATTGCCTCATTTGATTATGAGCCTAAGGGTAAAAAATTTGTTGAATCCACCTTGTTGAGTCCACACGAAGCTATGTATGGCAACATTCAAACCTTTTCCGACGATCACAGAGATGATCTTCATCTCGTGGCTTCGAATCCTTACCATTTACCGTACTGGTTAGAACCTTCTCTTCCTATTTTAGATTATCTCTCTGAGAATTTTCCTTCCGATGAGTCCATTATAGATATCATGAATACAGATGAGCCCATTTGAGAGGATCACCATCATAGATCCATGTTCCTCCCCAACAGCAGTTCGGTTACCCATGATTTTACATCCTTGTTTCCTACTGATATTGTCAATGCACCCCAAACTCCTATATTGTTGCAAGATACAGATTCTGAAGGAAACCTTTGCAACATTACTTAGATGAATCCAATTGACATATCATCTAAGCCTGTGTAGAAATTCTTACCAGCAATAGATTAATTTCACTCACAACAAATTACAATTGATCATGCAAAATTGTCAACAATGGAGACTGAAAATGGAGCTGTAACACAAAATTATATTAACTCAGTGTACAATAGCCAACCCTGTAATAACATAGGTTGCTGAATATATAGAATACATCAATAGGTCGAATGCATAAGGAGGCATCCAAAACTAGCATAAAGCAGGCTTACCCAAAATAGGCAAATCCCCCATAGGTGTAAAAAGTTGATCCCAAATCTGTCATGAGGCTCACGAATTGGCAAGGGTGCATGGGAAAGCTAATGAGTGGTGAAATGGCAGCTCATAAATGCTTTTTCATGGAGGAAAGAGTGGAGGATGAAAGGGGCAAAAAACAAGTTCACCTCACCTAGTCTTGCTTTCCTATGTGCCTTAAAACACTGAAGAAGCAGTCAATAAAGCAGAAAAAGCAGAAGGGCACCTAGGAGGCCAAGAATAAAGAATATTTGATTCCTAAGGCTTTCCCAAGCACTACATGAGTCAAATATGGCAATTTTGACCTCTATGGATAGGAAATTAGCAACTTGCACATGGTGGGACTCATGAACTAGGGAAATAAGACAAAAATAAATGAATTAATGTCTAAGTGGGTAATACTATGGGTTTGATTATTCTAACACCCCCCCTTAAGACTGAATTTATGAGTAATAAATCAAAATATAGGGCCTAGCAACAAGGCTTAGTCACCCTTTTACATACTGCAAGTCCATATGAACCAAGGAAAGAGGCAAAACCAACTTGGGAAAATCCTCCCTTAAACATGGACTGTAAAACAAAATTGTAGAATCTTGTCTCCACTCATGCTTTGACAGCATGATCAGCAATGCCCAGCAGTGATTTGAGATTTCTGAAGGTCTTCTCACAAAATGCTTTGGTGAATATATCAGCGACTTGTTCTGAAGATGAACAGAAGAGTAGGTGAATGGTGCCATCATGCACAAGCTCTCTGATGTAGTGCATGTGAATCTCAATGTGTCTGGTTCTCTTCTTCTGAACTGGATCTTTGTAGATTTGAATGGTACTCTGGTTATCACAGCACATGGTAGTTGAGTACTCAGGTTCGAAACCACACTCTCCAAGTAAACCCTGCAACCATAAACACTGAGTTGTTGCATTGACAACTCCTCTGTATTAAGCTTCTGTAGATGAGAGTGCAATGGCACTCTGTTTCTTGCTTGACCAGCTGATTGGCCCTTCTGCAAGCATGAACACATAACCTGAAGTGGACTTCCTATCTGTGCTATCACCTTCCCAATCACTGTCAGTAAAACCAATTAACTCAAGGTCAGAATTGGCTTC
>LPNX011141194.1:0-32853 GCA_001517045.1 Pseudotsuga menziesii | reverse complement strand
TGTACTAGTTTTCTCCCTGGAGGAAGATCCACTAGCTCCCATGTGTTGCTCTTCTGTAGCAAGTTGAACTCCTCATTCATGGCAGCTTGCCATCTTGGATATCCTGCTGCTTCTTCATATGTTTGAGGATCAGACTCTACCATCAAATAGCATTTTTCAGCAAACTTAGGATCCTTCATGCACAGACCACTCTCAAATTGAGATCTAGTCCTCCTTGGGTCATTGGGATCCCCAGCTAGCTCACCTGCTACATGTAGTGTCTTGGCTGCCCATTTAGGCCTTGTGGGGATTTTTGGGTCTGCAATAAACTCATCTCCATCAGACAAATCAGAATCAGAATGTTCAACAAACTCTTTACTTACTTCTTGAGGTTCAGGTGGTGAAGAGGCTTCACCAATTTCCACATCTGCAAGGGGTTCTTCTTCAAACTGAACACACCTTTCGATGAAGGCTTTGTTTGTGCTCAAATTTATCAACTTGTACCCTTTTGAATCTTCAGAGTATCCCACAAAAAGACACTCTTGGATTTGGGGCTGCAAAGCCTTCCTCTTCTCTGTCGAGATTCTAGCCCATGCCTTTGAGCCAAAAATCCTGAAATGGGTCACATCTGGCTTTTGCCCACTCCATGCTTCGAAGGGAGTCATGCCATCCAATTGTTTGTGAGGCACCCTATTCTGAATATAGGCTGCACAGTTGATAGCTTCGACCCAGTACTTTGGTGGCAAAGTTTTGGCCTCCATCATGCATGTTGCCATCTCCTTCAGTGATCTGTTCTTCCTCTCTGCAACACCATTCTGCTGTGGTGTGTAGGGGATAGAATGCTGCATCTGAATACCTGCATCTACACAATAGTTAATAAACTCAGTCTTGACAAACTCACCACCATTGTCAGACCTGAGTACCTTGAGTTTTCTTCCACACTGGTTTTCAACCAAAGCCTTGAAGACTTTGAATAGGCCAAAAACTTCTGACTTGTGTTTCATGAAGTGAACCCAACAATACCTGGAAAAATCATCAATAAAGGTCAATGCATATTTGTCCTAACTCATGGACATATAAGGGAATGGGCCAGCAACATCACTGTGAATCAGTTTGAGGGGTGCAGAGGTTCTCTCATGGCTGGCTTTCTCAAATTTGTGCTCTGGGTGTTTTCCTAGGATACAGCCTTGGCAGACTCCTTTGGAAAATTTTATCTTGGGCAACCCTATGACCATATCTTTCTCACTAAGATCAGACAAATACTTGTAATTTAAATGGCCAAATCTTTCATGCCATAGATTGCTAGCTTCATTAGCATGGATAAGAAGAGCAGAGGGGTTTGAGTAAGGCAGGAAGTGTGAAAACATGTATACCTTTTGAGCATGATTCGCTACTCCTTTTGCAATGATTCTTCCACTTGAGATTTCTGTGATCTCAACTTCATCTGGTGAGAATATGACTTTCTTAGGAGACCTAGTGTGGGTCATCTGGTACACTGATAGAAGGTTGGAGGCAAGACCAGGGACATACATCACATTGTTGAAGTTACGTCCATGATCAAGTTCTATCCTTCCTTTTCCTTTACTTTCAGTGAGAGAGTCATCTCCCAGTACAATAGATGGTCCTTTCAACATATCCAGTGAGGAGAATGCCTCCTTAGTCAAAACCATGTGTCTTGAAGCTCCAGAATCTATGATAAAATTGGGTGAGCTTGATGTGCCAGCAACTAGAGCATGAACTCTCTCTCTGTCATCGGAACTTGATCCTCCTTCTCTCTTCTTTGAGCTCTCTGGAAGGGAGATGCCATTCTTCTCCAGGAGATTGGTTAGCATATAAATATTCTTTTTCATACAAGAGCTTTCAGTGTGATTTCCCTTCGAACAGTATAAGCACTTGTTCATTTCACCTTTGTTTTTCTTCTTCTGGGTATTTTTCTTGGGACCTTGTTGATCCTCCGGAGACTGCTTCTTGTCTCTTCTTTGCACAGGTGGATTTTTAGCTTTCTTTTTGCTTTTAGAATCCACCCTCGAATCTCCAACAACCAGAGCTTGGTCTTTGGAAGGTTTGATGGTTCCCATCATCACCAGCTTGTCTTGTTCTTGTGTGAGAGATTTCATGAAATCTGCAAGGATAGGCATCTTCCAGGTTCGAGCTGTGAGTTTTGTGGCATAGAAGGTCGAAACAAAGACTGAGTAGTCAGGTACTAGCTTCGAGAGGATGGCCAATACGAGATCATCATCTTTCTTTTCAATACCACACTGCTTCAGCTGCAAAACTAGTGCTTTGAACTTGGAGAAATATAGCTGCAGGGATTCAAAGCTACTGAGACTCAGAGAAATCAGCTCATTCTTGATCTGATGTCCCCTCATCTCATCTATCTTTCCAAAAAGATCAGAAAGCTTCTCCCATACTTGATCCGGTGAAGTTAATCCATCGAGATGGAAAAGGAGGTCTCGGGAAATACTGAGACATAGGAGGCCATAGGCCTCATCTCTCCGATTGTGCCATTTGATCTTCTCTGTAGCTGCATGGGCTCTGATTCTGTAGCCATAGTCACCCTGTAGAGGCCTTTCTCTCTCAACAAGATCTCCATCTCTGCTTTCCATTCAAAATAGTTGAAGGGAGTCAAGATAGTTTTTTGTGAATCCATAGCTTTAGAAAATTTGTCCCGGCTGTCAATAGAACGCTCCCAGTCTTGATGTCAAACCTACAAAACAATTTTTGAAGGAGAGTAACAACCTACAATGGCTCTGATACCATGTAGAAATTCTGACCAGCAATAGATTAATTTCACTCACAACAAATTACAATTGATCATGCAAAATTGTCAACAATGGAGACTGAAAATGGAGCTGTAACACAAAATTATATTAACTCAGTGTACAATAGCCAACCCTGTAATAACATAGGTTGCTGAATATATAGAATACATCAATAGGACGAATGCATAAGGAGGCATCCGAAACTAGCATAAAGCAGGCTTACCCAAAATAGGCAAATCCCCCATAGGTGTAAAAAGCTGATCCCAAATCTGTCATGAAGCTCACGAACTGGCAAGGGTGCATGGGCAAGCTAATGAGTGGTGAAATGGCAGCTCATACATGCTTTTTCATGGAGGAAAGAGTGGAGGATGAAAGGGGCAAAAAACAAGTTCACCTGACCTAGTCTTGCTTTCCTATGTGCCTTAAAACACTGAAAAAGTAGTCAATAAAGCAGAAAAAGTAGAAGGGCGCCTAGGAGGCCAGGAATAAAGTAGATTTGATTCCTAAGGATTTCCCAAGTGCTACATGAGTCAAAGATGGCAAGTTTGACCTCTATGGATAGGCAATTAGCAACTTGCACATGGTGGGACTCATGAACTAGCCAAATAAGACAAAAATAAATGAATTAATGTCTAAGTGGGTAATACTATGGGTTTGATTATTCTAACAGCCTGATACTATCGATCATGTTCATGTTGGGCAGAACTACTCGATAGACAAATCTGAAGCATAGAGGGCACTTTTTAAAGAATTCCATGATATTTTTGCCTGGTCCTTGAAGAGATGGCGGGGATTGACCCATCCATTGTGGTCCAAGAGATTAAAACCTATCCCATGGCTAAACCTGTTAGGGAAAAACTAATGCAATTCCATCCTCAGAAGGTCGCAACTATTAAAGCTAAAATTGAGGAACTTCTCAAATCTGGGTTTATTTATCTTGTTAGGCTTTGTGGTATCCAGGGATGGCAACCAGATCGATCCTTTGAAGATTTCCACTATTTTAGATCTACCAACCCCAAATAATCTCCTCGAACTCCAAAGTTTGCAAGGGAAGGAAAACTTTCTCTGCTGTTTCGTGTGCAATTTCACAGAGAAAACGCATGGTTATATGCGTCTCCTCAAGAAGAACACTCCATTCTTTTGGGATGACCAGGCCCAACGCGCCTTTGATAATCTTAAGCATGCTTTGACTCATTCACCTGTGATACACCCCCTATATTATTCAAAGGAATTTCTCTTGTATATTGCTGCCTCCGCTACTACCATCGCCATGGTTTTAGTGCAGGAAAATCTCCACGGTCATGAGCACATGATTTATTATGCCAGTAAGAATCTCATGGATTCTGAAACTCGTTATTCACATGTGGAAAAGTTAGCATTGGCCACGGTCATTGATATACAAAAGTTTTGTCACTACATTCTACTTCGCAATACCACCGTATTGGCAGACCAGAACCCGATGTATTACATCCTGACTCGCCAGGTGCTCAGGGGCAAGTAATCCCATTGGATAGTCATACTTCAGGAGTTTGATCTGGAATTTGCCAAAGCCACATCAAAGAAATCCCTGGTCTTTGTCGAGCTTATGTGTGATCTTCCTTGTGCTTCAATGGAATCTGAGCCCAGTGATTCATTTCCTTATGAATTCATGTTCTTTATTAGCACTACCGATCCTTGGTATGGAGATTTGCTTATTTATCTCCAAACACAACGATTTCAGCTACATTTATCCCATGATGATCGTCGCCGTATCCGTCACCATGCGAAGTACTATCTCATCCTGAATGACACCTTGTATAGATGTGGGAATGACTCTATTCTCCGACGATGCCTCACCCATGAGTAGGATGAACATGTGTTAAATGATTGCCACTTTGGAGCATGTGGAGGTCATTTATCTGGGATGGCTATAGCCCAAAAAATCCTTCGCGCTAGCTATTTCTGGCCTTCTATCTTCAAAGACTGTCATGAGGCTGTTAAGAAATGCCCACCTTGTCAACACTTTTATCCTAAAAAATGCACCCATCCTTCTCCACTATACCCTGTCATTGCCGTTGGCCCATTCGCCAAATGGGGGATTGAGTTCATGCATTGTAAGCCTACCTCAACTAGGGGGCATGGTTACATCATCATAGCCATTGATTATTTCACAAAATGGGCTGAGGCCATGCCTACATATGCAGAAGATGGTAAGATTGCTACTCTCTTCTTATTCAATCGTATCATAGCTAGATTTGAAGTTTTGCAGTCGATCATTACTGATAACGGATCCCATTTCCATAATCAAATGATGGAGGAACTGAGTGCCAAGCTAGGTTTTCACCATGAAAACTCTACGCCATATTATCCATGAGCTAATGGTGAGGTAGAGGCCATTAACAAAGTTTTGAAAACTATGCTTTGTTGGATGGTTGGAGATCATAAATCGAACTGGCACCACATTCTTTTCTCCACACTGTGGGCTTATCAGACTTCTATGAAAATAGCCACTGGTTTCACACTATTCCTGCTTGTCTATGGAATCAAAGTTGTCTTACTGATTCAATGTCAGATTCCATCCTTACAACTTGCTGTCAAACTTCTCCCAGATACTTCCATGGAGGAATAAATATTTTTGTACTTGAGTAACCTTGACGAGACTCGAAGAGATGCTACCTTGGCTAATGAGTCACATAAGAAATGCGTCAAGGCGCAGTATGATAAACCAATCCAACCTCGTGTCTTTAACAAGGGTGACCTAGTCTTGACTTATGATCAGAGATATGACAAACTAGGGAAGGGTAAGTTCAAGTCCATGTGGTATGGACCTTTCATTATTTCTAAGGTGTTAGAGAAATGAGCTTACGAGCTCATTGATTATGATGGAATCCCTTTGGGGCAACCTCACAATTGGTTGTACCTAAAAAGGTATTATGCCTAGGCCTTTTTTGGATAGTATCTTGTATATATGTATATTGATTAACTTTCAGTGTGCTTTTAGTATTTTCAAGATGGTTTTGAGTTTAGCGTCCACATCTTTTTATACCATGTTTTGGTCATGTAGATGGATTTCTACAGCTTCGTTGACGGTGCTTGCTACCACACCTTGAATCTCGCTTCGGCTTCTTGGGTCCTCTATTCCCCAGCTAAAGATTTGGTCAGTTCAGGAACAGTTTGTATAGGTCCCACTACTAATAACATCACCGAGTATGAAGCAGTAATTGGTCTTCTAACTGAAGCTATTTTTATAGCTCAAAATGACACATCTCTTCCTATGACCACTTTCCCATGATTTCGTCGCATGTTGACACTTCCATGACGACACTTCATGAAATTCATTGAAAGTCACTGAAAAAAAAAACTAACTTGGAGGACCCATATCTTTAGTTTTGTAACATCATTTGACCTGATCTTTACATCATTGGAAAGATATTTCAGTTAGATAAAACTTTCTAGAAGACACCAAAGTCTGAAAATGCACAAAAATACCCTTAAAATGAGATTTCTATGTGTATGTGATTTTCCTTAAGGAAACCCGCGTATGTACACGAGTTGCTATATATAATAGTCGCATATGCCTTAAATACGTGACTTTCTGCATTGCAACCCGTGTATGCCTCCTTGTGTACATGACTGTTGTCTTTGCAACCCACATATGCCTCCTGAAAATGTCAAAAAAATACAAATTTTGAAATTTGGGTAGTTTGGGTAGTTATGCAACTAACTCCTTCAGTTGTAACTACTTTGTCTTCGACCCTAACTATTCATTAAACATATAAATAGAGGTGGAAAGGTCCATGAGAGGAGACTTGAATTTTTACATTGTTATGCTGGAGGAACCGGGACTCTCTTTGCCCACACCTTTTCCCTAGAAGCATTCTCCTTGTGTTGCAAAGCTTGGAGGCTAAGTTCCTTGGAGAAGAGAAGCAGTAGAACCAGATCAAGGTTTTGTGAGTTACCGAACTTGAAGAGAAGGTATACTTGTACTTGTTTTCAAGATTAATAAAGATGTGATGTCCTTCTTCTTCCCAAATCATTGTTCAATGTGTGATTGAATCTCTGTTTATGATTAGATGTTGATGTTAATCAGATTATTATTTCATGTTTATTTGATTACCATTTCTTTATATGTGGTCATATTGGTTTGAGGAAGGTATAACTTGTTTTCCAGGTCTCTTGGGGAAGAGGAGTAGGAGAAGGGCTAGAGAAAGCTAGGACTAGCCTTTAGTTAATTAGATGGGGACCTTCCTTATCTCTAAATATTGCTTATATATGCTTGTTGAACATTATGCATCCACCTTTCAACCCCAGTACATTGATGGCCTCTTAAACCCTAGCCATAGGATACTTTCCTTTACAACAGAACTGGGACTCTACTGGGGAGAGCCTTGTATGTTTGGGGTTTCTTTGTATTTCTTCCAGGCTTTTGTAAGGTTTCAGGTCCTTCTTACAAGTTAGGAACACCTTTTGAGTTTGTTGGAACACCTTTCCTGCCTTCCTAGGTCAGTTTTTTTTATCCTTTTTGTGCCTTTTGTCATCCATATGTGACTTTCAGGCTAAACAGTAGCATGTTTGTGTTGTATACATGACTTCCACGACCTACAACCCACATTTCATATGCAACCTGCCATAAGGAAACCCACGTATGCACCTGAATTTTTGTTCTTTCATCATTTTTAAGGATTTTTGGGTGATTTGAGGGATTTTGTAGGGTCTTCAAGGGTCCTCTGCATGTGCATGACTCCTGAGAGGTTGTTTTATATATGTTAAGTTCTCTTTGTTTATCTTGTAAGACTCTTTCAATTCTTTGAACTTGTTTTTTCTGCCTTCCCCCCCCCCCCCCCCCCCCACCTCTTTCTTTGGCTTGACCTTGTTGGACAAGGTACTGAGCAACCTCTGTTTGTAGGTTTAGATTGATACTTGGGACTTCTTGACCTTTGTTTATGTCAGTATTATTGATAAGTCTCTTCATTTCTTTGAAGGCAACCCTGGTATAAGGTGTGCGAGCGCAGTGGGTGATTCCTCCGCTTGTGCCTAAGAACATCTACAGGGACACCAAGTAACTGTCTATAAAATTTCTTCTGGAAAGCATATCTTATACCTATTTTTCTGTTTGGATTTAGGAATTTTAGTGAGTGTTGTGTGGTTTGTCTGTACTTAGTGTGCCTTTAGGTGTGTGCTTTGTAATTTTGGTTGCCTTTTAACCTCAGACTTTGTCTCCTAGTTTGAAAATATGGCTAACACCCCTTTGAACACCAACCAAGAGATCGCCATGCTGGGAACTCTATGTACTATTCCTCTCACCGAGAATGTTGGTGTTCCCTTGACATCCACCGTGAATCTACCTGGATTCACCCTAGGGCTACCGGTGTGGTTGTTTTCCACTCCAACTATCCTGAATGCTCCTGGTGCTTCTCAAGTAAGCTCCTTATACCAAGGGCATCAAAACATTGCTTCCCCTTCACCTATAGTTGATTCTCCTCCTCCTTCTATCTCATGCGGTAAAAGTACTGATACTAGTAACCGACAGTCTAAAAGGAGTAAAAGAAGGAGGAATAGGAAGAAGGCACATAATAAAGGGGGAACCCGTTCAACCTCTGCAGGTCAAGTTGAACCTCACCACCCAAACTCTATAGTTCATGCTAGGTGCACCTATCCAACCTTTGCAGGTCATGTTGGATCTAAGCACTCAACCTCTGCAAGTCAAGTTGATCTTCACCATCCAGCCTCTATAGATCATGCTGGTGGAATCCTTCCAACCTTTCTAGGTCATGTTGGATCTAGTCACTCAGCTCTATAGTTCATGCAGAGGGAACCTGTTCAACCTATAATGTTCAAGTTGAACCTCCCCATCCAACCTCTGCAATTCATGTTGGATCCATCCACACAACCTTTGAAGTTCATGTTGGGGGCACACACTCAACTGCTACAAAGCATGCTGATCCTAACCATTCAACCTTTGTTGTCCATGCTGGTGGTGCTCATCCAACCTCTACAAGTCATGTTGGACCCAGTCTCTTAGCCTTTGCAAGTCATGCTGGGGGCAGTCTCTTAGCCTCTGTGGTTCATGCTGAAGACAATCCGTCAGCCACTGCGAGTCATGTTGACACTGTTGAAAAGATTAACCATTCAAAACACAAGCCCAAGTTCCCTTGTAAGCTTTGTGAGGGAGACCACCTTACTTATAAATTCCCTTCTATCACGGAGGTGCAAAGAGTTTGGTTTCATGGTCATCCCATTTTTGAACATCCTGAAGTCTCTCAACAACCAGCCTCTCTTAGTCAGGTTGGACGCAGTAACCCAGCCTCTGTAGTTCATGCTAGGGGAAAAATCTTAGCCTCTGTAGGTCATGCTAAGAGAAAACAGTCAGCCACTACTAGTCATGTTGACATCGTTGAGAAAAATGGTCATTTGAAGTGCAAACTTAAGTTCCCTTGTAAGCTATGTGAGGGAGATCATCTTACTCACCAGTGCCCCGCTATCGTAGAGGTGCAAAGAGTGTGGTCTGAGACTCAATAATTTCCTTCTCCTGAACAACCTATAGTTTCTCAACAACCTACTCAACCTTTGGTTGATCAAGTGGTCAAACCAATCTCATATTTGGTCAATCCCACTCTTCTTTTGGAGAGTGATCTTGATGTGATTGAACCAATGTCACCTTTGGTCAATCCCACTCTCCCTTCAGAGAGTGACTTTCACGAAGTCGTTGAATTGATTCTAGTATCAATCAATCCCACTCTTCCTTTGGAGAGTGAAGTGCCTGCTAGTCACATTTTCTTCATTGACAGTTCAAAACTTACTGAACAAGGGGGAATTGAACTCGCTTCAGATCAACCCCCACCAAGCTCTTGGATTGCTTCCTTTGATTGGGATAGCCTAGTTGAGCTGCACCTTCCTTCTAATACACCTTTTTAGATAAAGGTCAAAGTTGAATCATACACGATTGCTCATTGTGTTTTTGATGAAGGAGCCTCAGTTAGTATATTGTATGCTCGTGCTTGGTGAGGCATGGGATCTCCCAATCTTGTGTTGACTGTTAGTCAGTTACTGGCATTTGATAGAATAAATTGTATAGCCTTGGGAATTCTTACTCAAACACCTGTTTCTTTGGGTGGGAAGACCGTCTTAGTTGACTTCATGGTGATAGAAGACCCCTTGGACTTCAATATCCTCCTTGGACATGATTATGTCTATGCCATGCAAGCTGTGATGTCAACATTCTTTCGTGTGATGTACTTTAATCATGGCGAAGAAATTGTCACTATCGATCAGTTGGATTTTCTTGATTTGTCTCTTGACCCAACTAGAGACCAGGTCTTTCCTTTATTGGTTCCCAGTGTTTCTATAGACACTACCCCGCCACAGGTGAGCTATGTGGCCTCATGTCCTTTGCGTTCAATTGCTACTGAGAAGCAACCTCTATTTTCATGCTTACCTTCTCGAGACTTGGTCCCAGCAATTGACCAAGTGAGTCATTCTATACATAATATGGAGCGTACTCTCCACTCTGTCGATCCATTTGAAAGTTTAGACATGTGTCCTATCTCAGATGATCTCCTTCCTTTGGATTAGATCTTCCTGGAGTCTTTGATACAGTCGGACCTTCTTTTGGATGTTGGTTTAGTTGTGACTAATTCTAACCCTGATTTTCCTAGTAATCATGAAATTTCTTCTTATGTTGGTCGTGTTGAGTCTCTTGACTCTTCCTCTGAACAGCAAGTCAGTGATCCTGATGAGTTTGATTTTTCTTATGAATTTTTCAACTCCCGTGATACTGAGTTTGTTCTTGCAGACTCTATCTCCCTTGCTGATTTTTTCTCTCCTTCTGAGGTTGATATTACTGATTATAAACCCTCGAGCCTTGGTTCTATAGAATATTCTTCAGTTTATTCTACCTTGACTTTACCTTTTATAGAATATAGCAAAGTCACATGTGTTTCTACCAAAGTGACTTGCATCAGATCTTTTCTTCTGAATGTGATTCTGATGTTGTTGTTTCTTGGAGATAGGATTTTTAGCTGGAGTCACAACTATTTACTGGCCTTGTCTTGTTGTTCAAGCTGTAACTGCATTTGCATGTACCTTGCTCGTGCTTATGAGCCTGATGCTGGCTTTGACACTTTTAGCTCGTTGTATGAGCCCTCATCTTTGTTTTCATCATTGCTAAGCCTTGTATCTTTTTGCCTTTGCAATTGGACACCTTTTACCTTGAGGAGATGTTCCCCGAGTGTCTTTATCCTTCTCATGTTCCTTGCATTATGCATAGGTCTATTCCTTGCACTTGGAACTAGCTTCTCCTGCCTATGACACTTGTCTCCTCACATTTAGAGCATTCTTTCTGCTCTCCTTCGAGCTCGTTAAAAACAGTAAGGAGGCTGCGAGTTGACTTTTCCATACTCATTAAAACTTCACAGGAAAGATATTGAGTTTCTTTAGTCCCAGGTCTAACTCCTCAAAATAGACTTGACTACCGAGTAAACTTGTCCGTTCAGGCTCGTTAAGAATATGTGAATGGGAATCCACATTGGTGGTAGGTTATCACTTTCTCGGACCATGTGGAATAATACGAGAAAGGAACACTCTCTTTTATTCAGAATTGAGAAGAGTATTCTCAGGCATAGGTTTATCACTTTTCCGGACCTGAGGGACTAAACTTATAGAAAAGGAACCCCTGGTATGAGCTTAGTTTTTTCTTTTTCATTCTCTAGACCTAAACATGAAAAAGATTCCGAGTGTACTTTATGTCTTTTTCATGCTCATTAAACCCTAAAGAACAAAGCATCGAGTTTACTGTTGTAAGCCCCATTTCTCATAATCAAATGGATCTTTCCGAGTGATCTTGCCTTCCTTCACACTCATAAAAATCAAGCTATATTCTTCTTTTGAAGGAGCGTTGGGTAGGTGGTAACTTAACCTTTTTTGGACCTTCCTGACTAAATATGAAAAAGGTGCACCTTACTTCTTTGGAAGCTAAGAGAGTTCTTCTTTGGTATGTTTTATACTTTTTCGGACTTAGGAGACTAAATTGTATGAAAAAGCACCCCCCTGGAGTCTTCTTTGTAGTTTTCAGACTCTCTAAACTATGAAAACACCATCAAGCATGTACCAGTTTGGGCTCATGAAATCCATGAATTAGTACTTTATCAAGCATTCTTCTGTCTTTTCTTCAAGCTTGCTAAAAATGAAGATGGTCCCAAGTTTGCTTTCTTGGACTCGTTAAACCTTTACAAGAAAGAGGGGAAGGGAAGTTCATTCACATGTTTTTACATCATGGCAGCAAGACTTGTTTCCTTGAACAAAGCACCAGTTTTGAGTATATCAACAGTTGGGTCCTAGTGTTTTGACCTTAACCCGATTTAGAGTTTCTTACTCCTCCAGTTGGTCTCTTTTCCAATTATATGGGGAATCTGACAATGTCTCCTACATTGCAGATTTGTTTCATTGGTCCTTTTGTGTCAAAAGCTGCCTAAGTCACTTTTGTGTCGTGCTCACTATTCAAGGATTAAAACCTTTGTTAGTCATTTTGCAGTTTCCTTGACCTTTTGTGTCGGCCATTCCCTGGTATCAGTTCATTACATCATGTCTTCGGCGGTCCTTGTCGTGAGATTTAGTACCAATTCCAAATCCAATTAGTCTTTGATTTACCTCGTGTTGGATGATGAAGGATGCCTTAATGCCTTCCTTCCAACAGATCTCTTCCTATTGACTGCAACACATCTTGCTCCGGGGATGAGATTTAGAGTTTTATGACAGTACCTTGGGGATTGTAGTCATCAGTGGCAATTTCCCTCGCTATTGGGTAGTGGGAATACCTTAATGTCTCCTACTCGATGGATTCTTCAAGTGTTTGAATTCAAGTCCTTGTATTGACACCTTTTAGAATGTACTATGTACCTTGGGGACCATTTTCATTAATGGTGGTTTCCATATCGTTTGTTAACGGTTCTCATTATTGACCGATAATCAAATGATTTCCTCCATGTTCAACCTCAACTCCTTTATTTGCATGGTTAGGATTCATACCTTTTGGGCGGTTTGGATTGAAGACCTTGGGCCGATAGTAGCTTGTCATTTTTCTATTGCCCAAGCTGCACAAGACCTTGTTACATTTTATATGACATTTTGCTGAGACATAGATCCACCTTGTATTTTTGTGGCTATGATAGATTGTCAATTATGGATCCACCTTATTCATTTGTGGCCATGACTCCTTTAGATTTGATATGGCGCCTTTTTGCATATTGAGTGACCATGATAGTTTCATCAGTTATACATATGTTGGATCCGCCCGTATCTTTATGGCGATATTTTGTATATGGACTTGTATGTCCCAGAGATCAGTTTTTTCTGACATTTATCTCTCTTTCAGGTACCTTTGTTCGAGCCTTTTGATCTTGGATTCTCTGCTCTCTCCATACTCAGTTGTTTCCTTTATAATGTATTTCGGCTATCGTCTTCCCCTCTAACGTCATACATTAGGGGGCATCTATTATAGCTCAAAATGACACATCTCTTCCTATAACCACTTTCCCATGATTCCGTCGCATGTCGACACTTCATGAAAGTCATTGAAAGTCACTGAAAAAACACCTAACTTGGAGGACCCATATCTTGAGTTCTATAACTCCGTTTGACCTCATCTTTTCACCATTGGAAATATATTTCAATTAGATAAACTTTCCAGAAGACACCAAATCCTGAAAATTCCCAGAAATACCCTTAAAATGAGTTTTTGATGTGTATGCGACTTTCCTTAAGGAAACCTGCATACATACGCGAGTTGCTATATATAATAGTTGTGTATACCTTAAATATGTGACTTTCTACATTGCAACCCACATATTCCTCCTCGTGTATGTGACTGTTGTCTCTGCAACCCGTGTACGCCTCCTGAAAATGTCAAAAAAATACGAATTTTGAAATTTGGGTAGTTTGGGTAGTTTGGGTAGTTATGCAACTGAATCCTTCAGTTGTAACTACTTTGTCTTCGACCCTAACTCTTCATTAAACATATAAATAGAGGTAGGGAGGTCCCTGAGAGGACACTTGAATTTTTGCATTGTTATGCTGGAGGAACCAGGACTCTCTTCGCCCACACCTTTTCCCTAGAAGCATTCTCCTTGTGTTGCAAAGCTTGGAGGCTGAGTTCCTTGGAGAAGAGAAGTAGCAGAACCGGATCAAGGTTTCGTGAGTTACCGAACTTGAAGAGAAGGTATACTTGTACTTGTTTTCAAGATTAATAAAGATGTGATGTCCTTCTTCTTCCCAAATCATTGTTCAATGTGTGACTGAATGTCTGTTTATGATCAGATGCTGATGTTAATCAGATTATTATTTCATGTTTATTTGATTACCTTTTCTTTATATGTGGTCATATTGGTTTGAGGAAGGTATAACTTGTTTTGTAGGTCTCTTGGGGAAGAGGAGCAGGAGAAGGGATAGAGAAAGCTTAGACCAGCCTTCAGTTAATCAGGTGTGTACCTTTCTTATCTCTAAATCTTGCTTATATATGTTTGTTGAACATTATACATCCACCTTTCAACCCCAGTATGTTGATGGCCTCTTAAACCCTAGCCATAGGATACTTTCCTTTACAACAGCTGCCTCCCAGGATGTTCATGATCTATTAGTATTGATGGACTCACAACTCATGGTTTGTCATTTAAACCATGTTTACACCATTAGAAACCTGGTGCTCCTCCACCTCTTCCGGAGAGTACGCTTGCTAGAAAGATTATTTGAAACCATTACCTATAGGCATATCCCTAGGGAACATAATGTAGTTGTTGACTCATTAGCTAATTACATCCTAGACTGGCATATTTCCCATTCATCATGGCAAAATCAAACATGGTACATTGTAAATAAACATTCAAAGACACATAAAACTCATAGAAAATGCATTTTCCATTTGAAACATATAAACACCGTGTAAAAGTCTGTATATATATATATATATATATGAAAAAGTTTACAAAAAAAAAAAAGGTCCCGAGACCTCATCTAAAGCACGTAGGATTTCAAGAAAAATCATCATACAAAATCCTGAAGCTGTCAGCTTCAGTACATATCTCATACATTAGTGGTGCTTGTGATATCACATCACTTCTTGAGCTACCCTATGTAGTACCCTACTGAATCAACCCAGTACTCCCACTGTGGATCTCTGATATCTCATCGAGAGGTCATCAATGTCAGCATCTGGGATATCCAAGGTCAACCTCTCCAGGTTTTCCTCCAACTCCCCAGTGATATCAGCACCCCATGGTACAAAGAGAGCTCCATCTCGCCTATCCAATGGAGAATATTCTCCAAGTCATTCTGCTCCTACATCTGCATGAGAATAGACAGGTCTCTTCACTTAACATAAAAAATATAAAACATCAGAAAACATAAAAACATTTCATCCATTTTAGGGTTTCTTACTTCTTACCGATGTCGCCCCATTGTCCTCCAGGTGGGAGTGGTAGGTCAAGATCTCTGGTGAATTCCGTACTTGTGTAAGCATAATCCTCAACCACGAGGATCTGATATCGCAGCCATATGAAGAACGGATCACCAAAATTCACCCTTCCCCTACCTGCTCCTGTACAAGCCATGACCTGGACCCACCTCAGCATACGGGGGTCCCGTGCTCTCAGACTCCAGAAGACCACCTGAAGTCTCATCTGTGGAACCCGCTCGAAGAAGAAGCAGGATAAAATGGAGCCAAATCCAAACTGCTTTAGCTCTACCTGTTGACACTTAGTCAGCTAATATTTGAATATTGGAAGCATGGCTTCTACCCAGTTGAACACCATGGGTGCCATGGACTCTATGGAATACAGCATGTGTGCCCTAGAAGCCTGGTGAACACCCTGACTCCTGGTCACCCTCTGCATAGTAAATAGGACGATCCGTAGAGGCCCATACATCACTACTCTGATGGGGATTTTATTCCCCGATGTCCTTCTCCCTGGAGCACAGTGACGATCTATAAGCTCTCGAGTGGTAATATCCCCCCCACGAGAACCTGTCAGTGAGATGGGGGCACCCCGTCTTGAGAGACTAGTCAAGAAGTAGATATACTCTACTTCCACTGTAAGAATACTAGCCCCCATCTCGAAATATTGCTGCTCTGGATTCCACATCCGTAGTATGTGTTCTAGTAACCGCTCACGTGACACCATGCTCGGGGTCCGGAAGAACTTCAAGATCCCACAATCCCGTAATGTGGCAATACAACCTGCATTTCTCTTACCAAATACATCATCATTGTCATGTGTTCTTTCTTTCCATATCACCATGTTTTGAGCAACCAGGGCCTGTCAAAAACAATCATAGTATGCATTAGAATCATTCCTAATCATTAAAAATAAAAATAATGACTTATTATTGCTCATGCTATGAGTTTAAAGTCTCCACGGCCAGCATCTCCTGTCAACTATGTTATAGGCACGGTTTTTGGGTGGTACCACGTATCCCGCAAGGGATAGGCGCGGTGCCTGCTTTTAAGGTTTTAGGGCTTGCCATATGAGCCCAAAACCCCACCAAAACTCAAAATAAACACTATGAAATGAAATAATAGGGTGTTAGATGTTACCTGCAACTTACGATGCTCAAAATAGACGGTGGAAACTCTTGGTATCAGCTGCAAAAGATATGGCTAAGAAAATGCTCCAAGTGCTCTCCGCTATGGGTAAATAGTGAAATGATTTGATTTTTTACTATTTACATGACTTATATAGGAATTTTTGGGTCTAACATACTATATTTTTGATATAAAATCATATTTTAGTCAAATTTTATCTGTTGTAATCCCTTAATGCTAGTTATAAATGCATTTAACACTTGTTTCTGAGTCGATTGCAGGATAAGAGAACCATAGTAAGAAGCTTTGGAAGTTTGTTTATGGATTTTTCACACTTTCATAAAATGAAAAAGGTCGATGAGCATTCATTACGACTCTTTGATCACACTCTTTAAACCTAGTATCAAAGGTCCGAGTCCATTTCAGTTTCTTTCCAAGATCGTAAAAAATTGACATTGTGTAAAGAAGCGTCATGGAGTCTTCTTTTCACCTCTTTTTTAGGCTCCTTGAACATGAAAAGATCATCGAGTCCATTTTCGATTCTTTCTAGGCTTGTAAAATATGACATTGTGTAAAGAAACCTCATGGATTTCTCTTTAAACTCTTTTCAAGCTCCTTAAACATGAAAAGATCATCGAGCGATCTTGTCTTCTTCACACTCATTAAAGTATTTGAAGAGTCATCCGTCCGATGGTAGGTTATCTCTTTTTTGGTTTGGATAGGGCTATTTACGAAAAAGGAACACTCCAGCCAATCATGACTGGAAGAGTTCTCTAAGGTATTATTTTACACTTTTTTTCCCCTTAGAGACTAAATCATATGAAAAAGGACGCGGAGTCGTATTCCATATTCGTTCAGACTCTCTAAACATGAACGATACCAAGTTTTATTTCAGTGGACTCGTTAAATTAAACATTGAGAGACCCATTTTGGGAATAGACCCCTCCTCTCTCAAATTCGTAAAACATATGATTCTAGACTTGTCTTCTGACAAGCTATATCGAGTGTTTGTTACCCTTTTTGAACTTGTAAAATTGAAAAGAGGCACTCATTGATCATGATGGGGGAAATGGGAAGGGAATCAATTTGTAAATAATGGTAGTTGTTTGTTGTTACTTTTGAACATGGCACTTGTCTCCACATCATGTCAGTCAATTGGGTATTCAGCTAATCTTCGTGACGATCCACTTTCATGAGTCATGTCACTCCTTTGAGTCTTTCAAAATAATGCATTGTCCACTGTCGCATTGTGTGTTTGTCCCGTTCAGTCATGCTTCCAAGTCTTTTTGTCGTGCCGCTCGATGTTCAAAGGGGATTTGAAGAAGTTTTACCTCTACAGTCTACATAGTCTTTGTGTCAGTATCTTTGAGTCAGTCTTATGGTTACTACATTCACATAATTCCAGAACTATGTTCCAAGTTTCGTGTCATCAATGTGGGACTCATCATGGCCCTCCTTTGACGAGACTTTTTTTGTTGACTTCAGCTCATCATCCGGGAAACAATCTTATAAACAATAGTTAGTACCTTTAGATCTGTATGCCTTAATGAAATATTCTCTCGCTCTTGACATAGGTTCACATCATTGACCTTTGATTGATAGAATAGACTGGGTGTTTGACATCAGGACATCTATTCACAGTCAGTAGATTTTACTAGATTACCTTGGGAATCATTGACATTAATGGTGATCTCCCTCGCACTTGTTAATGGTTCACATCATTGGCCGGTAATCAAGTGGTTTCTACCATGTTCGACTTCATTCATTGTAATCACATGGATACAATCGTACTTTGTGGAAGACGAGATGAAGACCCTGGGTATTTGTTTAAAGCACTCATTGCTTTTCCCCAGGTTGCGATGGAGTTTTGTATATCTAGCATGGATCCACATTTGTATGGTCGTGGCTATGCTCAAATTTGCATCTCTATGACATAGATCTACATTGTATGTCTGGTAGCTATTTCTAAGTTTGAGTCCTCTATCACATGGATCTACACTGTATTCTAGTAGCCATGCTTGTTTATTCCTCTCATGGATCTGCCTTGTATTGGTCTGTAGCCATGAGTTTGGTTACTTGTGTCTATGAGTCAACATACTGATGTACTACAGATGCCTACTTGACAACATGCTTCGATAGAGCTGACATTTTCACCTCGTAGCGATGATTTGTTCTCTCAAAGCTCTCATTTATCGTATCCCTCTAAGTCATGCTTTGGGGGGAATCTTTTTATACCAAAATCCTATCACCATCATGTGATAAGACCTTTGACATACCTACTTGCCCTGAATCCCAGCACTTGGAGTGGAAACCCATGCTAATTGTCAATCTTTCATGAAAATTCCCAGCATCGTGCTTTCCCTGTTGTCCAGGAGTGGTACTTTGTTCGCACTGCCTATCCCTTGTTGTCCACAAGCAGTGCCACCTCTTATGTCCCTTAGTCCATAAGTGTTTCTTACCAAAACCACTATGTCATTGAAGGAGAAATGCAGTACCCTAGGTAAAAAGGGAAAAAGAGAAGTTTCTCGAGGCTTCTACATCATGAGCCTCATGTCTTCCCTTATCCCAATGATTGTGGGTTAGTTGAGCTCGAGATCCCTCATCCTAGGATCTTAGAGGCCACCTCATCCACTAATATCTCAACCATTCCTATCCATTGAGCCTTACAAATACAAGCTCATATCCATGGTTGAGGGGGAGAACTCTTAAGGTATTGTTATGCTATTGGATTGATTACTTGGCCCAAGCCATTGGAGAGCACAGAGAGCTAGAGTCGAAGCTTATGGGGATGAGAGTGCTTGGTTTCATGGAGATTCATGTCAACACTAAGGCTTGGTTGTAAACTTCTCCATTTTTATCTTAATGCAAGTTGATTTCCATCCCACATTATTGTTGTTGTTTGAATTTACATGTATGTTTTTAGATTCCTTAGTCACTAACATGAATCAGTAGATTATATTCTAGTAGCTTTGATGTGTTTTCATGTTTAAGTTGATTGCAGGTACAAAGGGTTACTATCAAAGCATCACATTCTAGGTATATACGACGTCCAAGGAGGGTCTAGGGCACACATGCTCTATGCCATAGAGGCCATGGCACCTACAGTATTCAACTAGGCAGAAGCCCTGCTTCCGATATTCAAGGATCAGCTAACTAAGTGTCGACAGGGGGAACTGAAGCAATTCAGTTTTGGTTCCATTCTATTCTACTTCTTCTTTGAGCGGGTACCACAGACGAGACCCTAAGTGGTATTTATAGAGCTGAAAGCGTGGGACCCTCGCATGCAAAGGTGGGTCTGGATTATGGCCCTAACTGGAGTGAGCAGGGGGAAGGTGAAGTTCGCTGACCCATTCTTCAAATGGTTGAGAGACCATATCCTCATGGTGGAGGATTATGCTTATGCGGGAACAGACTTCAGCGGAGACCCTGACCTACCGCTCCCACCTGGTGGACAGTGGGGTGACATTAGTAAGAAGCAAGAAACCCTAAAATGGACATAGTGTTTTTATGTTTTTTAATGTTTTATACTTTTTATGTTAAGTAATGAGACCTGAACATTTTCATGCAGACGTTGGAGCAGCACGACCTAGGAAAGCTTCCCCATTGGATAGATGAGCTGGAGCCCGCTTCATACCGCAGGGTGACGATGTGACTGGGGAGTTAGAGGAAAACTTGGAGAGGTTGACCTTAGACATCCCTGATGCTTCCATTGATGACCTCCCTCTGAGGTATCAGATACCTACAGCAGGAGTACCGGGTTGGTTTAGCAGACTGCTACGTAGAGTAGCCCAGGCAGTGATGTGCTACCACGAGCATCACTAGATGTTGTATGCATGATGTATCTACTGAAAGTTTATAGATTTAGGATTTTGTATGGTGTTTTTTACCTGAAAGCGTATGTGCTTCAGAGGAGGTATCGTGACCTATTTTTTGTAAACATGATCATATATATATATATATATATAGAATTTTACCTCGTGTTTACATGTCTCAAATGGTGGATGTATTTTACATGTGTTTTATGTGTCTTTAATTGTTTATTTACAATGAACCATGTTTGATTTTGACGTCATGAATGGGAAATATGCCAATCTAGGATGTAATTAGCTAATGGTCAGCAACTACATTATGTTCCCTAGGGATATGCCTATAAGTGATGGCTTCAAATGACCTTTCTAACAAGTGTACCCTCCGAAAGAGGTGGAGAAGCATAGGATTTCTAATGGTATAAACATGGTTTAGATGACAAACCATGAGTTGTGAGTCCATCAAGACTACCAGATTGTGAACATATTGGGAGGCAGCTTTAGTCAGAAGACCTATGACTGCTTGATACTCAGCCATTGTTGTTGGTAGCAGGACCAATAGAAACCACTACTGAATTGACCAAATCTTCATCCAGGGAATAGAGGACCCAAGTAGTTGAGGCAAGATTCAAGGTGTGGCGGAAAGCACCATCAGCGAAGCCGTAGAAAGCCATGTATTCTGCATGACCAAAACATGGTATAAATAGATTCGGACACTAAACTCAAAACCATATTGAAAATACTAAAAGTCAAGCAATATACATATAAACAAGATACTATCCGAGAAATAACTAGGCATAGTACCTCTTCATGTACAACCCATTGCGAGGTTTCCCTAAAGGGATTCCATCGTAGTCAATGAGCTCATAGGCCCCTTTCTCTAAAACTTTATAAATGACGAAAGGACCGTACCACATGGACTTGAACTTTCCTTTCCCCAGTTTGTCATATCTTTGGTTGTAAGTCAAAACTAGGTCACCCTCATTAAAGGCACAAGGTTGGACGGTTTTATCATACTGTGCCTTGACACATTTCTTATGTGCCTCATTAGCTAAGGTAGCATCTTTGCGAGTTTAGTCAAGGTTTTTTAAGTACAAAAATCTCTCTTCCTCTGCGAAAGTGTCTGGGAGAAGTTCGACGACAAGTTTTAAGTATGGAATCTGACATTGAATCGGTAAGACAACTTCAAGTCCATAGACAAGCTGGAAAGGTGTGAAACCAATAGCTATTTTCACCGAAGCCCTGTAATCCCAAAGAGCGGAGAAAAGGATGTGGTGCCAGTTGGATTTATGATCTCCAACCATCCGATGAAGCATAGTTTTCAAAACTTTGTTAATGGCCTCTACCTGACCATTAGCTTGTGGATAATGTGGCATAGAGTTTTCATGGAGAAAACCTAGCTTAGCACTTAGTTCCTCCAACATTTGATTACGGAAATATGATCTATGATTAGTAACAATGGATTGTGGGACTACAAATCTAGCTATGATATGATTGAATAGGAAGAGAGCAACAATCTTACCATGTTCCGCATATGTAGGCATGGCCTCAGCCCATTTTGTAAAATAGTCAATGGCTACGATGATGTAACCATGCCCCCCGGCTGAGGTAGGATTACAATGCATATAATCAATCCCCCATTTGGAAAATGGGCCAACGGCGATGACGGGGTGTAGCAGAGCAGCATGTGAGCGCTTTTTGGGATAAAAATGTTGACAAGGTGGAAATTTCTTAAGAGCCTCATGATAGTCTTTAAAGACTAAAGTCCAGAAATAGCCAACACGAAGTATTTTCTGGGTTGTAGCCATCCCAGATAAATGACCGCCACATGCTCCAGAGTGGAAATCATTCAACACATGTTCAGCTTCCTCATGGGTGAGGCATCACCGGTGAATAGAATCAATCCCACGTCTATACATGGTATCATTCAGGATGAGGTAGTATTTTGCGTGGTGATGGATATGGCTGTGATCATCATGGGATAGATGTGGCAGAAATCTTTGTGTTTGGAGATAAATAAGCATATCTCCATACCATGGGTCAGTAGTGCTTATCAGGAATAGAAATGAATCACTGGGCTCATATTCCATCGAAGCACAAGGAATATCACACATGAGCTTAGCAAAGACCAAGGATTTCTTTGATGTGTCTTTGGAAAATTCCAGATCAAACTCCTATAGTATGACTATCCATCAGGAGTACTTGCCCCCGAGCACCTGATGAGTCAAGATGTAATACATAGGGTTCTGGTCTGCCAATACAGTGGTTGTGCGTAGCAAAATGTAGTGACAAAATTTTTGTACAGCAATGACTGTGGCCAATGCTAGCTTCTCCATGTGTGAATATCAGGTTTCAGAATCCATAAGATTATTACTAGCATAGTAAATCACGTGCCCCTGACCATTGGGATTTTCCTGCACTAAAACCATAGCATGATAGTAGTAGTGGAGGAAACAATATACAAGAGAAATTCCTTTGAATAATCTGGGGGGTGTATCACAGGTGAATGAGTCAGAGCGTGTTTGAGAATATCAAAGGCGCGTTGGGCTTGGCCATCCCAGAAGAACGGAGTGTCCTTCTTGAGGAGACACATATAACCGTTTGTTTTCTCTGTAAAATTACACATGAAATGGTGGAGAAAGTTTTCCTTCCCTTGCAAACTTTGGAGTTCGAGAATATTGGTTGGGGCTGGTAGAGCTAAAATGGCAGCAATTTTCAAAGGGTCTATCAGGATGCCATCCTTAGAGACCACAAAACCTAACAGACATCCCGTCTCAATGCAAAAAACACATTTATGTGGTTTGAGCCGTATATTATAATGACGACATCTTGGGAAAATATATCTAAGATGACTAGGGTGATCCTCCCGTTGCTGTGAATGAGCAGGGAGGTCGTCAAGGTACGGTTCAACAATATGTTTAATATCGTGAAACACATAGGACATCGCACGCTGGAAAGTGGCTCCAGCATTTTTCAAGCCAAAAGGTAACTTTCTATATGCAAAGGTTCCCCATGGGAAAATGAATGCCATCTTATGCTGATCGGTGGGTAATATCTCAATCTGATTATAGCCAGAAAAGCCATCCATAAATGAGAAGATGACACTTCCAGCATAGTTGTCAATAATCTGATCTATATGTGGAGTAGGAAAGTTGTCCTTGGGACAAGATTTATTCAAGTCTCTAAAATCGATACAAACTCTAATGGTGCCCTGCTTTTTATTGATAGGGACAATGCTCGATACCCATTTCATCAGGGGTATGGGATAAATAAACCCATCTTTGAGAAGTTTCTCTATCTCAGCTTTAATAGCTGCAGCCTTTTGTGGATGGACTTGCCTTAGTTTTTTCCTGATAGGTTTAGCCGTGGGATAGGTTTTAATTTCATGGACCATAATGAATGGGTCTATCCCCGACATTTCTTCATAGGACCAGGCAAAAATATCATGGAATTCTTTGAAAAGTGCCTTGTATGCTTCAGATTCGTGTGCCGAGTAGTTCTTCCCAACATGAACATGCTTGATGGTACCGGGCTTGGTTGATATGTCAATCATATTTCAGAATTTGTGTCTTGCAACAATATAAGACTTTGAGGTTCTATGACAATATCATTGGAAAACAAGGATGCAAAATCATGGTTAACCGAACTAGTGTTGGGGAGGAACAGGGATCTATGATGGTGATCCTCCCAAATGGACTCATTCATATTCATAATATCCATTATGGACTCGTCAGAAGGAAAAGTCTCAGAGATATAATCTAGAACTTGAAGAGATGGTTCTAACTAGTAAGGCAGGTGGTAAGGATCCGAAGCCACTAGATGAAGGTCATCGATGTGATCATTGGAAAGGGTTTGAATGGTGTTGTACATTTCTTCATGTGGAATCAACGAGGTAGATGAAACAATTTGTTTTCCCTTGGGTTCACAATCAAATGATGCAATCATATTAACTGTCATTGTATCTGTGTTAGGAGGAGTGGATGGAAAAATCCCCATAAGGGATGAATCCTTCAACATGCCTACCCCAATCGACTGGTAAGGAGGAGGGGACTGGCCTAACATAGGGATGTTATTAGCTGTAGAGGTTGTAACATCTAGCATACATAAATCAAGCTGATCAATGGTAACAATTCTCCCTAGCTGTGGAAATTGGACTGTTCAGAATACTGTCGTAGCAACAATAGTCATGACATAAAACCAATTTCTTCCTAGAAGGAGGTTGTAATCTAACGGGGTGTCCACTACTTCTACTTGAATAGAAATAATTTTTCCCCCAAGCTCAACTACAAGGGCTGATATGAGACCATGGGTTTGGAAACAATAATTGAATTTATTCTCTCTCTCAGGTATGTCCTTTGTTCCTATAGTGACTTGTCCCTTAATAGACAAGATCTTATCTAAAAAAATATTGTTGAGTATAAGGAAGGTTTCAACTGTCCTGGTGGGTTATATTATTTGTTTTCTTTGTACTTTGAGCTAGATTTATTAATGTTGTTATTTATTATCTTTGTATGATTTTCATATTTAACACAGGGACCTTTGGGAGTTTTAAAGTTGAAAGAGGTGAAGGTTATGGGTATGTTGTCCCATATGCCGTAGATGAAGAGGCACATATGCTAACTGCTAATCTTGGTGAGAGAATTCGTAAATTAGTTGAGCAATATGTTGAAGCAACGGAAAAAATAAGTGGATCTATGTTTGAACTTTGAATGTGTTAATGCATGTGTTTTTGAATGAATATACAAAAGGACAATAGTTGTTTGTAGAAATTGGATTTATGGAGTGCATGATCAAACTATAGTATATTTTATTGCTAATTCTCGCTACCTTTTATAATCAGATTAAACTTAAATAGGGCTTGAAAACAATGAGCATATCCGGTGAAGGAAATTGTTACTTACAAGTATTCTCCCCATTTTTTTATCTTTTCATGATAATATATGTTATTTGTCGAGTATTTTCATGTCACGATGGGTTTTATGCATCATTTTGTTATAATTATCATACATCTTATCCTGTTATTGAGTGACGTTTGTGACTTGAATGTTTTTTTACAAGTGTTGGGGAAACTCAATATGCCATGTGAAACATTATCTCTTTGTGATGGAAAACATGATGTCAAGAAGGCCAAGAAGCCTTGGAACATTGTACTTGTTGGTCACAAGGTTTACAAGCCAAAACCTTTGTTTTCAGAAATGGTATTGTTATATATTTTGAGAATTCTTCAATGTGTGCATCCCTTGAAAACCAATCAAATGGATATGAATAGAATAGCCATTTATAATTAGTGATTGAGTTTGTCTTTTGTTATAGAAAGAGGAAGAGTTCAACTACTACAAAGGAAAGTTTGCAGGTAGTCAAGATGACACTGGGGGCATGATTGAGAGGGTTGAAGTTGAAGAAGTAGAAGTTGCAGAACAAATCAAGAGAACTATAATTGCACGTGAAACTTTTATGTGTGAGCAAATATTATTTTGATGGTTCTACGAAGGGTATTTTGTAGCTGCTAATTATTTTTTAAAGTTATATGATTGGTGTTTTGACTTTTGTTCTATGGAGACCCTTGCAGGTTATCATTTCTCATGTCATCAACCATGTTTTCAACTTTCAAAATCCTTTGTCCAAGGTGTATTTCAAAACTCATTTAATACACTCTAATACACAATGATTGAGTCATTTTCATTTGCTTCCTCAACATTTCTATAATGGGTAATTCAAATAACTCTTAGAATTTCATAAAGGGAATTACGAATGTAAATGTATTTTTAATCTTTTGTTCTTCAAATTTTATCTTTGATAATTAGTTGACATTTTTCTAAGTTGGACAAGTTTTTTTTTGCAGTCAATCCAAATATTTTATTGATACTAACAACCTCGTTATGCATGCATACAGTGCTCTGATTCTTTTTTGCGATCACAACACTTGAAACTGTATAAAGCATTATGTGTTTTCACGATAGGATGGAGCTATGCCTTTCGACCGGATAATGACAAATCATATTAGTCAATTGTGACACCCGAAGAAATGGAAAACAATAAAGATATACTTTTATGGCCACCATTAGTTATTATTCACTTTGCATGCACTAGAAAAATAAAGGATGGCCATTTAGAGGGTATTGGAAATCAAGAGATGGATGAACAACTTAAAGTGTGCAAAGCAACTCAGTCCTCTTCCTATTTGGTTTCATTTTCCATTTCGATTTATGATTCTTTAAATATATTTTTCTTGTATACTAGACAACATAGTGTACATGGAAGTTATCCAACAATATGAAGTCATTTCATTGTACATATGCCCTGAATTGCTCTATCCTTTGATATTTAGATATGTTTCTAGAGTAGTTAGGTCCTTTGCCAGATATGATGCAGGAGCATCGTGGCATGCTAGCAATGTGATGAGTTGGTCACATGCTGTGACATATTTTTGGTTTGTTTGTTTTGATGAGTAATAGTTTGTAAGCAATGGTAGGAATGATGGCAGATCATGTCTCCCTGTGTGGAGATCAAGCTGTAGGTTGTTTGTTTGTGACAGAGACATTTTCATCATGCTTTATAGTTGTTTATTTTCGGTTGCAGGGTCACTCGGTGTAGGATTTACATTTTAGCTTAAATAGGTAGTTTAGAGAAGTATGAAGGGTTCTTCTCTTCAGTATTAGAATTGCAAATTTGCGGAGAGAAGGACAGACCTACGTCTGGTTCCGCTTGTAAATATTTTAAATAGATAGAAGAAGAGATCCAAACTGTTTGTTTGCGTGTGCACTTAATAGAAGGATTATTTGTGTGTTTGCAGTGTTATTAGCCTAGATGCATTTACCGATTTGAGTTGTGTATTCATGAAGAGACGACTTCGACGGCTGTCTGAACATCTGTGTATTTCTGTGAAATTATTGATTCAAGTGTTAAACTATTATTTGAATGGATGAAATAAGTCATAGATGCATGCATCGAGGTGTTAGGCTAATTAATATTCAATATTGCAGGCTACATTGATTAATTCTCTGATCAATCGACGCAGCACGCAGATTTTCTACCTTAACACGTTTTTGCAGAGAATGAATGGTGGAGATTGAGTCCATAGACGGAGATCTGGTGGTCTAGGAGAGATCTGCAATGAAATTTGCGAGGGAGATAACAGATCCATAAAGATCTGTGAGATCTGCATCAAAGAGTAGATTGACAGTCGTGGAGAAGGCCGCAAAGGTCTGATGATTGAAAAAAATTGCGGAAGGAAAGTTGCGGGGGAGCAACTTTGGAAAGTTTACATCCCGCATCCTGTAGCCCGCATCCCGCATGCAAAAATCCTGTTGCGAAAACAGAGCTGCGAAAATCCTGATGCAAAAACAGGGTTGCAGAAAAGATGTTGCGGAAGCAAAATTGCAGGGAGGTAATTTTAGATCAGAATTTGGCCGAGGGATAAATTTGGTCATATTGCTAAGTGTAGGAGCCACCAGATCCTAGAGATGTTGGTTGGGTTGGTTGCAGCTGAACCCACCTGCACCAGTTTTGGTATCAGAGTGAGGAAGTAATAGTCTTTATTTCTGAATATTATGGATTGTTAGTCATTGAGATTGGAATTTTGTTTTCTTGAATGAAAAAGCAAGATTGAGCTTACTCATGTACTACTAACAGATTAAATATATATATATATATAATTAACAGTAAGATTGTGTCTATAAGTGATTTTTTGTGCCAAGAGATGGAGGTTAGAGTTGGAAGAGGTCAGAGCATCTAGGAAGACCTGTTGCCAATGTATACCTGAGAGAGGAGATAAGAACTCTGAGAGCAAGGATGGAAGCCTCAGAGACTCGAAGACATCATGAGCACACTGGAAACATAAGTGATGAAGAGGTACCTGAAGAGGAGGAGGAGACAACTGTTGAAACTCCTGAGGTAAGAATACTAAAATCAATCTTTGGTGTAGGTTCTAACTCAAGATAAAATGTGTCATTCTATAGTGGAAGCTTGAATCTAGAAGAATTGATTGACTATATCAATGTTATGAACAAGCATTTCGATTTTGCTGAAGTGAAGAAGGACAAGGAAGTCATATTTGTTGTCACAAGTTTAAGAGGGCATGCATCCTTGTAGTCGGATAGTGTGCAAGAGGAGAGAATCTTGAAGAACAAAGCAAGGATCAATAGTTGGAGTAGAATGACAACTAAGTTGAGAGGTAAATTTCTTCCTCAAGATTATAAGTTGGTTTTGTTTAGGCAACTGCAAAATATTAAATAGAAATCAATGACAATTAGGGAGTTTACTAAGGAATTTTATAAGGTGAATATTAGATCAGGTCATATAGAGGATACACCTGAGAAATTTTTAAGTTATGTAAACAGCCTAAGGTTTGATATATAAGATGAACTAACTTTGTTGTCGTTAAGATCTGTTGAAGAAGCATATCAAGTTTCTTTGAAGGCTAAGGAGAAGCTAATGAAGAAGCAGAGTCACAAAGCAAATGTAAGAGGCTCTAGAGGAAGGGAACAGAAGTAGAAGGGTGAAGCTAGTAGTTCAAACCAGCAAGTACAGTTTTATAGAAACATTGAGAACAGAGGTGGAAGGAATGCTTCAAGAGGAAGAGGTAGAGGAAGAGGTGGACCAGTGAGGTGTTACACATGTGGATAGCTAGGTCACATTTCATGGGACTGTCTAGAAAATGTTGCAGACAAAGAGGAGCACAAGTAGTCCAAGCTGAACCTGAAGCTCCAAAGGAATTAGAGGTTGTTAAGAAGTACCCTGAATAAAATGAAGCCTTGTTGATGAGGAAAGTAATTGATGAGTCAGTCAAAAGGAGGATCATGTTTAAGAAAGTTTGTAAGGTTGAAGGTAAGTGTTGTAAATTAATTGTTGATAGTGGTAGTATTGATAATTTGGTGTCTACACAGATGGTGGAAAAACTAAAGTTGAGGAAGACAGTACATCCAGAACCCTACAGGGTTGCATCGCTGCAGAAAGGTCATCAAGTTCTTGTGAGAGAACAATTCTAGGTAAATTTTCATATTGGAAGCTATCAGAATGAGGTAAGACGTGACATTATTGAGATGGATGCTTGTCATGTTTTATTAGGTGTACCTTGGCAGTTTGATAGGGAAGCAGTACATGAGGGCAAGAGGAATGTCTATTCCTTTGAAATGAATGGGAATAAGCATAGTCTTCATCCTTTCAATGGTAAGAAAGAAGAGGCTAATAATCAGTTGTTGATGATGACGGATAAGAAAATGGTGACTGATTAGAAAGCTAAAGCAAATGATAATGAGGCTGAATTAACTAACATGGTGTGCACTAGTTGGCTAAAGGACGAAACAGATCAGCAAGAAATGTCCAATGTAAGTATGGCATTGATGGAGGAAGCACAGTATGAAGTTATTAACAATAATGGGAAGTGTATGGTTACTAAAATTACCAAGGATAGTGATGTGATAGTAAAAAGCAGAAGGGAAGAAGGCCAAAGACTTCAAGTAGATAATTCTTGGATATCATGCATCATTATGCTAATAAGTTTTATGTTTGTTGTTGTAACATGGAGGCTAAATTATATATATGTAGATGAAGGTGAACTTGTTGACAATTTGTTTACAGTTCAGAGGAAAGAGGACTCTGATTATTTAATGAAGTCTAAACATATGTTGGAACCAAAAGACCTGTTACCAACACAATGTTGGAAAACATGGTTGAAGGGACTGTTCAAAATGAGAACACAACCTAGGTTTGTATCTTGTGTCTCTAGTACAATCCTATAGAAAAATAGTAGGAAGGGAGCTCATGGACGGGAGCCATGAAGCATTTCAAGTTGGGGAGTCTGATGCAGGAGCATCATGGCATGCCAATAATGTGATGAGTTGGTCTCATGTTGTGGCATATTTTTGTTTTGTTTGTTTTGATGAGTCATAGTTTGTTAGCGGTGGTAGGAATGATGACAGATCATGACTCCTTGCGTGGAGATAAATCCGCAGGTTGTTTGTTTGCGACATAGACTTTTTCATCATGCTTTGTAGTTGTTTATTTTCGGTTGCAGGGCCACTCAGTGTAGGAGTTACAGTTTACGTTAAATAGGAAGTTTAGAGAAGTATGAAGGGTTCTGATCTTCAGTATTAGAATTGCAAATTTGCAGAGAGAAGGACAGACATTAGAGAAAATTTCAATTTAAAATGGGCCTTCCAAAAATAATACAAATTCCATGTCATCATGTATTAGCCAATCAAAATGCTTTAAAATTCAAAAAGGAAGCACGTTTTAAACAATTTTTTAATATTAATTAGGGGATAGGTATCATAAAAAATAAAAATAAAATTTGTTCGTATTTTCGACATATCTCACTATGTTTTTACTCAAATTTCGATCAGGAGAGCTCGTTGGATGTGGAATTAAATTATGCATCCAACGAGTACCCAATTGGAATATTTTTGAGGTATTTCTTGTTTTGGGGGTAGTGGGGCCCATCAAAAATATGCCAAGTGGGTACTCGTTGGATGTAGAATTTAATTCCGCATCCAACGAGCTCTCCCAATCGAAATTTGAGTAAAAACACAGGGAGATATGTCGAAAAATACGAACAAAAAGTAGTTTTTTTCTTTTCTTCCTCCAAAATTAATAAATATTATTTTATTATTTTATTAATTTTCCTTAGTAGGCCCATTTTGAGTTAAAATTTCCTCTAATGCCTGCGTCTGGTTCCGCTAGTAAATATTTTGAATAGCCTGAAGAAGAGATCCGAACTATGTGTTTGCGTGTGTGCTTAATAGAAGGATTAGCTGTGTAATTGCAATGTTATTAGCCTAGATGCATTTACTAATTTGAGCTGTGTATTCGTGAAGAGCCAACTTGGGCAGTTTTATGAACATATGTGTATTTCTGTGAAATTATTGATTCAAGTGTTAAACTGTTGTTTGAATGGATGAAATAAGTTGTAGATGCATGCGTCGAAGTGTTAGGATAATTAATTTTAAATATTGCACGCTAATTGATCAATTCTCTGATCAATCGATGCAATGCGTAGATTTTTTGCCTTAGCAAGTTTTTGCAGAGAATGAATGGTGGAGATTGAGTCCGCAGACGAGGATCTGATGGTCCATGAGAGATACACAATCAAATTTGGGAGGGTGATAATGGATCCACAAAGATCTGTGAGATCCACATCAAAGAGTAGATCGACGGTCGTGGAGAAGGCCGCAAAGATCTGACGGTTGAAAAAAATTGTGGAGGAAAAGTTGCAAAAGAAAAGTTGTGGGGGAGAAACTTTGGAAAGTTGGCATCCCACATCTCACAACACACATGTGGAAAGCCTGTTGTGGAAATAGAGTTATGGAAAGCCTATTGCAGAAAATCTGTTGCGGAAGCATAACTGTGGGGAAGTAATTTTGAGCAGAATTTGGCCAAGGGCTAAATTTGGTCATCCTGTTAAGTGTAGGAGCCACCAGATCCCAGAGGTGTTGGTTGGGTTGGTTGTGGTTGAACCCACCTGCACTAATATATGAAATGAACTTCAAATGGATATAAGAAATGAGACGTCTGTGATGCATTCTGCACATCCTTTTTTTGTTCAACTTATGAGAAAGGTTTATAAATATGTTAAGCCATCTTAATCATGTTATATGTTTTTTAAGATTTTTAGCATCATAGATATCAAGAGTATGTTGTTATTTAATTCATTATTGATTCTTACAAATGATGTCTGAAGTACATGAATAAGCTTGGTACTTCTGCAAGTATTGTAGAGACTTCAAGGGTACTAGCTCAATGGAAGAGCACCTTCTTACAGGTAGGAGATTGGTGGTTCGATTCCTCCATACCCTATCTACAAAAATGAATATTTGCATATAAAATGATTAAAGTAGTAACAAAAAAATGAAAGATAAGTGACCAACAAATGGGACTCATAAGTGACCAAACAAATGACAAAAATTTGTATATAAATGACCAAATGAAAGTTTTGGTAGCTAATTTTTGGTTTCTTATCACCAAACATATGACCACACTAATGACCAAATATGCTACCAAATTTATGACCATTCGAGAAGCTATAAATGACCAAACTATATATGCCGACATTTTTTGTTGTGTCATAAAAGATAAAAATTTAGCCACCAATTATCAACAAATCGAAAGTGGTCATTTATAGGCGTATTTTGGTCACTTATCTTTCATTATGTACTAGTGATCACCCACTCTACAGGAGAAATGCAGAAAGGAAAGCGCGAAGATTGACGAGGAGCATGCAGCGGTGTGAGACAAATCTTGCAAAAGCAGAAAGGACTGAAAAACATAATACCAAAATTGAAATGGAGAAAGGAGTTATAGCAGGTGGATCTAATACCACTCTCAAATGGATATCTCCAAATTCAGCATGCGTTTTTGGATTTCCACTACTAATCATTTTCTTTATTTATTTACATAATTACAAAGTGTATGAAACCATAATCCACATAATTAGGTTTCAAGCAAATTCAATACCATTTTGTAAAAAAAATAAAAAAACATACCAAAACATCAAAATATTTAGAGTACTCTTATTAAATCACATAAAAATGTTAACACCATGGTGCACCCAAGTTACATCATTATGAATGATGCACCCTCTTAGGTGACATGCACATGATAGATCATCCTCATACCAAGGCCACCTTAAACAAGGCTTTGAGGTAAGATTGATCCCATGAGCACATTAGAGGAAATTTCAACCCAAAATGGGCCTTCTAAAATGAAATCAACAAATATATTAAATAATGCCATGTAGATAATTTTTTAATATATTAATTGT
>LPNX011141150.1:194243-204798 GCA_001517045.1 Pseudotsuga menziesii | reverse complement strand
CCTAACACCTCTCTCTCTCCACTCTCTCTTGCTCTCCAACACATCCAACTACACATAGACCCCACCCCCCTATCTATTCCCCAACCCCCTTTCTCTCTCTCTCACAGACACCCACTGTAGTGAGGATTTCTCCTCAGTGCAGGAGTAGGAATGACTCCCTTGTGCCTATAGGGCACAAGGGTAGGTTCCTACTGTTGGAAAATAGGAAAAACGAAATGGAAATGCAAGTAAACAGAATAGTAAATTAAACTAAGCTAATCTAGTGACAGAAACCAGAACTCAACTAAATCATAAGCAAGAGCAGAAAGAAGAAGTGGAAGCTTTGTGAACCCCTTTGCAAAAAACGGGTTAGGGTTCTACCTCCTTAAACCCTGCAACACAAACCTAAGCTACAATGGAGAAACATGCAAACAATGTTAAACAAAACTTGCAAGAAACAATGGTTAGAATTCAAAGCAATTTAAATAGCTAAGAAGCAAACACAAAAAACACAAATATACCTTCTCTTAGTGGGTAATGGGCCACCATGCCCTAGCTCTTTGAAGCCTCTCTCTCTTGGTTGGGGGAGCAATGGCTCAAATGGGAATGGATGTGGAGGAGAGGGAATGTGGGTGGTTTGAGAGGCAAAGGTCTCAAAGCATCCATGGGAAGCATAACAATAGGCAAGGGAGAAGTGTTTTGAGAGTGACCCCCCACCCTCCTTTTATAGTTTTTCCAAGGGATTTTAGGGTTTTAAGCCCTTGGTCAGGGCTTTAGCCCCTTTTTTGGGCCTTTATCCCCTTCTGCCCTACCTTTAGCCCCTTTTATGGTTTTAGTCCCTTTTTGAGGGCTTTAGCTCCTAGGGGGCTATTTTGGGCTCTTTTTTGGGGTTTTTAGCCCTTTTCTTCATCCTTGGGCTCTTTTGGAGGTGTGGGGGTCTAATGGAAGGTCTGATGGAGTGATATGGGGGTTGTGAGATGGTGTCCTTGGGTGGTGTAGGCCATAGAGAGCTATGTGGGGGATTTTTGGGTTAACAGATTTCCCCCTGATGTGTGAGGGCAGGAGCTCAACGTATGGCCAACGGACATCATAGGATTTACTGTATAGAGGTGGTGCTTCCGGGGTTGGGGAATGGTGGATTTTGGTTTTTGTATTAATTTGGTTCCCATCAATGGGTGAGATGCAATAAATGTGTGACATCTATATGGATGAGGCAGGAATTCCCATGTTCGTGACAATGTCAAAAGAATCATTTGATCTATGCTCTAAAATACAAGAGCCGATCATAAACAACTGATGTTACAATGTTGGTTGCCTCTATGTGAGGATGAATACAATACTGATCTAGTACATTGGACCCATGGCATTCTCATGGAATGCTATATCTTCATGACTGATGGTTTGCTGGATCTGGTACATAGCTGTGTGGACTCGCTGATTGAGAGTCAGAGTCTCTACGGTACAAGTATGTTGTATCAATCATAAAGTTATATTGAAGCACTGCTGGGGCTTCTAAACACTGTCTCCAATGCAACCCAAAAATCACAAGGGACATAACTTGTTTAGGTCCCTGGAGTGGACTCACCAATGTGCTAGAGTCAGGTGACATTTGGGCTCTTCGACCAAGTATTGTGCGGAACAAACCCTATACGAATCTCAATGGTGCAATGATGGAGTTGAAGTCGAGCATGTGAGAAACAACCATCCCAAGAGGCACTAAGGACTCCTCTCAAGTGGTCCAAGGAACTCATCAATGAAGTTAATGAAACCAAGGTATAGGGACCTCTGGGTCTATCCTCTAGAATATGTGCGTTGGCGTCGATAGAGGGAGACCTGCCTTGACCAGGAGCGCGAGGTGGATAACCAAAAGGTGTGAAGCAATCTGCGGACTGACTCACTGAATTCAGGGGGGAGGGGAGGGAAGGGAAGGAACTGAACAGGGGAAGGGGGGAGTGGGAGACTCAAAATTGCTTTGTTCAGAGTATGACGGCAGGGCGAACCAGGCAGTAAATGAAACTGACTTATGGGAATGGGATCATAGCTGTAATACCGGGAATGTCACTGTAGATGGGAAATATTTGGAGGAGCTGGAAACTTTTGATACTGATGGGATCCAAGGAAGACACATTGCAGAGTAATCTGAACAAAGGGGACCCAATGTGGGAATGCTGCCAAACTATTTGCTGTGGGGGGGTGTCTAGGGACACCGTTATGGTACGATCTCGTGGATTTTTGCGAGCCCCAGAAGGTAAATGCTCAATGGAGTTTTCAATTTTAAAGAGTCTGAAAGCATGAAGAAGACTCCAGTGGGGGCTCTTTTTCATTGGTAGTCTCCTGTGCCCAAAAAAAGATAAAAGTATACATAGGAGAGCTCGCCCATCCTGGAGGGGATGAGAGACTTCTTTGCCGTTCGTAGTCCAATCAGCCCGGAAAAGGTTAAACCTATACTGATTGGACAGTCATTCAAATACTTTTACAAGCATGAACGAAACCAAGTTTGCTTTGCAATCTTTTCTTGTTGAGATGACTGGAAAAGAGCTTAACGACAACTGGTGGTGAGCTTTTTCGTAAAGTACGGCCCCTCTGCCTGAGAAAGCACAAAAGTATGCAGAGGGGAATGGTATTGGCTTGAGTGTGCCAAGGGGGTCTTTTTCATGGGATGGTCTACATGGTCCGCAAAAGGAGGTAAATGAGACGATGTAGACGCCCTTTCCTATACTTTCGCGAGTGGGAAAGGAAGCAGCTGCGGTCGGCGATATTTTCATTGTTTTAAGGAGTCATAAAAGAGCTTAAACAAAACTCCAATGTGGTCAACCAACTGTGGTGGCACGAACGGTGCCCCATGTCGGGACGGTGGACAGAGGTCCAAAGGTCATCCGTGTAGTATGGATGGAGCAGAAGGCTCTCAAACATACCAATACCTACGTGGGATATACTGCAGTAGAGGCTCGTGAGATGGTGTGATAGAGGCACACAAACCAAGGTGGCTCTTAGATAGAGGTTAGGAGAGCGTGTGTGTGCATTGCGGTGGATGAACTTGACCATATGCGATGTGAGTGCAAGTCCGGGGGCATTTATATGCCAAATGCATGCAAGAAAAAGAAATTGTTTTGTGGACAGTGGTCCAGAGGTCCGTGTAAGGTGCAGTGGATGGAAAAGATAACAATGTGTTAAAAATACAAAAAATAAAAGCTAAAATTACAGTCCTTAATGGGTGGTGGCCCAAAAACTTGTGTGAGTTACAGTTGGGAAGTGTGATGCAAGTACAGGTCCATGGACACTTGCATCATCATGTCATGGCTTGTAAATCGAGGTGACTTGTGGGAAATGGTCCCAAAATTAATTTGTTAAACATGAGATGATGGTCTCATAAGAAGATATAAATTTGAGCCTGGAGGTGTGAGAGGTGTCTGGAACCGGTTCTGGGTGACTTTGGATTAACAGCTGATGGTGCTGCCCCTAACTTGTGCTAAAAAATGTAGAAAAATAAGAAAGGGAAAAAAAATGCTATAAGGGACTCATAGTGGTGGTATTAGGCATAGACTCCCTTGAGGTGGAGCTCATTGCGCGGTTTCTTCAAGAGTCGACGATATGAGTCAGCGAAGAGGTATGCCCCCTTGCTGAGATGAAGGTCATTGGCAAGGTGAGATGATGAAATCTGGTCTTTTATGGGAAGAACAGATTCCACACTATGGTTTAAAGGGAATGAGGTAAAACCAAAGGTGGTCTTACATATCTCTCCGTCATCACATAAGTGGTGCCGAGATAGATCCAGGTGGATTTTCGACAAGCGATGAGATGGAAGGGCAACTGGTGCTAGAGATCATGTAAATGGTATTGGTTGTTGTTTTTGTGGCCTTGCCCCCAGTCTCTGTTGGAGGAAGAGGGGTAGGCCTGGAGACAAGAGGAGTCTTTGATGGACCTAGAGGTAGGTGAAACATCATCTCAATTGGCTGGACATGAGTCAACACATCCTGGGGCCTCAGAGGTACGGTAGGTTGTTCAAGGTACCATAGAGGATCTCCCAGTGTGAAATCCTGTAGATGGAGGGTTGCCAAGGTAGACTTACTCATGATCCTGGATGGTAGGAAAAATAAAAGGAAAAGAAAAAGAAAAAGGATCATGTTGATCGGGAATGAACCCCATTGTTTCCCTGGTAACTAAGGTTGAGGTTGCAACTGAGGTTGCGGCTATGGCTGTGGAAACAACGGAATAGACAGGTCTAATGGACCATTAGTGATGGTGGAGACAAGTGTGTCAGTTGAACTGGACATCATGTAAATGGACATGGTGTCTGAAGAAGGAGGTGGTGGGTGAACTTCTTTGATCAAGGTGATTTCAGACTCAAGGGAATGGTGACGGAGGTCAGCTAGAGCTATTCGAAATTTGGGTAGGTCTTGGAAATGGTGAGAGTAATTTCCATGCAATCCACAAAGGGCGCAAGCATGGTTTGTTCTCAATGCCTTATTCCTGACTACTGGCGTAGTTGGGAGTTCAACCACGTGGATGTTTTCATTCGTGTCCATGGCATCCAGATGTGCATGGATCACTGGGATTTTAGGGAAATTCTGAGTTGGATGGCCCTATTGCTCATAGATGGCACAAGGTGGGACTTGTCATAGCTCTATAGTGGCTTTGGTGTTCTTTCCTCTATCCCTTTTGGGTTGGGGCAGTGCAGGTGTAGGTGCAGCGATTGGCTTGTGTGAACTGGGTGGAGGGTGAGACTCAACCGCGATGGGTTGTACCGGGTTTAAGACCACCTGGGGCATTGGTGGTTGAGCTGGTGGATCAAGGTACCACATCGAGATTCCCAATGTAAAGTTGGGTAGGATTAAGGTAGACATGACTATTTTTCTCATGACACTAGGTGGGGGGAAGAGGAAGGGAATTGTATGGACTGGAGATGAGCCCACATAACTCCCAGCTAGTTGCATCTGGGGGTGTGGTTGTGGTTGCGGCTGTGTGTAATGCTACTGCTGTGGGTGATGTTACAGCTATTGTTGGCATTGCAGCTGTGGACTATGTTGTGGTTGTGGTTGGGGCTGCGGCTGTGGTTGTTGTTTGGGTGTAGCGGTGCTTGATGAGACCATGCACAAGTCCGTAGTTTGCTTTTGTGTCAATGGTGGTGACACCAATGGGAAAGGAGCCGTCATGGTGGGATCGGTAAACAACCCAGGACCCACATTCAATAGTGGGGAGGTTGGTGTGTTTTCAACCATAGTGTTGGTTGTAGGGGTGACGTTAATGGTCGCCCCTTGCGGCTCAATGGTGGTGATGGTAGGGATAACGTTGGCAGGCGCTGTTAACCCTTGCGGATCATGGTAGGTGAGCTGGTCAACCATCACAATATTCCCTTCGTGGGGGAACATCATGAGGCAGAAGATAGTTGACGCGACGGCTCGCATGGCATATATGTAACTCCTCCCAAGGAGGAGGTTGTATTCCAGTTGCGTGTTGACGACTTCGATGTCGATTAGGAATGTCTTCCTAGCTAACATGATGGGGACATGGGGGAGGATTCCTTGGGATTTAGTGGGGTGTCCATCATAATCCCACAGAGTCATGGAGGATGATTATAGAATTAGTGATCCAAGCTTCTGCCAAACAAAGGCAGACATGACACACGTGGATGCCCCCTCATCCACTATGCATCGGTGCACAATCAAGTTCTGGATGGACACCAGGATTTGGAAGGAAATAGTGGAGGGCATGTGTGGCTCTTTGTTCTTTGTGTCAAATGTGATTAACTTGGATTCGGAGGGGTCTACTGCCCCTAGAGTGGCTAGTAAGGCTTTTTGCTACGTTGGGCGCGTTTTAAGTATTTCAAGAGTGAACATGGCTGTTGGAATTTGGGCCAAATCATCCACAATGCCATAGCTGACTGCAACTCTAGCTGTGGCATTATTGGAGATTCTGCATATGGAGGGGCCATGGAAACGGGGGTAGCTGAAGAGGTAATTTGACTATTTTAGACATGGATGCTGTTGATGAGTCAACAAGTTTGGTGGTGGTACCATACTGATTTCATCTGGTTTGCAAGTTGACCTCTTCAGTCGTCATGGCTAGCAGGTGATGAACACTTGTTTCGGCCATGGGAGGTGCCCCCAGAGCATTAGGATTGGGTTGGGGAGGGGGTGTGGTTGCCACCAATCCTTGGACTGGCAGTGGGTTTTGAAGCACCATGGGGGGAGGTCCTTGAGGTGCCGAGTTGGGTTGTGCATGGTTTGTAGTGTTGGTAGGCTGTTGGGCCTCGTTTTGAATGGCTTGCTTCACATGACCCATGAAGGGACACTCGAATGTATAGTGCCCATAGACCTCATAGAGTGTGCATTGTTGGTTTGTGTGCAACAAAGCGTTATGTCTTGGTGCATTTGGTTGTGGGGGGTTCTGGGTTGGTCAGTTTTCTGTGACATTGTTGGGAGGATTTGGTTGTTGACTGCCTCCCTACAGTTGGTTATTGCCTTGGTTGTGGGGCCAGTTATTCCTAGCTTTCCCTTGTTGATTGTTGGGGGCAGGCTGGTTGGGATGGTTTTGCTGTGCAAACACCTGTCCCAACGGAGTGGGAGGAGTGGGAGCGGGGGCTTGAACTAGTTGCACTGGTGGTGCATAGTAGATTTATGGAGGTGGTGGTGCCACAAATGTGGAAATTTGCCCCACATACTGCTGTTTTGGCCACATCATGTCCTGAGCCTGCTGCGGTGGCGCAGGTTGTGCATAGGAATTTTTCGCTCCAGACTAAGACATTATTCTAGCATAGTCCGGAGCTTGGTTTTGGTAAGCAACATTAGCAGTATTGCTTGGTTGTGGTGTAATGGTAGGTGGTGTCAGTTGAGGCTGTGGTTGTTGAGAGACTGACCCTATGATGCCGTCTGCAGCATGGGATTCCCCCAATGTGTCGTGGTAGGAGGTACTTGGACAGGGAGCATCTGGAATGATGGTGTACAGGTATCCAGACTGGGCATAAATGAGATCAAATTGTTGGGTCTTCAGTATGGCCTCTTCTTTAGATTGAGGACGTTCAGATGCAACGTCCTTTGCGATGGGCGGGAGCAAAGTCTTAAGGAACCAATCCAAGAAGATCCTGTCGTCTAGTTAGATTTTGCATAAGCTACAGCATCACCGCCACTCATGGATATGGTCAGTTATGTGAGTGGCGATGCTTTGGCGACAGGATAATAGGATCTCCACCCCCTCATCATATCTGATAGGGAGTTGGAAATACTGTAGGAACATGAAGGCTAGGGAGTTGAAGTTCGGATACTTGGCTTGCTGGGCAGTTCAATGTACCATTTGGCTGTAGCACCTATGAGGGTGTGTTGGAATAGACTCAGCCTGATGGAGTTGTCTACAATGTTGTTGGATGAGCACCATAGATGGAATGTCATTATGTGGTTTTGGGGACATACCCCGGCTTTGCCTTCAAATTTGGGGATGTCTGATGGCAGCTTAGTTGGCATAGGTTGCCAAAAAGCTTGGTGGTAGATGGGGTCATTTGTTAATCTAGCCAAATCAGGCAAATTTAGATGAGCCATGAAGGGAAGATTTGATCCCAAGTTAATGAGGGATGGGGCTACAATGGGGGTGGGGTTTGCAAGTGCATAGTGCATCTAAACAACTGGGGGGGCTTGTGGTGGCACCATTGTGGATGGGCCAATGCCCCCAAGTGCTGTGTGGGGGGCGGTATGGGTGGCGGGGGCATTGGCCCCATGTATGATAGTAGGGGCAATGTAGGTGGCCGGTGTATTTCCCCCCTGTGTGGCAGCAGGGGCAGTGTGTGTGGAGGGGCCACTACCCCCGTGTGTTACCACTGGGCCAGCTTGGCTGGTCACTATGGGTGGTGGTAGTTGGCTAATGACAGTTTGCATGACTATGCTTGGACCACTTGCTAAGCTGTGGGTGACAAGTTGTGATGTGGACATGGGTCCACTTGCTAAGGTTAGGCTGAAAAATGGATCTGGGTTTGCACTAACCATGGGGCTTGATGGTGCGGTGTGGAGGTCTAGTTCAGACTGATATGGGTCTGAATCAAAATTAGAGTTAGTGTGGCCCTTTGATTGTGTGGGAGATCACTAAGAATGGCTTCGACAGTTTCAATCAAGTGTTCCAAGTGGTGGTGGTTCACCTCTTAGGCATGAGGAAGATCGTGGAGGATCAATTGTGTTCACTTTTGTGTATGAAACTGGTTGGTATGAGATTTGGACCTTGGTTTCAATAGCTTCCTATTGGTTGAAGGTGGTCTCTCAGCCACCAAGACTGCCAGAAGACAACGCTTGGCTTGTTCCTCATAGGTGCTTCTACTCAATCGAAAGGGGTCATTGCCCATTTCGCTTGGTAATTCCTCTCAGCGGCAAGCTACTTTGGGGTTCGTATGGTACTCCTCACAATGAGTTTTTGGGCAAATCCCAAGTACTTCCCATAGTTGAAGCAGTCAGGTTCTTATGTCCTCAAAGACTACAGAATTGATTGAACTTAGTGTAAATTTGGTAAATTTTAAGGCTTACTCAGCGTCATGAACTGAGTTGGGTAATTATTCGGTATGGTGTGTTGATTTGCTTGTTTTTTCTTGTATTTGGTTGCTACAATATGGTTTATGAATTCATCATGGTAGATTTCATGTCATGGTTTTGTATGCAAGCATAAACAGAAATTTGAAAGCAAGTACAGTGATTAACCCTAAATGTTTGCTGGCCTAACTAGAGTCTACCTCATAATAATATTCTTCTCCAACCAAGAGAAGGTGTTGGGCTCTCAACAAAATGGGACTAATCCCATCTGTAGATCCTCAGTTCACCTCCCGGATGCTAGGTTGGTCAGCAGGGAGGATGCTTAGCGTCGTGAGAAGCCCTCCTTCTCTACCCCCTCTACCTTCCAGGTCACCCGGTTTTAGTGGTTTGGGAAAAATATCATGGAGTGCCTAGATCTATACAAGCTTGCTCTTCGTCATATCCCAGAATACCCCAGAGGGTGATGATTGGGTAGAGGAGGAAGGGGGAAGCAAGATGGTTATTTTAAAGTTATTTTTAGTTAGACTAGTTCATTTTATTAAGCCTTAATGGTTCATTTAAAATTTACACATTGTTCATGAAATTATTTGCAGAAAATACAAACTAAAACTGAAAATGACCTGCAATGGTGGACAGAGGTGGCTGGGACGCATTAACAGTCCCTTGAAACTAAAAATTACTATATATTAATATTAAATTCAACTTTTGTGTGACAGGCTGCACATTTCTGACCAAATATAGCAAGGGGGCTGTGATATTTTTTCAGAAATGAGCGAGGGGGTCGCATAGAATGCGAAAACAACTGCAACCTAAGTTTCTAGGTTGAAGTTGCACTTATCGGGGGATTAAGTGCACCCTGGGTGCACCTGTTTGCTCATTAAGAGCGCCCCAGTCTCACCTTTTAGCCCTATAAGAGCGACCTGCTCCAGAATGGGGTTTTTTGGTGAGACATAGTCAGATCTGGCTGACAGTAATTGGTACTGGGGTTATTCTGACTCAGTTTTGCCTAGCAAAGGCTTGAGCAGTGGTTAAAATAAGAAATAAACAGGATTTAAGACAAATTTAACATAAGATTCCTGAAAAACTAGGGCAAAAATTTTAAAAACTTAAAAATGAAAATTTTGGACCAGGGATCCTGTGGGATCGACCTGGTATGGTTTCCAAAGCTATAGTGAGGATTTCTCCTCACTGTAGGAGCATGAATGACTCCCTTGTGCCTATAGGGCACAAGGTGAGGTTCCTACTGTTGGAAAACAGGAAAAACGAAATGGAAATGCAAGTAAACATAACAATAAATTAAACCAAGCTAATCTAGTGACAGAAACCAGAACTAAACTAAATCATAAGCAAGAGCAGAAAGAAGAATTGGAAGCTTTGTGAACCCCTCTGCAAAAAATGGGTTAGGGTTCTGCCTCCTTAAACCCTGCAACACAAACCTAAGCTACAATGGAGAAACCTGCAAACAATGTTAAACAAAACCTGCAAGAAACAATGGTTAGAAGTCAAAGCAATCTAAATATCTAAGAAGGAAACACAAAAAACACAAATATACCTTCTCTTAGTGGGTAATGGGCCACCATGCCCTAGCTCCTGGAAGCCTCTCTTTCTTGGTTGGGGGAGCAATGGATCAAATGGGAATGGATGTGGAGGAGAGGGAATGTGGGTGGTTTGAGAGGCAAAGGTCTCAAAGCATCCATGGGCAGCATAACAATAGGTAAGGGAGAAGTGTTTCGAGAGTGACCCCCCACCCTTCTTTTATAGTTTTTCCAAGGGATTTTAGGGTTTTAAGCCCTTGGTCAAGGCTTTAGCTCCTTTTTTGGGCCTTTAGCCCCTTCCATGCTAACTTTAGCCCCTTTTAGGGTTTTATCCCCTTTTTGAGGACTTTAGCTCCTAGGGGGCTATTTTGGGCTCTTTTTTGGGGTTTTTAGCCCTTTTCTTCATCCTTGGGCTCTTTTGGAGGCATGGGGGTCTAATGAAAGGTATTATGGAGTGATATGGGGGTTTTGATATGGTGTCCTTGGGTGGTGTAGGCCATAGAGAGATATGTGGGTGATTTTTGGGTTAACACCCAC
>LPNX011141150.1:74028-192976 GCA_001517045.1 Pseudotsuga menziesii | reverse complement strand
TCCTCCACTCTCTCTCACTCCCGAACTCATCCAACTACACCTAACCCACACCCCCCTATATATTCCCCAACCCTCTCTCTCTCTCTTTGTCTCACACACACACACACATCCCTTTGTCTCCCCTTGCCACTAACATCGCCCCTCCTCCACTTGCTCTCACTCCCAAAATCATCCAACTACACCTAACCCACACCCCCCTATCTATTCCCAAACCCTCTCTCTCTCTCTCTCACACACACACACATTTCCTCCAATCTCTCTCTCTCTCTCTCTCTCTCTCAGACACACACACACATCCCCCTCCCCCTCTCCTAAACTCTAACTCCACCTCCTCCTCCTCTCAATCTCCCAACCTACTAACACATTGTCTCACTCTATTTCCCCCTTTCTCCACTTACCCCCAATCTCTTAACACCCCCATTGGTCTCTACCTATAACTGCTTAGCACTCCCTCTCCATGTCTACCTCTAACCCCTTACCACCCCCTCCCCCAAACCTTTAAATGGTATCATAAAAAACCAAACAATATAGATGCAAATCGCATGCCTATTTATGTCAATAAAAACATGTGTCTATTTATGTCAATAAAAACGTGCATGTGTGTTTCAATAAAAAAAGGTGCATGTTGTTATTAGTAAAAACCCATACGCATTATTGTCACATATGCTCCTAATCCCCCAAACCACTTATTACATCCCGTCTTCAACACCTAGACACCGCGACATTAATCTACCCCCACCTGAACTCCTAACACACCCCTTCCTCTCTCTATATATCTCTCTCACACACAAATCCACAGGTCACCCCATACCACTAAGACCCCCCCCTGCCTGTTATATTTTTATCATTTAAGCAATATGATCTTAGGATATTATGTGAGAGAATAACATGCACATCAATCAATCACTAGAGACAATAGACATAAATATTTTCCTTGGGGAAACCATAAAGGAGAAAACGTCGCAACTTCCTCAGAGATAGAATGAGCACCAATGGCTGCAGTAAAACCCAAAGACAAAAAGATGACCTCCAACAACTATTCTCTCTCTCACTTGAGTGAGCTTCTCCTCTCTCACCTATGCGATATAGTTGGGTGAGTGTGTGTTTCAAATAAAGATTCTCACTCTCTATTTATACTAGTTTTCGACTTGACAATCACTTACTAGGGTCTAATTCCCTAGGAGAGTCTAATAACCCTAGTGCCCCAGAAATGTGGGGACTTTTCCCCCCAATCAACAAGGAGGGTTAACCTCTATGAATTTACATGACTTGATTACATTAATGATTCTCCCGATGGGAAAATTGGGGACCAATGAAATACAATATATGAAATATACAAGTGAACACATTCCGAAGTTACAAATACATCAACACTCCCTCTTAACTAGGAAGGTATTCTCTAGACACAATTCATCAGCACAAGTCTTCTTCACTGGATCATCATCAAAGCTAGATGATTACTGTATCATCATCATCACTACTTCTATTATCTCAATCAAATGGTGCTATCTCTCAATTATACTCGTCACAGGAAGTTCTACAGAGCCAACCGTTTTTCATGCTGGTTTAGGCCTAGCCTCCATGTAGGTCTTCATCTTCTTCAACACTTATATCTGACCATGGGAGGAACACATCCAACATCCATGTTAGAAAGGCCCACCCAACACTTATATCTTACCATGGGAGGCCCAGCCTGTCATGATGTCAGAAAGGCCCAGCACTTACATTTGACCATGGGAGGCCCAACCTGCCACCATGTCAGAAAAGGCCCAACACTTACATCTGACCATGGGAGGCCCAACCTTCCACCATGTCAAAAAGGCCCATCACTTATATCTGACCATGGGAGGCCCAACCTGTCACCATGTCAGAAAGGCCCAACACTTACATCTAACCATGGGAGGCCCAGCCTGCCACCATGTAAGAAAGTCCCAACACTTACATCTGACCATGGGAGGCCAAGCCTATCACCATGTCAGAAAGGCCCAGCACTTACATCCATTGGCATGGTAGGACACACCATATACCATCCCTAAAGACACCTAAAGCTATGTTTGATGCCCTAACCAAATTGTTTGAAGGGAAGAACATAAGCTGGAAGATGACTCTGAGAAACCAACTAAAGAATGTAAAGATCCAGAATTCTGAGCAAACAAGCTTTGGTTCATGACATAGTAGAGCCAAATGAACTTTGGCACAGAAGTCTTGCACATGTGCATTATAGAGCACTACCACTTGCAAGCAAAGCTATTGAAGGTCTTCCAGAAATTCAAGCAAAACATGATGGGGTCTGCAAAGGATGTGCGAAAGGAAAGAATACAAAGAATACATTTCCAAGTAGTGAGAGCAAAGCAAAAGGAATCTTGGAAACCATCCACTACAATGTATGCGGACCAATGTCATCAAGTTCTCTAAGTGGGTGTGCATACTATGTTTCTTTCATTGCTGATTTTTCTAGGAAGACATGGATTTACTTCATGAAGAACAAAGATAAAGTATTCAGCAAGATCAAGGAATTCAAAGCCTTGATCGAGAACCACACTGAAAATAAGATCAATACTTTTCGATCAGATCATGGTGGAGAAGTCACTTCGAATAAATTCAAAGAACTATGTAAAGACTCAGGGATTAAGAGGGAGTTGTCCACCCCATATAATCCACAACAGAATGGGATTGCAGAAAGGAAGAATAGAACTATCATGGAAGCTACAAGAACAATGCTTCATGATCAAAATCTTCCTATGCATCTTTGGGCAGAAGTAGCCAGAACAGCGGTGTATGTACAGAACCGTACTCCACACAGAGTACTCGAGAACAAGACTCCTGGAGAAGACTTCTCCGGAAAGAAACCAGAAGTCAGCCATCTTAGAATATTCAGCTGTTCAGTATACATACACACTCCAAAAGAGAAGAGGACAAAATTAGATCCTTCAGGAAACAAGGGTATATTTGTGGGATACTCTGAAAGCTCAAAGGATTACAAAATATACTTCCCAGATTTCAAGAAGATTGACATCAGTAGGGATGTAACATTTGACAAAGACTCAGTTTACAACAAATCCAGAAAGAGACCTGCTGAAGATACTAAAGAAGTTGAAGCACCCATAACTCATGATACAACCATGGATGAATAAACTCATGAAAAAGATAGAGAATTTGAAGAACCACAAAGACCTGTAGATCCACCTTAGGAGAATAATCCTCACAAGAGGAAACCTACTTGGGTACGAGAAATTATCCAAGGTGTGGAAAGATATGGGGCTCTAGAAGAGAATCACAGAGAAAGAAAGAGGACCAGATCCTACTCCGGGTATGTAGCATTACTATGTGATTTCATCGATAAAGAACCTTCCAATTACAAAGAAGTGACATAACGGAAAGAATGGAAGGATGTTATGATTGAAGAGTATTAGTCGATCATGAAGAACGATGTTTGGGATGTAGTCCCAAGACTAGAAGGGAAGTCTGTCGTAACTTCCAAATGGATCTACAAGATCAACCATGCTGTAGATGGTAGCATTGAAAAATACAAAGCAAGATTTGTTGCTCGTGGTTTTTCCTAGAAAGAAGTAATAGATTATGAAGAAAGTTTTGCACCTATAGCCAGATACACTTCCATTAGATCAGTACTTTCTCTGGCCGCAATGAAGAAATGGAAGATACACCAAATGGATGTCAAGACTGCTTTCTTGAATGGTGTAGTGGAAGAGGAAGTGCATGTGGAGCAACCACTCAGTTTTGAGACACATGACAGGGAGTCTCATGTGTGTAGATTGAAGAAAGCCCTGTACGGTTTGAAACAGGAACCTAGGACATGGTATGGCAGAATTGATAGCTTTCTATCTAGTTTTGGATTTACCAAGAGTAAAGCAGATTCCAACCTTTACTACAAGGTTGAAGATGGAAACCCAGTGATGCTCCTACTATATGTAGATGATCTGTTTGTAACAGGTATGGATGGGTTGATTGCTAATATGAAGAGAAAGCTTGCTACTAAGTTCGAAATGAAGGACTTGGGTATGATGCATTATTTTCTAGGTATGGAGGTGTGGCAGAATACAAATGGAATCTTCCTTGGACAAGGGAAGTATGCAGTAGAGATCTTGAAGAGATTTGGGATGATGGACTGCAAGGCATTAACCACACCTATGGCATCAAATATGAAGCTATTGAGTGATGCTTCATCAGAGTCGATTGATGCCATGATGTATCATTAGATGACTAGGTCCTTGATGTACATGATGAACATGAGACCAGATATTTGCTTTCCTGTAAACACCTTGAGCCAATTCTTGACAGATCCGACACACATTCACTTGAATGCTGCAAAGCATATTCTGAGGTACCTGAAGGGTACGGTTGATTATGGGCTCAAGTATAAGACTGATCAAGGGATTAACCTGGAGGGTTATGTTGATTCATATTGGGTAGGCAGTGACATCGATAGGAAGAGCACTTTAGGGTGTTGCTTCAGTATGGGATCAGGTGCGATCTCTTGGTTTAGCAGGAAACAATCCTGTGTGGCACTGAGTACAACTGAAGCAGAATATGTTGTAGCCTGTTCATCTAGTTGTGAGGAAGTATGGCTAAGGAAGCTATTGTCTGATTTATTTGATCTCTAGTTAGATGCTGCTTGTATATACTGTGACAACCAGAGTTGTGTGAAGTTGTCGGAGAACCTAGTGTTCCATGCAAGTCAAAGTGTGTCGAGATCAAGTATCACTATATCAGGGATATGGTGCAAAGAGGAGCAGTGAAGCTCCAGTATGTTGCTACAGATGAATAGATAGCTGATGTATTGACTAAGCCATTGGCTAGGGTGAAGTTTCAGTACTTCAGGGAGAATCTTGGTGTTCTCCAGATCGAGATTCCTCCCAAGAGGAACTGATGTGTCCGTGCTGTGCCCTTCTGAAATGGTGAGATGATTGGTTCCTTCCATGGTCAGATGTAAGTGCTATGTCATTCCGACATGGTGAGAGGATTGGTTCCTTCCATGGTCAGATGTAAGAGCTATGACATGGTGAGAGGATTGGTTCCTTCCATTGTTAGATGTATCTGTGGATGTCACACCCAGTATGAAAAAGGACTGGCTCTATGAAGACACATCTAGTATGAAAAATTACTAGCTCTGTGTGGATGCCACACCCAATATGAAAAAGGATTGGCTCTGTGAAGACACATCTAGTATGAAAAAGGACTAGCTCTGTGTGGATCCCACATCCAGTATGAAAAAGGACTAGCTCTATGAAGACTCATCTAGTATGAAAAAGGACTAGCTCTATGTGGATGCCATACCCAGTATGAAAAAGGACTGGCTCTGTGAAGACACATCTAGTATGAAAAAGGACTAGCTCTGTGTGGATCCCACATCCAGTATGAAAAAGGTTTGGCTCTGTGAAGACTCATCTAGTATGAAAAAGGACTAGCTCTGTGTGGATGCCACTCCCAATATGAAAAAGGACTGGCTCTATGAAGACTCATCTAGTATGAAAAAGGACTAGGTCTGGGTGGATCCCACACCCAGTATGAAAAAGGACTGGCTTTGTGAAGACTCATCTAGTATGAAAAAGGACTAGCTCTGAGTGGATGCCACATCTAGTATGAAAAAGGACTAGCTCTATGTGATGATACATCTAGTATGCAAAAGGACTGGCTCTGTAGATTTACATCCAGCATAAAAAAGGGATGGATCTATATAACTTCCTGTGACGAGAAGAATCAAGAGATAGCACCCATGATGATTCAGTGATGATCTATATCAAGTGATGATCCAGATCCAATGATGATGTCTAGTGATGATCCAAATTGAGTGATGATCTAGATCCAGTGATGATGATCTAGATCGAGTGATGATCTAGATCCAATGATGAAGATGAATTGAATATGACGAGGACTTGATGATGATCCAAATGATACAGAGAAGAAGACTTGTGCTGAAAATTGTGTCGAAAGAATACCTTCCTAGTTAAGAGGTAGTGTTGATGTATATGTAACTTTGGAATGTATTTCACTTGTATTTCTTATGTATTGTAACCCGATGTTTATTTTGGGATGTACTTGAGTCATGTCATGCCCTGATGTTCCTATTGGGAAGTTCTATAATGTAAACAAGTCATGTCAAGTCATTGTGGGTAACCCTCCTATTGGCTAAGGGTTAAAGTCCCCACAGTTCCAGGGCACTAGGGTTATTAGACTCTCCTAGAGAGGTCGGCCCTAGTAGGGTTTAGTCAATTCAGGAATTAGTATAAATAGAGAGCTGGCCTCTCTATTTATCACACATCTCATACACACTCAAGTGTAGCCCATATTTGAGGAAGGAGAAGACACCGGGGCTAGACAGAAAGAGGTTACTGCTGTCGGGAGATCACCTCACTATTTTGGGGCTTTACTTTTGGTGCTGATTCTATCTCTAAGGAAGTTGTGAGGTTTTCACCATTTATGGTTTCCTCGAGGATAAACACTTTGTTCAATGTCTCTTGTGTTTGATTGTTGTGCTTGTTATTCTCTCAGTTAAAGATCCTAATGTATTTTTATCTTAATGATAAAAATCTAACACGACATACTCTGCTTCGGCTATACTCAGTGCCATGCAGGACTGCTTCCTACTAAACCAAGAGATCACACCTGATCCCATACTGAAGTAGCACCTTGAAGTGCTCTTCCTATCAATGGTACTGCATGCCCAATCTGAATCCACATAACCTTCTAGGTTAATCTTTTGCTTCACCTCATACTTGAGCCCATAATCAAATGTACCCTTCAGGTACCTCAGAATATGCTTTGCAGCAATCAGGTGAACATGTCTCGGATTTGTCAAGAACTGATTCAAGGTGTTCACCTCAAAGCAAGTATCTGGTCTCATGTTCATCAGGTACATCAAGGAAAAATCATCTCATGATACATTGTAGCATCAACCAACTCTGATGAAGCATCACTCAATAGCTTTAGGTTCGATGCCATAGGTGTGGTCATGGCCTTGCAGTCCATCATCTCAAACTTCTTTAGGATATCTACTGTATACTTCCCTTGTCCTAGGGAAATTCCATCTGCATTTTGCCACACCTCCATGCCTAGAAAGTAGTATATCATACCCAAGTCCTTTATCTCGAACTCGACAGCAAGTCTCCTTCTAGAATCTCTAATGAGTTCTTCTTTTCCTATCAAGAACAAGTCATTGACATGTAATAGGAGCATCACTGGTCTTCCACCTTCAACCTTGAAGAAAAGGTTGGAGTCCGCTTTATTCTTAGTAAAGCCTAGAGCCATCAGTAATTTGTCTATCCTATCGTACCATGTCGAACCTCAGGATCTTCTATAGTCACTCCCTCTGAAGCAGAGCATCATTCTCCCTCTGCCATTCGTACTATATGTATTGAAACATTCTGTATTGGAGTGACAAGTAGCTTCCTCTTCTACTAATATTCTATGTATCCATCTAGGGTCATTGGATACCAAGATCCTCTATCTTGAACCTTTTCAAAAGTTCTTCTCACACCCATCTACGAGCTTGTCATCCTCTATAGGCTTTCATCTTCAACGTTGTAGCAAAGGCTAAGATATTCATCACTCTAGGTGATCTTCAATCTCCTCATGTATGTGTTATCCCATGGGTGCCTTCTAAGCTCGTACAAGGCCTTCTTTAATTTGCACACATGAGTATACCTTTCACGTGTCTTAACTTCCAGTGGTTGCAAATGTCTCTTCGTAGTCTATGCCTTCTTTTCATGAGAAGCCTCATGCTACGAATCTTGCCTTGTATCCTACTACATGCTGGATCATGCAGATCCATATGGAAGATACTATGAACTTCCCTTCAGGTCTCAATACCACATCCTAGACATCATTGTTCTTGAATTGCTAGACTCCTTCCCTTTCTTCTTGGATACTTCTTCATAGCTGGAAGAATCTACATCAATGATGTCACTCAAAAATGTCACATGACTAGAGTGTGTCTGAGGCCTCTTTATTTCTTTGAAAGTATCGTCATATTATTCTTCATCTTGGATTATTTCTCGAATTGTCGTCACTTGTTCTTTAGAACAAGTCTCATCGTTATTTTCTTGTAGGCAATTGTATGTGATCTTTCCTACAAGTCAAATGCATTAGTTGTATGGTTAGAACATTTCATAAGTCATATTCCTAATGGTAAATTATTATGCATAAATATATAATCATGTAACTATTTTAGACAATACAACATTCATCCATATCTCATGGAAACTTTCTAGATGTCTTCCATCTCTACCATGACATCATTGAGTTTGTGCACTAATCCAAAATGTCAGCAAAGAGGTTTTATTCTAGATAAGTAGAAATGGAGAGTTGTATAGAACCATGAGCTACTTACCCATCACATGCATATTAGTAGTATACTGTCATTAATGCAAACATTCTATCATGCATAACACATCAATTGAATATAAACAAATGCATAACAAAAAAATATCATGAAATGACAATTCAATACTTATCTTTATTTGTTTTGTGGGTAGACTCCTTCTTGATCCTTCTGCTTCATCATCTTCTTCATTCATGACATCATCATTTCTTATCCAAATTCTAAGATGGATAAGAGGTTCTTCAATAATTGAGTTATTCATATTCTTCATCGCTTGAGGGATCTTCTTTGAATCATGAGTGCTTGATCTTCAGTTGCACCCATCTTCTATTGTATTATTATGAGTCAAGAATATTCTTGTGTGCACTCTTCCTAGAGTATGCTAAAGGTAATCACTTCCTTCTGGCACACATTCCTTGAATGAATGAGTCCCATGATCCTGGGAGGCCATAAGAGTATCTTATTCCTCTTCGACTGCTTCATCATAGTATCGAACACTTCCTTTTGGTGTCTTTAGGGATGACAAATGAGGGATGAGATGATATTTAATAGAATCTGGAATGATTCTCTTGGCTCTAGCCTTAGCCTCATCTCACTCTATCTCCTAGACCTTTCTTACTGAAATATTGATCCAAGTCAATTTCTTCAAGGATCACGGAGTTCTTATACTTCTTCCGATTTATATTCTTCCCTTCAAATAGCTTGGTTAAGGAATCAAAAATCTCTTTAGGTGTCTTTAGGAAAGACACTTGTGGTATAAGGTGATCCTTTATTGAATCAACAATGATCCTCTTGGCCTTGACCAAGTTCTTCTTGTGTAAGGATTTAGCCTCATCTCCCTATGGAACTGGAACCTCTCCACTTCCACTTATGTAGGTGTCCAATTCATTTTCTTCAAGAACCAATGAAATCCTATACTTATATGCTCATAATTTTTTCAGCTTCACCAAGATTTTCATCAAGCTGGTGTGATAGATCATTTTGAAATGAGAACCTCAAATGTAAATAGCAAAAGATTAGATCTTACCAATTTGAGGTGTCCGTCCTAGTTCCAGATTTAGCTGATACAGGGTTTGTCAAAGAAACCATAATTTTCAAAACTTGGAATCTTTCAGATCTGATGGGATAGAAAGATGGGCCTCTTCATGGAGAGCTATCCAATTTACTCTTGTTTCTGAAAACAGTGGAGGGAAGCTCCAAGAACAAAAATCCCTAGTTTTCCAATTTCTTCTGTAGAAATGCCTGATATTTTTTCTACAGTATCTCCAAAATTACTGCTCCTCTATGTCTGAAATTTCATACTGAGATAACCTCGTCTTTCCTCTTTCCAAAAACATAGGTTTGAAGAGAATTTGTTTCACCAATTCAGACTTATGATATTTTTCCCAAGGTGACTTCTTTCAGGACTGTTCATCATAGAAAAATTGTATAGACTGCCACATGTCACTTTTTCACCTTCAGGGTCTAAAACGTTTACCACAGAAAGTACAGTCCATACCCTATCTAGAAAATCTTGTGAAATTTCATTTGGACCTTTGGAGCCTGAGATATAGCAATTCTCCCTAGGTGTCATGTTTAGGGATTAATCTGGAAGAGGTCAAAACCCTGATTTGGAGGAATAATATCTCCTGGAATATAGTGTATCTGAGGATGAAAGTTTTACACAAGGTACAAAAAGATTTTATATTTGGCCTGTGAAAATTTTGGCTCCTAACCCTTCTTCACTCTCAAGATATAGAGAATTTACCAAAACTACCAGTTTTAGTATTTTAGGGGTTTTCAGGCCCGGGGTCAAACTAGGGTTTGACTTTCATGGAGTTTTACTCAACCAAAATTTTTGAGCTTGGTATCTAAACTTTGATTTTGATGAGGAGAGAAATCCTATGTTGGGATCACTCAAAAATTCCTCTTTTGTAAAAAAACCTAATTACCCACAGCAGTGACAGGTCAAAAACTGAAAATGCTTGAAATCAAATTTTGCTTCGACAAAAAGATGTGCCCTTCAATGGAGAGTTATGCTAGCCTCCTTTTGCTGATGATCTATGGAGAGAGACCCAAAAAGAAAGAATCCCTAGCTTCTGCAGCTGGACAGTGTCTTCTTCTCAGGTTAGTTATGATACCATGTTAGATTTTTATCATTTAAGCAATATGATCTTAGGATCTTATCTGAGAGAATAACATGCACAAAAATCAATCACAAGAGACAATAGACACAAATATTTTCCTTGAGGAAACCATAAAGGAGAAAACCATGCAACTTCCTCAGAGATAGAATGAACACCAATGGCAGCAGTAAAACCCAAAGACAAAAATATGATCTCCAACAACTGTTCTCTCTCTCACTCCTCTCTCACCTATGTGCTATAACTAAGTGAGTGTGTGTTTCAAATAGAGAGTCTCACTCTCTATTTATACTAGTTTCTGACTTGACAATCACTTACCAGGGCCTACTTATCTATATGAGTCTAATAACCTTAGTGCCCCACAACTATGGGGACTTTTCCCCCTGATAAAAAAGGAGGGTTAACCTCTATGAATTTACATGAATTGATTACATTAATGATTCTCCCAATAGGAACATCAGGGACCAATGAAATACAATCTATGAAATATACAAGTGAATACATTATGAAGTTACAAATACATCAATGCCACCTCCACTCTATCTTTGTCTCTCTCACACACACACATCCCCCACGAACCCTATCTATTCCCCAACCCGCCACCCCCCTCCATCTCTCTCTCTCTCTCTTTCTCTCTCTCTCTCTCTCACACACACCCACATGTCACATCCACAAGTCTCCCCTTACCACTAACTCCCCCCTCCCCTATATCACTCCCCAACCAATCCAGCTGCCTCTAACCCCCTCTCCCCTATTACATCCCCTCTACAACACCTAGACACCCCCACTCACATGTACATGCCACATCCACAGGTCTTCCATTACCACTAACACCCCCCTCCCCTCTATCACTCCCAAACCAATCCAACTACCTCTAACCCCCACACCCCTATTACATCCCCTCTACAACACCTTGTCATCGCCACATTAATATAACCCTAACACTCCTAAAATCCTAATAGACACCCTTCCTCTCTCTCTCTCTCTCACACACACAAACACACACACACACATACACACACATCCATAGGTCACCCCATACCAATAAGGACCCCCTCTCCACTCTATATTTGTCTCTATCTCTCTCACACACACATCCCTATGTCTCCCCTTACCACTAAAACCCCCTAACCTATAAACCCCCCCCCATCTATTTCCCAACCCCCACACCCCTATTACATCCCCTATACAACACCTAGAGACCCCCAAAAAACTACTAGCATCCATTATGATATGAGACAAATATCCAAAACACTACCTCAACCATATGTTGTGTGTGAGGAATAACCATGCATGATGAAAGCAAGTAGCAGATGAAGCCATAGATTATGCCATTTGGTTTTAGGCCCTCAAAATTGCATTGATGGAAAATGATTCAAATCATTCAATCTCATCCCAAACTTCATCCCTCTATGTCTTGATCCTAATTAGGCTCTTTTCCTCAAAGACTCTCTATTACCTAATTTGCTATCAGCTTAGAATCAAGAACAACTTTCAATAGTTTTATTCCCATTTTTCATCCCTAATCAAGACCTATAAATAAATCCTCATATTCAAACATATGGTTTGTAAAATCAAATTCTAAACGAAAAGGAAAAGGAAAGTGAAAACTACCCTTGCAGTTGCTGAAGATCTAGACCTTTCACCTTCATAGTCATAACAATAATTGATGCTACTGAGTCCAACATGCAATTTTTAAGTAACAGATCACTAACAAGCAATGAAACATAAAAAGGGGGGGTCCATTAACTTTTTTCATACCAGGACATACCAGGGGGCGATTCGTTGCCACAAAAAGTGCTTCCAATCAAACTACCTAATCCTTAACCACCTTCCAAATGTGAATATATATATGAGTCTAAAAAACCTTTAAGGAGGTTGAGCTAACTGTCCTTGTGGAAAAATGAATAAAAAAATGAAAATAAGAAAAAAAACACATTAGTTGTATGTGACATTTACCTTTTATCCTCCGTGATTTGACCCCACTTATTGTGTTTGTTCTACACCTCATTTCTATGCCATATGTTTGCCATAATTTGTGGTCCGTGCAAAAGTTATTTCTATATACCTTTTACCATTATTTTGTCTAAATCTAATCCATGTTTAGTATTAGCATATGTTACAATTGTTGATCTATCTGAACTGTCAGGATAGCGATGCAGTATCTATATTAAAATATCTTCCTTCTTAAGGTGTTTTTTTTTCCATTTCCAAAATACAATTCATTGCATGTAATACGTAGATATATTGAACATCTCAACTAAGTATTGACTCATACCATCACATATGATGTCCTTTTGGAATGCAGGCGAGGAGGGATCTTTATGAAAATGCATTCATTGGCGTTTTTGTTGGTATTAATTTTTGGCATACACCTAAATATGTTATTACTTATTTCTTTACTGCTATTTATTTTCTCATCGCATACAATTATATTTTCCTTCTGCTATTTTTTTATGCATTTGTTTGGATAGTTTCATTGCCCAATTATAACTAATTTGTGGAATTGTTTGGATGTCGGGATTAATTGTAATCTTATGTCTATAATTGTATTAAATAACCTTGGTCCTTAACTGAGATTCTCTAAGCTCTCGAGAAGGGGAATAAGAGAAGAAAATTCCATTCGATGAAATCTTAAAGGGTGGCTATGAGATGGAAGAATAAAAAATATTTTATATAATCCTATATAGATCTAAACATCTTAGATTTATAGATGTATCCAAAAGTTCAAAATATGCAAATGGTAAAAGGTCTGCTCATAGAGGTGAAGAATGCACTCTTTCAAGCTATGGTTGGAGGAATCATTAGAAAAGAGGTTTGGTCATTAGATTTTATTTTATGTTAGCTCTAAGAGAAGTTAGTAGCCATTGAATTGTCCAATGTGAGGGTGGATCCTACAAAAAATATGCTAAAGATGCAGTCTAATAGGAATACTACCCCATCTCAGATCTATGGAAGCGGTATTAAAACAATATGAGCATCTCTCCAATGCATGCTTTGTCAACACAATTAGTGTCAAGTATGTAATATTGTAGATACCTATTGCTGATTTGGAACCCAGGCTAGTTGAATGATTAATGGGTTCTTCATTGAGATGTATTGCAATGCAAATTCCACATACTAGTGGGAAAACATAATGTATAAATAGACTTTTGAAGGATTAGTAAAGGAATTTTTTTTCTTGCAAAACAATTGAACAATGGCAGGGTTGTTGGATGCATCCTATATCATATATCACATGTGCCAGAGTTATGCAAAGTGATACATTCCATTTGAGTTGGAGAATGGAAAACAATCATTGGATGCTCACATAGTTATGTAAGGATAATATGGACAGAACCAACCAACTTCAAAGTTCATGAAGGGGTGATGGGATAATTTGGAGATAGATTTAATTTAGATGATGAGTGTAGCAAAGAGGATGAAGAAATGGGTGTATCATGATGTGAGGGATGGAAAATTAGATGTGTGTGTCTTAGTATTTCTTAATATGGTTATATAATAGTTCAAGATTCCAAGTGACATGTTCAATGCTTTTCTACAATGATTTGAAGGGCCATTCAAGGTACTTAAGAATATTGAGAGAATGTCACTTGCAAATTGGAGCTACCATAACACATGAGATCTCACCATTTGATTTTCTACATCAATTAATTGAAGCCTTATAGGATTGAAAAAGGTGACCCTAACATAGTTGCACCATCCATAGCCCCTACAATGATAAAAAATAGACGAAATATTGAAGTTGAAAAGAAACTTGCACACAAGACTACACAATTCGACAAGAATCGAAAAGAAAGTACTTTCTCAACTAGAAGGATAGACTTGACGAGGAGAACAATTGGGGGAAAACAAAGAATTATGGTAGTATGAATATAAGATCTGAGAGTTAGAGAAGGAGAACATTGGAGAATAAGTTTGGTGAGGGAGGATGAAGACCTCCACCTATGACAAACAATAGATACACTATAAGGCAGTCATGGAGGGTTATCAAGGAATATCACACATTCATAGTGATAGACGTAGTTTGTAAAATAGATGAATGAAGTGGTGAACCATTCATTTTTCCTTTTATATAAATTGGAAGTTACTCTGTTGCATGATATGGATCTACAGACCTAATTTATTTGAGCATTATCTTAGTCAATAAACATTGTGTCTAATGGGCTTGATTTAGTGCATTTAGACACACTCATTAGGAATTCTTTTGACATATGCACTTACGATGGGTAGAATTATGGGAACACATGTGATGGATGTGCCCATGTGATTTTGGGCACATGAAAACTAGGAATACATATGATGAATGCTGTTATGTTTCCTATGATGCATTTTTCTGGCTAACTGTTATAATATTGCCTAAATAAAAGTATTTTTGGGAGGTTTTAAGGCACATGGTTAGACATTCACCTATTGTTTGATAACTTGGTTAAGTAGAACTAAAGTTGCACATTTAACATATTGTAGTATGGGATGGAGTTATGGGTAGAATATAGGAAAAGAGGCTTAGCTTGGTTGGAGTTTGGAATAGTTTATCAAATTCATGTGAGATGGAATCAAAATGGATAGAAAAGTGAATCATCTTACTTCTACCCTCCTCCCATACATGCCAATATCTATTACCCATTCCTCCCCTCGACCTTCATGAAATTTAGTTGAAAAAAATCATCTATGACAACCACATAATTATAGTCATTCAACACAAATCATACATCTCAGTTCCTCATTAGATATTGTAATTATAAATGTAACACACCAATTGTTATGGTACATAGGTTGAAAATGAAGGTGTAATAAGACTGGAAGATACCACAAATTGTCATGGTACTGGATTTGAAAATATTTCCATTTATTTTATTTTATAAATTTAAACGGGGTCATTGGTTTTTCGATGGCATGGAAGTGGCACTTGTCATCAGATATCCATCCAATCCAATGGCTATGCTAAGCTTTCATTGCCTCCAACCCGTCGGTTGTCCGACAATTATTAAGAGGTTTGTTGAATTCAAGTGTGGAGTTGGGCGTCACATATTCAACATCTATGAAGGATTAGGTGTCGATCGTTCGACCGGTATGGAGTTCCATTTGACGTTGTAGTCATCGGTTATCTGACTAAACATGTCATCGGATATCCATCAAATGTGACAACCTTGCTAAGATTTTGACACCTCCAATCCATCGCATACTTGAAATCTACGAAGGAGTGGTGGTCGATAGTTTGATGGGTATGGAGTGTTGTTTAACGTCGGTTTTGTGACGAAGGGTGTCATAAATACAACGAGTTTATTTCTTTGTCGAAATTGATGTGAAATTCCATCGACGTTTTAAAAGAAAGAAAATTTTCAAATTGCCGACATCAATATGTCGAAAATTGGACATTTAGACCATCGAAATTTGTGGTCAAATTCACTTGTAAGTTCCAATAGTAGAATGGACACATAAGTTCGTCCATATGTTGTAAACAATGCTAAAGAATTGGTACATTGAGTTGGATATGCACAGAGTTACAATAGAATGGGGAGAGATGGTTATTAATTTCAAAGTCACATTTAGTTTGAAGATGAAGTCCCAGTAGTAAATGCAACCCTGTATGTTATCTAAATGAATATTTTTGCACTAAAACATATAACAAAGTCAAGACCCCTATTCTTTGTGCATCTACCTCCTCCCACCATGCAAGAAGTTTTGGAATGGTACAATGTCATTGAAGAAGGATAGGAGGAGGAAAATCCAATAAGCCTACAAATATCAGTGACCGAAGAGGAGGGAGTAGTAAAGGGACTAGTGCCTAGATCTATGGACTACACAAGGCCACTCAAACTGCACAAAGTCAACATTGGCATAAAGGAGAATTTGAAGTTTACCAATATCGGGGATTACTTTAATAATGAAATAGTGGAGAAGATCATTGATCTACTATTTAAGTATCATGACTTGTTTCCATTAAATTTTTTAGAGATGAAGGGTGTTGGCAGAATCTCACACTAACCCATGTTCATACTGACGTATACCAACAAACCCTAAGATACCATCTCGAAAGGAGTTGAAGTCTTCCAAAAACACCTTCAGAGAAGATGCAGTCTCACCTAAAGTACCTATGGGATCTGTAGGAGAAAAATTTCTATAGTGGTAAGGGTATCTACACCAAAACATACCTCGACAGAGCATGCATCGACATATCATACTTTGACATGTTGACAAATCACATGTTGTGATAGAAACAAATAATCATATTCACGACATAAACCAGATCTATTACTACGTATTTGATCAGTTATGCATCTTATCATCCATTTACTTAACATTTATCATTCATGCATTAAGGAATACAAATACACATTAGATCACATTGAAGACACCATGATTTAACGTGGAAACCCATATTAGGAGAAAACCATGAAAGAGATCATTTATTTATTAGAGTCACAACTTGAATGCTTCTCATTATGCACTTAGCTTATAAAAATATTCTCAATCACTTCTTACATCAAATATGTGCACATAGACTACTAATTGACTCATACATTACGAATCAACTTATATGACATCAACTCTCTTCATATTATGTCTCTATCTCTAGCTCTTATTTTATCTATCTATCTATCTATCTATCTATCTATCTATCTATCTATATATATATCTAAAATCCAAACCCATTACATATTTATAGGCTCTAATGGCCCGATTTACATCTCACACCCACTACTTGACTCATTAACATAGGTGGACCAAAATCCTAACCAACCTTTCAATTGGACTTATTCAAAACAAGTAGTCTTCCTTGATCTTCACCTAAATTGTCAAATTTCACTGTCCTTCTTACCATTTTGTCATAGCCTTCGACAAAAAAATTACAAAATAGGTACCCAAAGTACTAAAAAAACAACTCAAACCAATAGGCCCCCAACACTTACATGTGGCTCACCCCGAGCCACTTCATATGAACAAAGTGAGTGTGTTAAGCTTTGACCGAAATTACTTGAAGACTTCCCTTACTGCCTTGACACATTTCCAAACATCTTCCTTTGACTTAGTCCTTTCTTCAACAACTTCAATAGTAATATGTGTTGAAGTTCTCATGTGTGCAAATGTCACTGCCTACTTCACTTCAAATTGTACTGGCCCAATGGTCGCAATATCTTGCTTTGCATCTACCAACAATTCCACCACAAGGTATGTCTACCTTTTCTACTTTGTCTAGATCTTACTGAGCTACTATTATAATGTCTTAAGGTCATCAACCTTTCTTATCCACTTGACTAATGGGGGAGTCTTAAATGAACCGCACAACTTATCCATACTCTAATTTTCTACACTCAACTTGTCCATAATATCATGTATTTCTACATCATCTAATAAGGCCCCCCACATCTAGGAAACATCCTCATACACATTGGTGCAATATGCATCATCTTCCTTGATGTCTTGAACATCCCCCTGCACTCCTACAGTTGTGTATGTCGTTGCTTCATCACTTCGAGGGGAGTACTTAAAGCTAACCATGCTTCTAGCTCCATAATTTTCTATTATAAATCAATAATGACTTTTCCTAACTTGATAACTTTGGCTTCCATAATCATTTTAGGAGTATTACTAACTTTCGACACTTCGTGACATGCAATGTCAGTAGCAGTTTTAAGTTGTTTCTTATCATGTTGTCGTAGTGGATATTTCTCTCTAGCTACGTGCAAAATCACCTACCTTAGATCAAACATATCTAAGGATAGAGTTCACGGTGCAAGGGAGGAGCTCAACCTTGACTATTAAAACAAGCAACAAATATTTATTTATTTATTTATTTTATGATCTAACTAGTAAAACTGAAATGTAACATACCTTTCAATAATATGGGCCACTGTAGCTGTTTGAGGATGTGGTCTGATGACTCCCATGATTAGGTTGTCTAATTTTCTCCAATAAAGTTTGTCATCAAGAAAGGAATCAAGGGTTGCACGGAGTGCAATCAATGTACAACATGGGATGGTGTGGCAAAAGGTGTGGGAATGTGAGGTTCTAGAACTGTGTAATGGAAGTGAGAAAGTTCAGGAATGTAAAGTTTTGGGAATGTTTATTGGGATACCTTCACAATGTATTTATAGAGTGATCCAATATTTTCTTACCCATGGTATTGGTCCATGGTTTTTCAGAGTGCATGGTATTTTTAATGGTTTTGGACCCATTCTCATTTTAGGGTTTTTTGTCCTTTATGGGAGAATAGGGATTATGTTGCAATAAATGCCCAACTTCCCTATATTTATGGGGGAAGGAATAATTATGTTTTGGACCAATTTTGGTGGAATTTAATTGCGAAGGTCAAAAATGGAGGAAATAATGGTGGGATTATGATGTATAATTATGGTTTGGACCATAGAAAGCTATATGGACAATTTTTGGTGTTAACAGTCGTAGTTGTTCCTTTTTCTCAGCAACGATAACAGATTCAACCTCTAGATATGTTACCTTGACATTCAACTATTTTAGTTTCTCATAAAACATATGTTCCCTAGATTTGAGATCTTCCATCACCTAACTTAAAATATTATTCACAATAAACATCGTTAGGATAGACATTTCCAGACCGATATAAGCCATACTTTGTACCGTGTTGTTCATCTCAAGAGTGCCTGAATCCAATTACTTTGTAATGATCTATACTTTGAGATCCTTCTTTGACACGAAAAACTCACTAGGTCACTCTTTAGATGGACCAACATCTAATGGTGTCATGTTAGAATAATAAAAAACCCATTCCCATAATTAGGATAAAATAGTTAATATTTTTTTTTAATTTCCTAGGTCCTACACTAGCTAGTTGGCATCCACTTGCACCATTTGGTCAAAAATTTCCAAAACTACCTCTAGATCACCTTCATAAGATTCTAGATAATATTCTGATAACTCACCAGACTTCCCATTTTAGTAAGTGTGCATTATCCTAAGTTTGACTGTTTTTAGCAGCTTTTAAGACAAAAGGTGAAAGCAAGTCACATGGCAACTGCTTGGTTTTTTGCAAAACTATTTCTCCATATTTTTCTCTCTAGAAATCATGAGTATATTTAATTTCCATCACTTATAAGCTGATATATATCATTCATCCAATTCGTTACCTCCTTGATTGATTTGGAAAGTGTTTTATGCACCTAGGGGGGATTTTCGACTTTTAGTAAGCTTGCTTTTGTGAGGATTCAACTTGCCTCCTTAGGAATTTGAATATATGATGTAATTATATATTTGGACAACCTATTATTTTATAATGTTGTTTTATGTAAAACTATTCAATGCAATTTTTTGTTATGCACCAATTTCTCTAATTTGAGTGGATCTGTGCATGTATTTCAATCAATTTTGTGAGTTCAACTGATCTAAGATTGGGATTAATTTTCACGTGGTATCATAGCATATTTAGCTTGGTTGTAATTCTTTATTATTACTTTTTCAGGATCGACATCACTCTCCAAGGGAGTGCATTCGATGTGTTCAGGGTGTAGTTTCTAAAGAAATGGACCAATCTCACCATATCATCTTGACTCCATTCAACTACTTCGAATGGAAGGAACATATGGATATTCTGATGAGGAGAAAAATCCTCTTTAGAGTGACCATGGAAACTAAGTCTGAGCTCAATGCAGCAACATAGAATATCAATTGGCACAACAAGAGGGATGAGGCGTATGGTCTCTTGTGTCTCAACATTTCCATAGACCTTCTTTTCCATCTAGATGGATTGACATCACCAAATGAAGAATGGGAGAAAATACAAAATTTATTTTGAAATATAGATTAAATTATGGGGCATCCACTAGAGAATGATCTTGTCTCACTGATTCCAAGCAATTTCGAGTCCTTACAAGTCTACTTCTCTAAGTTCAAATTTCTTGTTCTTAAGTTAAAACAATGTAGTATTTAAAATAAATATGAACAACTAGTCTTGGTTATACTTTGGAAGCTTGGCCCTGACTATTCTATGTTTAAATCAACCTTCCATGACATAAATTTGATACTTTGAAATTGGAAGATGGCTTTACTTGCCAATTTCATGGAATATTTTACCCAAGAGCAAGATAAGTTGGTCATGATGGGCACCATCAAGCCTTCCAAAGATAAAGCTTTCATTGCTGGAGATTCAAAGATGGATTCTAAAGGAAATAATAATTCTAATCCAAAGAAGCCTCATGATCAAAATAAAGACAAATCCAATTCTCATGAGGAGTCTTCAATCTCTAAGAAGAATTCCTAGAAGAAGAAAGGTAAAGGTGAAATGAGAAAGTGCGCATACTATAGTAAGGGATATCATCCAGAGAGATCTTACATGAAGAAATAAATTTATATGTTGACTCAGCTACTTGAAAAGCACAACATCTCTCTTCCTGAAGGTATAAAGAAGAAGGATATTGCAACAAATTTTGAATACAAAGAGAGAGTTCATACACTGGTAGCAAGCACTGTAAAATCTTCTTTCTTTATCATTGATTTTGGAGCTTTGAGACACAAGGTTTCAACAAAGGAGGTCTTATCCTCTATTCATGATTCTAATGTCCCTAAAATTGTATTAGGAGATGATTCTAAAATTGAAAGTAAAGGGAAGGGTATAATAGATCTTGACCATGGTTCCTTGAATAATGTTTTGTATGTCCCAGGTCTTACTGCCAATCTCTTGTAAGTCTATCATATGACCCACAATGGGTCTTCTAAGAAGGTTGTATTCACTCCTAATGATGTTGATATCACTAAAATTTCAAATGGTAGAGTCATAGCAAAAGTTTTTGTTGATCATAGCTCAAAAGTTTACAAGTTCTCACACTTCATTCCCTTCTCAAAACCCTTTTCTCTCCTCACCCATGCCAATGAAGCTAGAAAGCTATGACATGAAAGGTTTGGCCATCTAAACTACAAGTACCTATCTGATTTTTGTGTTAAATACATGGTCATAGGGTTTCAAAAAATCAAGTTTTCTAAAGGTGTCTGTCACAGGACGCATTCTAGGAAAACACCTAAAGCACAAGTATGAGAGAGTCAATCATGATGGAACCTCTACACCTCTTGATCTTATTCACAGTGACATAGCTGGTCCTTTCCCTCATATGTCAATGAGTCAAGAAAAATATTTCCTAAACTTCATTGATGAATTTTCCAGATATTATTTTCTCTTCTTCCTCAACAAGTCATAAGTTTTTGACCTCTTCAAAGGTTTTAAAGCCTTAGTTGAGAACGAATTTGGAAGAAAGCTCAAGGTCCTCATATATGATAATGGTGGTGAATATGTAAAATATGAATTTATACAATATTGTAAAGATGCAGGTATCCATAGGAAGAAATCTATTCCTTACACACCTTAGCAGAATGGTGTTGCTAAGATAAAGAATAGATATCTCAAGGAGATGGCCACTTGCATGATGGAGTCTAAATATTTTCCACCAAATTTTTGGGCTGAAGCAATCAACTATGCATCCTATATCTAGAATAGGGTGCCTCACAAATATCTTTATGAAACCACTCCTTTCGAAGCTTGGAGTGGACACAAGCCCGATGTGTCTCACTTCATGATTTTTGGCTTTAAAGCTTGGGCTAGAATTCCACTAGAAAAGAGGAAGATTTTGGAACCCCAAAGTCAATAATTCCTATTTGTTGGGTATTCAAAAGATTCAAAATTTTATAATATGATCAACATGAGAACCCAAAAATCGTTCATTGAAAGGTATGATAATGAATATTTATTTGCATATCCTAACACTGCTTTGTACTCCTTTGTCCAAGGAATTTAATACAATGAGACCTTTGCAGCAGTGGCAAAGATAGATTCAATAAGACTAGTTTTGGCCATTGCACCTTACAAGCAACGGGAATTACATCACATGGATGTGAAGAGTTCCTTTATACATGGATATATAAAAGAAGAGATACATATGCAGAAAATATAAGGTTTTGTTACTAATCCATCTCTTTTGTGCAGGTTGAAGAAATCAATATATGGGATAAAAGAAGCTCCCAGAGCTTGGTATGCCAAGATTGATGGATTTCTTCTATCATATAACTTTAGTAGATGCAAGTATGATACAAATGTCTATTTAAATATGATTCATGTCTCAATTATTATTATTTTTTTGTATGTGGATGACCTTTTGATCACAGGAATTTCCATGAAATAAATTGCCTCCTTGAAGGATGCATTGAACCATGCCTTCTCCATGACTAATTTGGGATTGTTGAGCCAATTTTTGGGGCTTGAGGTTTTCTCAATCATCCTTTCAAATCAAAGTACATAAGTAAAAGTATTATTTATACATGTAAACAAGTTCAACATCAATTATTTCAAGCCAAGAAAGACTCATTTCCTCTCAGGAGTTGAGCTTAAAGAACTGGAATCAACTCCTTTGGTAAACAACACACTATTTAGGAAGCTAGTTGGTTTTTTGCTCTATTTGACTCATACTTGACTTGATATTTCAATATCTAGTGAAATTAGGGGTGTTCTTTAATATCGCATGAACGAAGGCGCTATGGTGTAATTTCACTAAGTGAAGACCCCGTGTCTACATTGTACACCAGAAGCATTTGGGTTTCCACATAAGTTCCACAAAGTGGGCATTGCTAACTCTGGATTGTTAAAGTATTGTAAATTTAGAAGGTATTCTATTATAATTTTGTTGTATTCTCCTTTGGATATGTTATTCCTCCATTCGCTGATGTCCTTGATGTAATTAGTCATGTAAAATTCATGAGGTAAACCCTCCATTGTAAGTCGAGGAAATAGTACCCATAGAAGTATTATATAAAATATATTTTGAGTATTCCAAGGTAGGTCAGACCTAATTAGGGAACCTGGCCAACCTAGTTAGTTATTTGACACACTCACCTATTGAATATAAATAGGTGAGGCACCTCTCTCATTCTCACACATCTCACACTCAAGTATTGCACTGGAGAGAGAGAGAGAGAGAGAGAGAGAGAGAGAGAGAGAGAGAGAGAGAGAGAGAGAGAGTCTACTGTGGAAGATGAGAAACTATTCTTGTTGCTGTGGTTTTACATTGTCTTGGTCGAATTCTATACTAAGGAATTTTTGCGGGGTTTTCACCCTTGTGGTTTCCTTGAGGAAAATCTTTGTGTTCTCTTGTGTTGCTACATTTGTCTTTCTTTCAGTGATCCTTTTGTTAAGGTTATGATGTTATGATGATAAATGTTTTAGACCTTGTATAACCATTAAAAATATAACATGGTATTAGAGCTACCCTAAAAGAAGTCTTTGTGCAGTCAAAACAGTGCTACAACTACAACTATTGAAGATTAGGGTTTCAAGATTGAAAACCCTAAAACACCAATACTAGTAATTTTGGTACTTTCTCCATATATCAAGACTATAGAATCCTCAGGATAAAAAAAAATTACATGCCGAAGATAAATTCCTGATGTACCCTGTGTAAAAGTTTCAACCTTAGATTCACTATATTTGAGGAGATATGATTCATCCAATGCAAGGTTCCAGCCTCTCCTGGATTTCAACCTTAAATAGGTGACCTAGGGAGAATCGCTATATCTCGTGCTAGGAAGGTCCAAATGAGATTTAGTAAGTTTTTCTAGAAAGGGCACAAACTTTAGTTTCTATGAAAGAAAATACAGACCCCGAAGGTGAACAAGTGACACGTGGAAGTCCGTACAAGTTTTCTATGATGAACAGTCCTGAAATAAGTCACATTGGGAAAATTATAATAAGTTCAACTTGGTGAATCCAATTCTTCTCTAATATATAGTTCTATAAAAAGGACAGGAGAGGCTACCTCAGTGTAAGGTTTTAGACACATAGGACCAGTAATTTTAGAGATATCACAGAAACAATATCAGTCATTTCTGTAGAAGAAACCAGAGAAAAACTAGGGCTTCCTGTTCTGGGCACTTCCATCCACCAATAAGTTGAAGAAGGAGGACCATAAAATATGACCTAGGAAGATGCATCTCTCTATGTAATAAGTTTCTCATTCTGTGAACTTTCATTTTTTGACCTAACACTATTGCCGGAGAAAACTAGGGCATCAAATATTTTGCAGTTATGTCCATAGTTTTGGGAAAATAAGTATACTACTCAGCTTGCCTTGAGGAGGTGTATCTTTATATCCAATCAGATATGAAAGACACCTAAGTTAAAAAATTAGGGTTTCTATATCAAACACTAGGTCCATGAGAAGCAGTCTCTTAAAGATCCTCCAAGCAAACATCAAGTTGAAGCATTCTCACTGGTAAGTTTCATCCTCTCTATTTCCATTTGAGGTTCTCATTTTTATCATAATAAGAAACAGTACCAAGCTTGAGGACAAGCTTGAAAGAGTCAAGAACTTCTAAGCATGGAATTATATAGTGCTTACCATATTTGAATAAGCATGCGATGAAGAACCATGTCAAAGAAGAATCTACAAATCTAGATGACGATGAAGTCAAAGCCTAGAAGGAACTAGTCAAAACAAACATGAGTATTTCTGCCTCCATTGGATCTCACAAGTATCATCCTTGAATAATCCCAAGGATATGTTTGATGCAATGAACAATACGTATGAAGATGACCTTGGAAACTCAACTCAAAGAATGTGAAAAAAAGGATCAATGATTACTTCACAAGAATACCTCATCTAAAGGAGCAATTAAAAGCCATTGAAGACAATGATAAAGAAGTAGAAGCATAAATTACAACTTTGAATGGTATCCCAAATTCAGTTGAGAGAGTTGTCCTAGTAGGAATATCACATATGAAGAAATGCATGATTGATTGAAGAAGAGATGAAAATCAATAACTAACAACTCAGGCCAAGAAGAAGAAGGAAGAACATTCCCACCAATAATAGAAGGACATATCACAACTCAATAGTTCAGTTGTGATGAGAAAGGACACCTTGCGAAAGAATGTACCAAGAAGGAAGAATGGCAAGATGATATGATCTAAGAAGTACCAGTCGATCATACATAATGATGTCTAGATACGAGTTTGAAACATGAAGGGAATTTTTGTAAAGTCTTCCAAGTAAATCTATAAAACTAAGTATACCACCAATCGAAGTATTAAAAGATACGAAGCAAGGTTCATGGGTTCTATCAAAAGAGAGATTTGATTTCAGAAAGACATTGCTCTAGGTGCTAGAGACACCTCTTCAATAATGGATATTACACTAGACAATTGGTGTAATTGAAGTAAAAGAATAGATCAAGGAAATTATATAGTTTGAGACTCTCTACAGAGAACCACCTATGTACAGAAGGATTTGTACAAGCTCAGTAGGAACCCATGGGATAACACATACAGTCACATGAAAAAATAGAGGATGAACTAGAGTGATGGAGATCCCAGCCTTTCATACAAGGTTGAAGATAAAATCCTGTAAAGGACAAGAGAAAACTTGCAACAAAGTTTGAGATGAATGATCCTAATATCTACTGACATAGATGGATACAAAGAAGACTAACAATAGAGGAGACTACCTATCACCCCAATGTCCTAATATAGATACAGAGGGAGGATGGTGCTCCACCTAAGAGGGAGTGACTATGATATATCTCAAAGTTAGAGAATCTTGACATAATTCTTGAGATTAGAAGCATGATGAATCCATAAGACATTTTACTTATCCAAGTAAAATATGCAGATCAAATGGTGTGGTACCTAAAGGGTACTGTAAAGGTATGATGACTTTGATTGAGTTGGTAGTAATATGTACTCCAAACATATTGCAGAAAGCAAAGTATTTCTCTAATTGCAACCAAGGATGAATATATTGCAGCTAAGAATAAAGCAAGTAAATATTCCTCAAGTCATGAGGAATATGATCCAGAAGAATTATACCGATGAAGATTATGGTTATACTCTTATCCATTTCATCATCAGATAAGAGGAGATGCATTGGTAGGACACATACAAACACAGTCCTATGTGATCTATGGTGTAAGAATAATTTCTCAGTATTTCTGATCATAAGAAAGATAGGAACAAGCCCTCAGAATTAGATGATGAAGTTGAAACACATTTGGCAGAAAAGACATAGATCAGGGTGGATTCTACCAAACAAAAAAAGATAAGTATCTTAATAGTCATTTCCTATATATTTAGATGTTCAAAGATGTGTACATGATATGTTTCTAGATTTAGGAAATGTATAGTAGAATATTTGTAGTTTACTACTAATATGTAGGTGATGGGTAAGTGGCTTAGATGATTGTTGCATTAGTAGAAATAGTTGCGTCATTATATATGTCATTATGCATGGGAAGTTCTCATTTTGAATATGTTACAGAATGTTTCTAATCATAACAATTGTATTTGACTTGTAGAAAGGATTGTATGCAATAACCTACAAGAGAATTAATGATGAAGTTGTTAGATTTTTATAATTAAGCTAGCATTATATTAGGATATTTAACTGAGAGAATAACAAGCACAACAATCAAACACAAGAGACAATGAACACAATTTTTATCCTCGGGGAAACCATAAATGGTGAAAATCCTGCAACTTCCTCAGAGATAGAATCATCACCAAAAGTAAAACCCGAAAACATAAAGATGATCTCCACAACTTCTGTCTCTCTCTCTCACACTGAGATAGCTTCTCCTGTCTCACTCATGCACCCCAATGAGTGAGTGTGTGTGTGATAAATAGAGAGGCTCACTCTCTATTTATATTCTTTCGTTCACTTGAAACCCACTCCAACATGTTGGCCTCACTTAACAATTACTTACTAGAGCCGACATCTCTAGGAGTGTTTAATAACCCTAGTGCCCCACAACTTGAGGGGACTTTGCCTCCTCCGACCAGCTAAGAGTTTTATCCTTAACACAATGGTGGGGATTGTTTCCATGACTTATAATGACTTACCTAGGGTTGAATTCTCTAGGATATTCTAATAACCCTAGGGCCCCACAACTGTGGGGATTTTAACCCTTGACCAATAGGAGGGTTACCTACAATGACTTGACATGACTTATTACATTATAGAAACTTCCCGAAATAAAAATTGGGGTATGAAATTACTCAATTACATTACATACACATCCTAGAATAAACATCAGGGTATAATACATAATATATACAGATGAATACATTTCGAAGTTATAATTACATCAACACTCCCTCTTAATTAGGAAGGCATTCTTTCGACACAATTTTTATCACAAGTCTTCTTCTCAGTATCTTCTGGATCATCATCGAGTCCTCGTCATCTTCAATTCTTCTTCATCTTCAAGTCATATTCATCTTCAAGTCATCTTCATCATTGGATCTGGATCATCACTGGACATCATCACTAGATTTGGATCATCACTGGACATCATCACTAGATCTAGATCATCACTCGATTTGGATCATCGCTGCTGGATCATTTTCACTGGATATGGATCATCACCACTCAATTTGGACCATCACTGGGTCATCAGCACGGGTGCTATCTCTTGATTCTTCTCATAATATGAATCTCTACAGAGCCAACCCTTTTTCATGCTGGATGTACATCTACAGAGCCAGTCCTTTTTCATACTGGATGTATCATCACAGAGCTAGTCCTTTTTCATACTAGATGTGGAAAACAAATAGAGCTAGTCCTTTTTCATACTGGATGAGTCATCATAGAGCTAGTCCTTTTTCATACTAGATGTGGCACACACTCATAGCTAGTCCTTTTTCATACTAGATGAGTCTTCACAGAGCTAGTCCTTTTTCATACTAGATGTGGCACACACTCAGAGCTAGTCCTTTTTCATACTAGATGAGTCTTCACAGAGCTAGTCCTTTTTCATACTAGATGTGGCATCTACACAGAGCTAGTCCTTTTTCATACTATATGTTTCTTCATAGAGCTATCCCTTTTTCATGCTGGACGTGGCATCCACATAGAGCTAGTCCTTTTTCATACTAGATGTGTCTTCACAGAGCCAACCCTTTTTCATGTTGGATGTGGCATCCACACAGAGCTAGTCCTTTTTCATACTAGATGTGTCTTCACAAAGCTAGCCCTTTTTAGATGTGTCTTCACAGAGCTAGCCCTTTTTCATGCTGGACGTGGCATCCATACATAGCTAGTCCTTTTTCATACTAGATGTGTCTTCACAGAGCCAGCCCTTTTTCATGTTGGATGTGGCATCCACACAGAGCTAGTCCTTTTTCATACTAGATGTGTCTTCACAGAGCCAGCCCTTTTTCATGTTGGATGTGGCATCCACACAGAGCTAGTCCTTTTTCATACTAGATGTGTCTTCATAGAGCTATCCCTTTTTCATACTGGATGTGGCATCCACACAGAGCTAGTCCTTTTTCATACTAGATGTGTCTTCACAGAGCCAGTCCTTTTTCATACTGGATGTGGCATCATCACATGTATCTGACAATGGAAGGAACCAATCCTGTCACCATGTCATACCTCTTACATCTGACCATGGAAGTAACCAATCCTCTCACCATGTCGAAAGGGAACATCACTTATATCTGACCATGGAAGGAACCAATCCTCTCACCATGTCGGAAAGGTACAACACTTACATCTGACCATGGAAGGAACCAATCCTCTCACCATGTCAGAAGGGCACAACACAGACACATCACTTCCTCTTAGAAGGAACCTCGATTTGGAGAACACCAAGCTTCTCCCTGAAGTACTCAAACTTCACTCTGGCCATTTCTAGCATAGAATCACATTAGGGTTGATTACATCCAAGGATAACCTGTGAGATTCGCCAGGAGCTATTACATCCGAGGACAACCTACATGATTTTTTATGTCTGAGCAACCTACGAGCTTCGCCAGGGTTTATTCTCAGACAACCTGTCTCACCAGCTATGCTAGAACTCCCTCTTTAGAGAGATCTTGATATGTATCACAAACTGGAGCTTCATTTCTCCTCTCTGCATCATACCAAAAATTCAAGTCAGATCAATCAAATCAAATGGTAGTTTTCAAAAGAAACATACTACCTCCCAAATAGCAAGTGGCAACATCTTTTGCCTCGGTTGTACTCAGTGCCATGCAGTACTCCATCCTGTCAAACCAAGAGATCACACCTAATCTCATATTGAAGAAGCACCCCAAAGTGCTCTTCCTATCAATGGCATTTCCTGCCCAATATGAATCCACATAACCCTCTAGGTTAATATTCTGATTTGCCTCATACTTGAGCCCATAATCAACTGTACCCTTTAGGTACCTTACTGCATGCTTTGCAACCATCAGGTGAACATGTCTCAATATGTTCACAACAAAACAAATATATGGTCTCATATCCGTCAGGTACATTAAGGAACAAATCATCCGATGATACATCGTGGCATCAACCGAATCTGATGAAGCAACACTCAATAGCTTCAGGTTTGATGCCATAGGTTTGGTCATGTAGTCTATCATCCTGAACCTCTTTAGGATCTCTACTGCATACTTCCCTTGTCCACACCTCCATGCCTAGAATGTAGTGCATTAGCACATAATAGGAGCATCACTGGTATTCCACCTTCAACCTTGATGCAAAGGTTGGAATCCACTTTAATCTCAGTAAAGCCTAGAGTCATCAGTAATCTGTCCATCCTGTCGTACCATGTCAAACCTTAGGATCTCCTGCAGTCACTCCCTCTATCTTCCGTACTCTATGCAATGAACCATTATGTACTAGAGTGACAAGTAGCTTCCTATGCTACTAATCTTCTATGTATCCATCTAGGATCACTGGATACCAAGATCCTCTATCTTGAACCTTTTCAAAAGTTCTTCTTGCACCCATCTGTGAGCTTGTCATCCTTTATCAACCTTGTAGCAAAGGTTCAAATCCTCATCAAGCTCCTCATGTATGTGTTATCCCATGGGTGTCTTTTGAGCTCGTATAAGGCCTTCTTTCATTTGCACACATCATTCTTCCTGTCATGTGTCTTCACTTGTAGTGGCTGAAAATGTCTCTTCGTAGTCTATGCCTTCCTTTCATGAAAATCCTTGTGCTACTAATCTTTCCTTGTATCCCACGATGTTTCCATCTACTACATGATGGAACTACGAACTTTCCTTCACGTATAAATACTGCATCCTAGACATCATTCTTCTTGAACTGATCTTTCATTTGTTCTTGGAAGGTGCTACATCAATGATGTCGTTGCATTCGTCGTAGTATTTTTCATTTTGAAATGTCGTCACTTGTTCTTCGGAACAAGTCTCATCCTTCTTTGCTTGTAGCTGATTATGTATGCGATCTTTCCTACAAGTCAAATGCATTTGTATGGTTAGAAACATTTCATAAGGAATATTCATACTGGAAAATTCTTATGCATAAATATATGATCATGCAACTACTTTATCCAATACAACATTCATCCATATCTCACGGAAACTTTTCTAGATGCCTTCCATCTCTACCAGGACAACATTGAGATTGTGCACTAATCCAATATGTCAGCAAAGAGGTTTCATTCTAGATAAGTAGTAATGGAGAGTTGTATAGAACCATGAGCTACTTACCCATTACATGCATATTAGTAGTATACTGTCATTAATGCAAACATTCTATCATGCATAATAAATTAACTGAATATAAACAAATGCATAACAAAACAATATAATGAAATGACAATTGAATACTTATATTTATTTGTTTCATGGGTAGACTCCTTCTTGAGCCTTCGGCTTCATCGTCTTCTTCATTCATAATAGCATCATTTCTTATCCAAATGCTAAGGTGGATAAGAGGTTCTTCAAAAGTTGAGTTCTTCATATTCCTCATCGCTTGAGGGATCTTATTTGAATGGTGAGAGATTGATCTTCAATTGCTCCCATCTTCTTTTCTCTTATTATTAGTTGAGATTATTCTTGTGTGTGCTCTTCCCAGAGTCTGCTGAAAGTAATCACTTCCTTCTGGCACACATTCCTTGAATGAATGAATCCCATGATCCCGGGAGGCCATTCAAGGTGGATATCACCACTTCTGTATTCTTCACTTCTTCTTCTACCGCTTCAAGTTGTTCTCTGATTTGAGAGACCCCCGTAAAGTATGACTGTATGGTCTCTGCATTATGGATCTTCACATTCTTCAACTATTTTCTCAAATTCATATTTCGATGTATGTTCTTCCCTTGAAATACCTTGGTCAAGGAATCAAACATCTTCAGTGTCTTTAGGGGAGACACTTGTGGTACAAGTTGATCTGTTACTGAATCAATGATGATCTTCTTGGCCTTGACCAAGTTCTTCTTGTGTAAGGATTTGAGCATCATCTCCCTCTGGAACTGGAACCTCTCTAATCATGTAGGTGTCCAATTCATTTTCTTTAGAGAGATTAAATACTTCCATGCTTGGAAGTTGTCAACTTCACCAATCTTATCATCAACATGATGTGATAGATCACTTTGAAATGAGAACCTCAAATGCAAATAGCAAAAGATTAGATCTTACCAATTTGAGATGTCCATCCTAGTTCTGGAGCTGGCTAATCTAGGGTTTGTCAGAGAAACCCTAATTTTCAAAACTTGGAATATTTCAGGTCTGATTGGATAGAAAGATAGATATCTTCAAGGCAAGCTATCCAATGTACTCCTTTACTGAAAATAGTGGAGGGAAGCTCCCGAAATAGGAAGCCCTAGTTTTCCAAATTCTTCTACAGAAATTCATGTTACTGTTTCTATAGTATCTACAAAATTACTACCCCTCTATGTCAAAAATGTCTCACTGAGGTAGCCCCACATGTCCCTATTCCAAAAACCACAGGTTTCATCAGAATTGGTTTCACCAATTGAGACTTATGGTCATTTTCCCAAGGTGACCTGTTACAGGACTCTTCAGAACAACTAAATTGTACATACTTCCAGGTGTCACGAGTTCATATTCTGAGTCTAAAACTTGGACCACCAAAATTAAAGTCCGTGAAATTTCTGGAACATCTTCATAAATCTCATTTGGACCTGTGTAGCTCAAGATATAGCAATTCTCCCTAGGTGTCCTGTTTAGGGATGAATTTTGGAAGAGGCTGGAACCCTACCTTGGAGGGATCATATCGCCCAAAATATAGTGAATAAGAGGCTGAATTTTGGAAAAAATGTACATCAGGATTTTATCTTTGGCCTCTACAATTTTCCGCTCATGAGCCTTTGCCTATCATGGGATATAGTGAATGTACCAAAACTTAGAATTTTTAGTATTTAGGGTTTTTTTCTAGCTTGAGGTCAAACTAGGGTTTGAATTTCTCGGAGTTTCACCCAACCAAAAATATTGATCCAAGTCTCTAAACTTAGATTTTTATGAGGAGAGAAATCATATGCTAGGCTCACTCAAAAATTCCTCTTCTGTAGAATTCCCTAATTTCCCGCACTGAAAACTGAAAATGCTCAGAATCGAATTCCACTTGGACAGAAAGATGCGCCCTTCAATGGAGAGTCATCCTAGCATAATTTTGCTAATGGATTGTGGAGAGAGACCCAAAGAGTAAGAATCCATAGCTTCTACAGTTGCACAATGTCTTCTTCTCAGGTTAGCTCTGATACCATGTTAGATTTTTATCATTAAGCTAGCATTATATTATGATCTTTAACTGAGAGAATAACAAGCACAATAATCAAACACAAGAGACAATGAACACAATGTTTATCCTCGGGGAAACCATAAATGGAGAAAACCTCACAACTTCCTCAGAGATAGAATCAGCACCAAAATTAAAACCCGAAAACATAAAGATGATCTCCACAGCTTCTATCTCTCTCTCACACACTAAGAGAGATTCTCCTCTCTCACTCATGCACCCCAATGAGTGAGTGTGTGTGTGATAAATGGAGAGGCTCACTCTCTATTTATATTCTTTTGTTCACTTGAAACCCACTCCAACATGTCAGCCTCACTTAACAATTACTTACTAGAGTTGACATCTCTAGGAGTGTCTAATAACCGTAGTGCCCCACAACTTATGGGGACTTTGCCTCCTCTGACCAACAAGGAGGTTTATCCTTAACACAATGGTGGGGACTGTTTCCCCAACTTACAATGACTCACCTAGATTTGACTTCTCTAGGATAGTCTAATAACCCTAGGGCCCCACAATTGCGGGGACTTTAACCCTTGACCAATAGGAGGGTTACCCAAAATGACTTGACATGACTTATTACATTATAGAAACTTCCCGAAATAAACATTGGGGTATGAGATGACTCAATTACATTACATACACATCCCAAAATAAACATCGGGGTACAATACGTAAGATATATAGATGAATACATTCCGAAGTTCTAATTACATCAACAGAAGTTACAAATGTACGATACAATTGCGGATGTACAAGAGAAGAATGATGCAGTTATAGATGCACAAAAGAAGAACAATGCAAGTTGTAAATGTATGATGCAGTTGCATATTTATAAGAAGAGAATGTTAAAAACCAAGTTGCTGAAGGGAGCTGTAAAGCTCAAGTATGTTCCCACCAAGGAACAAGTAGTAGATGTATGGATTAAGCCTCTGGCTCGTGTAAAGTTTGAATACTTTTGAGGCAAGCTTGGTGTAGTCCAAAAGGACCTCTCTCGAAAGAGGGAGTGACAGTAGATGTTGGATGTAGTGGTGAGTAGGTTAGTCTAGGGGAGGGTACCTCTAACTAGGATTGTTTGGCTTGAAAGGGTTAGTAAGAAAGACTAAAGACCTGTCAATCCTAGGGGGATTAGTATTCCTGGCCAGGCTTGTTTGGCCCAAAAGGGTTAGTAAGGTAGACAAGGCTTGTTTGGTCCCCAGGGAGATCCATCTGTCTAACTAGGCTTGTTTGGCTTGAAATAGTTAGTAATTTAGACAAAATTCCTGGATGGATCTACCAGATAACTCACCATGATGCTACTCCAAAGAAGATGAAGGGCAAGATGTATCCTTAGTATTTCTATACTATTGATTGTTGATGACTGCTGAGACGCTTGATGGTTGTCACAGTATTGCTATACTGTTGATTGTTGACAATTGTTGATGCTTGATGATTGCTGCAGTATTGTTATATTGTTGATTGTCAATGATTGATGATGATGGTTGCTAAGATGTTTTGATGATGGTTGAGTCGATTGTTTCAATATTGTTATATTAATGCTTGTTGAGATGCTTGATGGAATGATTGCTTTAGTATTGTTATACTGATTGTTGATATGTGTGATTCAGTATTACTATATTGATGATTGTTGAGTTGCAGTGTTGTTACACTAAGGATTGATGATTGTTGATGTTTCAATGTTACTACAATGATGATTGTTGATTGTTGAAATAATTGCAAAGGCAATTTCAGTATTTCTATATTGATGTTGATAATGATGTTGCTTCATCATGTTGATGCTGATTATGTGGTTATGGTCCCAACACCTTGTGCTGATGTTGTGGTGTCGTCACCCTGTGCTGATAATTTTGATACGTTTAAAGTCACAACACCGTGTGTTGATGATGTTGATGTGGTTGTGGTCCCAACACCTTGTGTTGTTGCTGATATGATTGTGGTCTCAACACCCTATGATGTTAATGTTGATGTAGTTGAAGTCACAACACTTTGTGTTGATGATGATGATGTTCCAACATATCTATGCTAGTAATGCAGATGATGATCTAGCACTATAGATGATTTGGTTTTTAGTACTAACATGCTAATGAAGTTGTTGATTGTTTCAGTATTTACATACTGTTGATACAAATGATGATGTTTCAGTATTTCTATACTGAGAATACAGATGATGATGTTTCAATATTCCCATACTGAAGATATAGATGATGTTTTGGTATTTACATACTGAAGATGGAGATGATGGTGTTTCAATATTTCTATACTAAAGATACAGATGATGATGTTTCAGTATTCCCATACTGAATATCAGAATTATGATACTTATGATGGAGATGATGATGCTTTTAGTATTCACATACTGGAGATACAGATGATGATAGTTTAGTGTTCGCATACCAAAGATGCAGATAATGATGGTTCAGATGATGATGTTACAAGATGATGATTCAACACTGATGTTAGCAAGTATATGATTTGGAATATGTTGATGTTAGATACAATGGTTCAGTGTTTACACACTGATGTTGGGAAGTAGGTGATTCATAAGAAGATCCAATATTCACATACTGATGTGAAAGAAGATGATTCAATACTCACATACTGATGTTATAGAAGAAGGTTCATTATTTAGAAGATGATTCAGTATTCTTATACTGACATGACTGAAGATGATTCAGCATTTACATAATGATGCTACAGAAGATGATTCAGATGATTCAGTATCCACATACTGATACTAAAAAATATGATTCAGTGTTTATATACTGATAGAAGATGATTCAACACTTACAGAAGAAGGTTCAGTATTCAGAAGATGATTCAGTATTCATATACTGACATGACAGAAGATGATTTAGTATTTACATATTGATTCTACAGAATATGATTCAGTATCCACATACTGATACTAAAGAATATGATCTAGAAGATGATTCAGTACTTATATACTGATAGAAGATGATTCAACACATATAGAAGATGATCCAGTATTTACATACTGAAATTGTGGAAGATGATCTAGCTAAGATCGATGATGAATATGTATGATGATGTTACAAAACTTCCTATGACATATAGAGATTCAACAGTCAGTTGTACAATTGTAATGATGGTTGTTGTTGATGTAGAATACCTTCCTAGTTAAGAGGGAGTGTTAAAGTATTGTAACTTCAGAATATATTCTATTGTACTTTTGTTGTATTCTCCTTTGGAGATGTTATTCCTCCATTCAAAGATGTCCTTGATGCACTTAGTTATGTAAAAGTCGCGAGGTAAGCCCTCTATTGTAATTCAGGGAAATAGTACCCACAAAAGTATTATATAAAATATATTTTGAGTCTCCCAAGGTAGGTCCACCCTAATTAGGGAACCTAGCCAACCTAGTTAGTTACTTGAGGCACTCACCTAATGAATATAAATAGGTGAGGTGCCTCTCTCATTCTCACACATCTCACACTCAAGTATTGTGCTGGAGATAGATAGAGAGAGAGAGAAAGAGTCTACTGTGTAAGATGAGCAACTATTCTTGTTGCTGGGATTTTACACTGTGTTGGTCGAATTCTATACTGAGGAAGTTTTGCGAGGTTTTCTCCCTTGTGGTTTCCCCAAGGAAAATATTTGTGTTTTCTTGTGTTATCTTGTGTTGCTTCATTTTTATTTATTTCAGTGATCCTTTGCTTATGGTTATGATGTTATGATGCTAAATGTTTTAGATCTTGTATAACCATTAAAAATCTAACATGGATTGGTTTAGAGAAGTCTCCGCAGGTGTGACAGACCCTGAGAAAGTGTACATGTTGAGATGGAAGGCTTGATTTATGGCATTAATGTGAATTTTTTTTTATTTTACAGTGTTTCTTACAGGTACTATGTAGCTTGATTGAAAAATTGTCTGTTCAGAAGGAAAATTGATGGATTCTCCAACTTTCTTACCCCGAATCCTTACACCCTTCAACTATGTTGATTGGAGTGAAGATATGCATGTATCCTTGTGCAAGCTTGGACTGTATAGGATAGATATGGGTATAGAGACAAAATATCATCATCCTACTAAGAAAATTAATTTCTTTAACCGATTGGATGAAGCATTTGGCTTCCTTTGCACTCACATCTCCAGGGATCTCATATTTCATCTTGAGGGATTGAATACTCCTAAAGAATATTGGGAGAAGCTTGAATTCTTGTTTGGAAAACAATATTAGCTTCGAGGGAACAACTTGGAGAACAAGCTAATAGCATTGCATCCCAACAGTTTCAAAACTATCCAATAGTTTTTCACAAAATTCAAGTCTTTAGCACTACAATGTAAGCAATGCGGAATAGAGAGGAAGGATGATCAAATTGCGCTCCTGGTGCTCAAAAAAATTGGCTCTGAGTACTCTGTATTCCTCTCTACCGTCCATTCATGAATATCTTCCATCCCAAATTGGAAGATGCCTTCACTTGATGGCTTTGTCGAGTCTTTAATACAAGAGCAAGATAAGGTGGTCTAAATGGGAGTCCTCCAAACTTCCAAGAACCAATCTCTTCTGATGTCAGAATCAACCAATGCATAATCTAAAGGGAAGTATAATGGGAAGGATCATAAAGCCTCTAATTTGAGTCCAAAAGAGAGTCAGAAGTCTTTAGAAGGAGCTTCAGGTTCCAAGAGAAAGAAAATGTTTGAAAAGAATAAGTGTCCTTATTTTATGAGAGGCTTTCATTCAGAAATACAGTACATGAAGAAGTCCCTCGACTAGTTGAAAACACTCCTTGAACAGAACAATGTTTCTCTTCGACAAGGTGCAGAGATGTCTGATGTTGGAGAGAAGACTGAAGAATTTGAGAGGTGCCATGCCTTGAAGGCAGGATTCACTCCATCGAAGGTTTACTTGATATATTCTCAATCATCCAACCATATGGTTTCCTCTAGGTAATCCTTCACCACTTTCACTCTATCAGGAGGACCTAGCACTCATATGGGAGATGACTTCCAATTCCCAGGGAGATGACTTCCAAATCTCAGCTATTGAGAGAGTTTCTATTAAAATCCAGTATGATGATTTCAAGAATGTACTCGATGTTCCCTCTCCAGCAACAAAGCAAGTTTTTCAAGATGAAGAAGAAGAAGAATCTTCAGTACAATCAATTAGAATTGAAGAAAGTCTCATTGGAGTGACTCCTTCTCTTTCTACTCTAGAAGTTTATGAGATCTCTAATATCTCATATTCTCATATGGCTGATCCAGAAGAAGACATTTGAATATTTTTTATTGAATAAAAACTCTCCTTCCATTTTATGCAAACATTCTCCAGTGGTTCTTCTATTTTAAGTTATGTACATAGTTTACCAGTGGTTTTTTAGGAAAGTGAAGAAGAATTTGATTTCTCTCTCTTTAATGTTGTTGCTGGTATGCATAAAAGTAATAATTTGGAATTTTGGAATAAATATAAGGTTTTAGGAGTGATCCATTCACTCTCTTTGACCTATATCTTCTAGAAAATTCCTACATGATTGCATGCACCAATATCCATAATTTTGTTGAAGAAGGAGAGAACTGTGCATCTACCATTTTGGTGGGGCACTTGGATTTGTTCCACATTCTTGGATATGATATGAAAATACTTGGATATAATATGATCTTATTTGCTTCAAGTTTTAATTTTCAAGAGATTCCAATAATTCTTGTAGCTGTTCTCATCAATTTTGGTGGGAATAATCAACTACTGCAAGTCTCTTTCAAAATTGTTGTTGGGGATTTGATGTCAGTTTTATCTCATTTGTTTTCTGATATTATATTTTTTGGATCATTGGTTATTTTTGAAACTATATCAGATTATGCAGCTCAAGCATTCACTCTCCACAGTCCCAGGGCTTCTCTACCTATCTATTTGATCACATGCTCATCTCCTCACAAAACTAGTAAAGATGTAGACATTCTGCATTTTCCTAGACACTTGCTCCTAACACTTGGATCTGATTTTACCTCACATGGTTTCAGTTTCAAGGCTGCCATATATCAGTTTCTTGGTTTTTCCTCACATGTTTCTAATTATCAAGCAATTTTTCTCTATCATCAATTGATCTCAATTGCCCACAATGGGTTTAGAGTTTTCATATTGCAGTTGTCTATGTTCCTGATTCAGTTGAGCATTCTCTTCTTCTTCCAAAGAGGAAAATTCCTCCAAACATAATCATTAGTTTGGATATTTTCACATGCACAACATCAGGATGTTGTTGTGCAGAAGAACCATACTGTTGCATAGTGCTGCAAATTACAACATATTTTTTGCAAGTTATTTCCCAAAGAGGAATATTTTTATCCTAAGAATAGATTGTATTTATTGTTATTGCTTATCTTGAGGGGGGTTTTCCCATGAGTTTTTCCCCTATTTCCCTGGTTTATTAAGCAAATTTTAATTCTTTTAGATTGTAATGGGTGACTTTTGGGCTTGTTTCCAAGGCCCATAGTTGTCCAAGTTAGGATTAAGGAGGGGCATTAGGATTTATAATCCTCCCTTGTCCATACTTAGTCTATTAGATTATATTTTCCTAACTTAGGAGTCATTAATTAATATTGGGTCCCATAAGTACCACTAGGTCCACTTGGAATATTGGTGCCACAAGTAGCAGTCACTAGAGTGTGGAGAACACATATAGAGGTTAATTGCAACTGACAACATGCTCGTGCATCAGTTTGTGTTCCTTTGAGACCAATCCTTACAAATTAGGAGCCACTGGAGTGCCACCTACAACCTCCTTCAGTTGTTGGTAGTTGGTAACTAGTTAAGCTAAGTTATGCTCTAGTTACATTCAGTTAGATGTCCTCCAGTTCAGTTAGTGCTAGTATTGCATGGATGCATGTGGGTAGCCACCTATTCTTACCTACTTCTCACCTACCTCATCAGTTTAACTGATTGAGAGACTGAATTAGACATATGGAGTTAGACTAGTGAGCTTCGATAGTGATTTAGACACTTCTAGTTATCCAATCAGTCAGTTTTGAGTTGGTAGATTCAAATCCTATCCACATGATTCAAATTATCCTTTATGTAACATCAATGTATACTGCTATAATTAATGAAGATAATACTGTAATTATTCTGATTAATTCTTATTCGATTTCTATGAAATTTGTCTTCTTCAGTGTGTATTTTTCATTCCATTCCACTGCACAATAATACAATTCAATTGTGCTCATTGCCTGAAGATCAATGGAACAATAATTCAAATAACCTATATCTCTGATATATTTTTTATACTTCACATAAGTCAGGATTAATAGGTGGTGTTAAAATAATAATAAAAACCCATTCCCATACTTAGGATAAAAGAATTAATCTTTTTTATTAATTTCCTAGATCCTACACTAGCTAGTTGGAATCCACTTGCACCATTTAGTCAAAACTTTCCAAAATTTCCTCCAGGAGCACCTTCATAATATTCTGGATAAGATTCTAACAACTCACCAGAATTCCCATTTTACTAAGTGTGCATTCATTCCTTATCCTGAGTTTAACTACGTTTTATCAGCTTTTAAGGAAAAAGATGAAAGCTAGTCAGATAGCAACTGGCTTATTTTTTGCACATCTCATCCTCCATATTTTTCTCTCCTGAAAGCATGAGTATATTGAATTTCCATAAATTATCAGCGATACATCTAATTCAGCCAATTCATGACCTCCTTGACTGGTTTGGAAATTGTTTTAAGCACCTAAGGTGGATTTTTGACTTTTAGTAATCCTGTTTTTGTGAGGATTCAACTTGCCTCCTTAGGCATTCGAATCTCTGATGTAATTATATATTTGGACAACATATTATTTTATAATTTTGGATGATGTAAACTTATTCAATGCAAGTTTTCATTATGCACCAATTTCAGTCTCCAATCTGAGTGGATCTATGCATGTCTTTCAAGCAATTTTGTGAGTTCAATTGATCTAAGCTTGTGATTAATTTTCACATGTTGAATATGGTTTAAAAATTGCAACAAGAAATTATTTCACTTCCTAGAATAGTACTTACTGTAGATCTGTGACTTCTTCTAAGAACTCATGTTCCTCTCATCAACTTTATGTCGAGTCTCCTTAGCTACTTCAGACATCTTGTCAGTTAAGAGATTGTAGTTATCGTCTGTCAATCCGATAAGGCCAATATCCTTAAAAAAATTATACTTCTTGGATGATTTATTTTGTTTCTCTATCACCTTCCTTTTGTCTCCCACTTTTGGTTCCATGGAGGTAGCGCTAGACTCCAGGTCTCTACCATGCTATGAAATTTGGTGATTTTCTTCCTCTTGGGGCCCACAAGGTTGGGTCCCAGAAGTGCCTTATTTTCGTAGATCCACTTCAGCAGAAAATTGATCATCTTCTACTAGCTCCTTCCATTCTTCATTCCATTCTCTTAGTATGATCGATTTCTTCCTCGGTCAACCTGAATTATGTCACGAACCATTGCTTCTGGGGATCCCACCATGGTTGAAGATTTATGTAATGAGGCCCCGCATGGAACTAGATGATATTTTGATATCATTGCATCATTGTATATTCCAACCATGGCATGTTCAAAACATGGTGTTTGATTACCTCAAATTGCAAAAATAATTCTACATTATTGTCTATCTTCCTACACTTCAGGTCTGTGAAGCACAAGTTTTAATATATAGACCCTCGATACGAGACATTGACTTCCATCCCTTGCTAATGTGGTGGTCCTTCCCATGTGAAAAAATACACTAACAACACTAACCATGAATAAGTAAATGGATTACCTTTATCCCGCACATCTCGATCATATGCTAATAGTTCATTCAACAAAAAAAATAGCCTAGTTCAACTGGACCCCTAAAGCAAACTGCTCTACCACAATAATTTCTCTTACAGTGCATTGGTTCAACCACATTTTCCTTAGTAACTTCATTGAGATCAACTTCTCCATGAATCAAATAATCTGATCATTGGCAAAGGCTATGTTGAATCCCCTTTTGTCTCTGGCCAATCCATACTTCTCTTTCATTCTTGTAGCTAAATTATTGTCCTAATCCTTCCCATCAAAGAAAGGTGCCGAGTCACCCCCATCTTTGGGAAACCCTGTAATGGTTGTAATAATATCTACATCGACTGGAAATTTGGTATCTAGATAAAGATACCCACCATGGAAACAAACCAACAATTTATTAACACATGTAATCACCTCCATAGTTATACCAAAATGAGGCATGTGTAACAATGATAGGATAGCAAACCTGTGCAGCCCATGATCCCACTCCATAGGGACCAACTCAATTCCCCCCCCCCACCTTTGGAAACTTGTACTCTCTCCATGTACTACTATTCTTTAAATTCCTCATATTTTTGAAGGTTGTGGTTGGAAAATGACTACTTATTCATATTTGGCAAAGTCTTCTCGATCACTCGAACACCTTGAGGCACAATAGGCTTGACCAAGACATACTTAGGATTCTTTTTTATAGGGATATGCAGTGCATCATCCTTCTAAGGTTCTCTATAGCAGGAATCATTTTAGCCAAGCCAAACCTAAATTCCTATGGATTAACGGTTCGACCCCTTGTTCTCTTCTTCTTTGGTGGGTTCACAGGCAGGGGAATCGACACAATCTCTAGTTGTTCCTCCATGATAGGTATGCCAACTGGAGTTCCCATAGTAGATATGGGGGAATATTGGTAATAGAGACATTGATTTACATTCAAAACATTGATTTTGGTGGCTTCTACAACTCAATATTTCTTAAGACACTTTGCACAATGAACACATTGAGTGTTGATAGCCACCAACCCGCCCCTTTTTCAATTCATTATTGCATGTCGAAATCTATATGATCACGTGGCTAGTTAATTAACTAGATAAAAGCAATGATTTTGAGGGTGGTGATCAATCCATTCATATGCGTGGACCTTTTCGAGCTAATCATGACAACTTTCCCCTAACGTCCCCACTACTTCTACCATAAAAGAAGGAATTAAAGTGCATTAATTATAGAGTTTATAGATTAGCATGTTTCAAAATGAATTGTGACAAACACACTTCAAAACAGACAACTTCAACACATAAAACTTCAACATAAAAAACTTCAAAACAACAACCTTTTTTTTCATTGTACAACTTCAATCAAGAAAATTGTTTCTATCCCTATAAGGTTTTAGCTTACTCGTATTCACTAATCCATCAATAGGTTCTCCATTTAGCTTCTATAAATGAACTACACCCCCTTCAATAATAAAATTTATAACATAAGGACCCAATCAATTGTTGAAATATTGTAACTTTGAAGAATATTCTATATGTATCTTTTTGTGGTCCCCGATGGTCCTACCAGGAGAACCACTTGTATTACATTATACCCCAATGCTCCTAATCGAAAGAACTGATAAGAGTCATGAGGTAGTCCCCTCTAATTGTAAAGGTGGGTCATCAGCACCCCACTGTGGTTACTTGAGCCTACATGTGTAACTCGAGCCTACATGATTTAACTTGAGCCTACATGTCAAATGAGTTAACTTAAGTGAACGGATGAATATAAATAGAGGTGTAGTGCTCCTCATTTGAGACACACACACTCTTACTTGTGTAGCGCATTAGTGGAGAAGAGAAGTAGTTGGAGAAGGAGGAGGATCAGGCTTTGATCTCCTTGCTGGTTTTATATTTTATCTTTTTGGGGCATCTATATTGAGGAAGCTTTTGCTGGGTTTTTCCCTTTAGGTTTTTCCCAGGATAAATCTTTTTGTTCCTTTTTTATGGTTGTGCTTGTCTATCTTTCAGTGATCCTGTTTATATGCTTTTGTCATGAAAATGAAATGAAATACTGATGTCTTAGCTAAGCATATGAAAATTTAACATGGTATTAGAGCCACCCTAAAAAGAAGACATTGTGCAGCTACAAATTCTAGGGCTTCTTACATTTTGGTTCTCTCTCCACAATTGATCATCAAAACAAGGCTAGGTTGACTCTCCATTGAAGGGCGCATCTTTCTGTCGAAGCGGAATTCGATTCCAAGCATTTTCAGTTTTCGATGCGGGAAATTAGGGCTTCTTGCAGAAGAAGAATTTTTGAGTGAGCCCAGCATAGGATTTATATCCTCATCAAAATTGAAGTCTAAAGACCCGGATCAAGTTTTTTGGTTGGGTGAAACTCTGGGAAAGTCAAACCCTAGTTTGATCCCGAGCTAGAAAAACCCTAAATACTAAAACTGCTAAGTTTTGGTACATTCGCTATATCCCAATATTGGCAGGTTCAGGAGTGGAAAATTGTATAGGCCAAATATAAAATCCTGATGTACACTGTATCCAACATTCAGCCTCATATGTGCTATATTTTGGGAGATATGATCCGTCCAAGTTAGGGTTCTAGCCTCTTGCAGAATTCATCCCTAAACAGGACACCTGGGGAACATTGCTATAGCTTAGGCTACAGAGGTCCAAATTGAATTCATAAAGATGTTCCAGAAATATCATGGACTTTACTTTATGTGGTCCTAATTTCAGAACCAGAATATGAAACAGTGACATGTGGTAGTCCGTACAACTTCGCGTAATTTATTATTGTTGTTGTTGGTAGTGGTAGTGTATTAAAAACCATGTTGATGAATGTTTACTTTATGAATATTAGATTAACGTGAGAAATTTCTTACCTATAAATTTATTTAATAATATTGATGTTAGTAAAGCCTCCCTTATTTATTAATATTAATTATTTTAACAATCAAAATTAATTATGATCTAGAATAGCATTAGTGCAGTAGAGTTTGATTTTTTTCATGTACAAGAGGAAAGGGGGAAATTTACCAACTGAACTAATTATTGCAAGTGTTCTTTATTTATTTATGAAGTATTTGAACAATGTGTTTAATTGAAAAGAGCATATTTATATCGAAAATATAGATATCTTACAATATTTATATTATAATTAAGATTTTATATCATCTATTAATTTATGTTAGGGCACAGAGGAATCGAACCACCATCGTCTTGCTTGTAATGCAGGTGCTCTTCCATTGAGCTAGCACCCTTTACAACATGAGGGGAGAGGGACTGTGTTAACACTTGGATTACACCTTCCTAATCCTCTATGACAAATCAAAATGATGAAAGTATTAGACTTTGATTCTTTCAAAATGATGAAATTTTTAGACTTTGATTCCTTACATTATTTCTATTAATATTATCTATAGTTTGTATTAAATGGTAAGTTGATTAAGTTTATGTAATGACATTAATATTGTATATGTTACTATGACTAAGAAATTGAATTATAATTTGATATGGTAACTAATACTTTGTTGGTGTTGAGTTCCTATACTAGTAGAAGGTTGGCACAATTTTAGGATTGCCCATTTAAAAATTGTTTAATGACATAATACAAATGTGTTTGTTACTATCACAATTTTAATTCTTGACATAGAAAGTAATATTGTATGTGTTGAGTATCATGTTGTAATATATTAGAAGGTTGGAAACATTTTACATGTGACAAGAAAAACTATTATATATTAAGTGTTAATATGCTAAGTTTATTATTTTAACGATCAAAATCAATTATACGTTCGAATAGTAATATAATTTATTTATATTACTATTTTTATATTTTCTAATAAAATTTAAGTTGAGCAATGATTATATCACTAAAAATAAATTGTAGAAGATTCTTTTACATATTGTTATTAAAGTTATTTAATGAAATTAATAATCAATGTTTGTTGATATTATTATCTTGGAATTTCATTTAAGTGAAATTATGTTAACTAATGTGTCTAGGTTGAGTTACCATAGTAAGTCTAAGTCTTTTTTCAGTATGATGTTTTATTTTTGGAAGTTGACACCACTTGATAGTGGACAAGAGAAAATATTTTATGACTTAGAGTAAAATAGGTTTTATCTTAGTAATGATTAAAATAAATTATGAATTAGAATAGAGACATAATTTATTATTATTATTGTTGAATGTTGATTTTATGAATAACATATTTGTATGAGACATTTTACCTATAAATGTATTTAATGATATATTTTGATTATCATTAGTATTTATATTTACGTATTAAACAAAAGTCACCAATATTTGACTAGTAAATTATTAATAATTTGTGTAAGAAATTTCTTACATAATATAAAGTTATTTAACAACATATTAATATTGTGTTGTGACTATTATTAACTTATGTAGTATTGACATTAAACGTTAATACTTGGCTATTGATTTTCGGGATTAATCTATGTGAAAGATTTTCAAACCATAATGAATTTTACATTGTTCCCCCGACAATCATGCATAGAGTGCTCACTTGAAATGTTGGTTTGAAAAACTCACTGACAACTTAATCCAGAAAATCATTCAGAATGATAAAAAACTATGAAAGCCTACACTCTGAAAATGTTACTACTTTGTCTTTGTTGAGTATAAGATATTTCACTAATACAAAGTTCGCACCACTTTAAAGTCAACAAAAGAAAATATAATATTAATTAGAATTCAATAGAGTAGAAAAATTAAATTTATATCAATTATAATAACAAATAATAGGGAAAAGTCACTTCAAACCTTATTGCAAGTGACTTACATTTATTCACAGAGGAAGTCTAGAAGATGTTTTAAGGTTCATTATTGAATATGATTATGCACATTTGATATAGCGACATGTTGCATTTATGTAAAAAACAAATTGAAAAGTTAAAAATTGAATGGTGTTATCTAATTCACATAAAGTACCATCACATGAATTAACATAGAAGTTGAACCAAAAATTTCATATTAGTAAATAATATATAATTCCTCAAAAAAGGGCTTGAAGAGAATATTTGATATACAACAAACATTGAAAAGTGTTTCTTCTTGTATATTAATAACTCGTTCAAAGAGAAAATTACATTCATGAATCATCTCACTGAATCTCCTTATATTCAGTCAAGCAAATAAATTACAACTTGTACACCACATTTATTTATCGTGGTCTTCCTGCAATCTTCTTTCTTTTGCATCCATGCCCAAACTATGGTATTAATTGGAATAGATCCAAGTCATGTGTCATCAAGGTTTGGTACCCAATATTGTTCTAAAAAATTTCCTTCTATTTCCCTGAGCTAGGCTTCCATCAATCAACCTTTACATGAAGAGTCTCACTTTCATCATTCTGGAAGATATATGAGGTCATTTTTGCCATCCAAATCATCTCTCCTTTATCCTTAGTTAATGATCTAACTAGCAAAATCTTTACTTTCTCAACTTCAATCATAGGATTGAATCTTGGCTTTAGCTTGTTGCACTTGGGTCTAACATATACCAGTTCATCCGTCACATTATCAAATCTCCATCCATAATACTTATATTACACGCAGTGCACTACGATTAGCATTAAATCTCACATGGATTAAATTGTCTTTATGGTGCAATGTATTTGATGATAATGTCTAACATGAATTAAAGCTAACATGATGTTACTACTTAATGATTGATTTTCTGGATTAAGTTATGTGAAATATTTTCAGTCCACAATGAGTTTTTCATGGTTCTCATAACAAGCATGGGTGCCAGTGTCCACTCAAAACGTTCACACAGTTTAATCCAGAAAATCAATCACAATGATGACAAACTGATAAAACTTGCATGCTCAAAATGTTAGTACTGTATTTATTGAGTATAAGTTAATGTACTAGTACAAAGTTGGCACCACTTTAAAGTCTACACGAGAAAATACAATTATGAATTTGAATGCAACATAGTAGTACAATTAAATTTATATCAACTATAATAACGAATAATAGGGAAAACTCACTTCAAACCTTATTGCAAGTTTCTTACAATTATTCACAAAGTAAGTCTATAAGATGTTTTAAGGTGCGTTCACATAAAGTATCATCCCATGAATTAACATTGAAGTTGAACCAAAATTTTCATATATGTAGCAAATAATATAAAATTCCTCAAAAGGTAGCTTGAAGAGAATATTTGATATACTACAAACATTGACAGTCATGTATATAAATTATTCATTCAAAAATCAAAATTACATTCATGAATCATCTCCACCTAATCTCCTTATATTTTCTCAAGCAGATCAAGTACAACTTCAGGATGAATATTTCCACAGTTAATCATAATGATAAAGAGAGTTTATGGAATTAAATTGTGTGTATTAAAACGTCCCTATGTTTCAAGTGGACACTCCACCAATCATCAGGGGAACAAAATGAAAAGCTCAAAGTGGTATTGAAGAGAGTGAGCAAAAGCTAATAATAAATAAGGTAAGGGTTTTGTACATGCATTAATGAATATAATTATGCAGATTTGATATAGTGAGATGTTGTGTTGATCTAAAAAAGAAAAAAAACAGCTACAATTTGAATGGTGTTATCTAATTCGCATAAAATATCTCCACATGAATTAACATTGAACTTGAAGTGGAATTTTCATATATGCAGTAAATAATATAAAATTCCTCAAAAAGTAGCTTGAAGAGTATTTATTATACTACAAACATTGAAAAATAGTTCTTCTTGTATACTAAAAGTCATTCAAAAAGAAAAATTACATTCATGTATCATCTCCACCTAATATCCTTATATCCGCTCAAACAGATCAAGTACATCTTGTACACCACATTTATTTATCTTTGTCTTCCTGGAATCTTCTTTCTTTGGAATCCATGCCCAAACTATGGTATTAATTGGAATATATCCAAGTTCTATGTCATCAGGATTTGGTACCCAATATTGTTCTAAAACTTTTCCCTTGTATTTCCCTAAGATAGGCTGCCACCAATCAATCTTTACATGAAGGGTCCCGCTGTCATCATCCTGAAATATATCTGAGGTGGATTTAGCCATCCAAATCATCTCTCCTTCATCCTCATTTCCTAATATAACAAGCAACATCTTTCCTTTCTCAACATTAATTCTAGGATCGAATGTTGGATTTGGCATGTTGCATTTGGGTCCAACATATACTGGTTCAACTATCACATTATCAAAATTCCCATCCATAATAATTGATATTGCACGGAGTGCATTACCATCAACGCTAACATTTTTCCTTGTCTTGGGCCAAAAATCATCAGAAGAAGAATCACTTTCATCCAAGGGTGTATGGTCATTGTAGATTCCATCTAATGCATCAAGAACTCTTTTCCAATAATCTAGTTTTTTATTCCAATCCTCTATAACAATTGATGAATTCTCATTGCCAATAGTCTCTTTCCACATTTTTATGTATGATGTTATCCCTTCCTTTAGTTCTTTTAAATAAGCATCATTGTCTTTGGGACGTAAGAAAGATGGCTTCCATGTGGGCAATATAGGTCGACCTTCATCATCTATATTCCACAACTCAAATGGTTATGACCACTCAATGTCTCTGATGGATTCTTTATAGCTCATAACCGGAACATCATTGAGTACACGAAATTGGAAGTACTAGACATTAATATGTCCAACTAGTGCATTTTCCCCTCCTTGATGTAACCATTAAGAAAAAATTTGAAGTCATACACTTTGTCAATAAGTTTAGGTGGAAACACTAGTTTTTCTTCTATTGTGCAATATGTATCGATCATCTCAGGTAAAGAATATATATCTTTACTTTTCAAGTTGGAAGACATTCTTCCGTAGGTTCCATTTATGTCTTCATGGGTGTGCCCCACAAGCAAGAACCCAACCTCAATAGTGATGAAGACACCAAGTGCAGTTAATAGTGATAGAAACATGAAAACATAACGATTCTTATTATCACTACCTGCATTGTCCAACTGTAACAACAAATGTCAAGGAAGAGGTTTAAAAACAAGGTTTTGATTTTTTGAGCTTCCATTTAAAGATAGGAAAACATCCTTGTACACTCTACATTTTGAGTAAATAGAGTTTTGAAGTAATGCATTTGAAAGTGTGTTTCTTGAACTTCCACTCTCATAAAACAAATCACCATACATATCAAGGTGTGGGTCTTCAAGGTCCCTCAAGCACTTTGCAAGAGATGTAATGGTGAATTGTGATCCCATGTGTACAAATGGTAGGGAGAAATGACCAAAACCTCCTGTGCTATGCCCATGTGTGAGCATACCTGTCAACAACAAACCCAAGTTTGCTCCTGCAATAGATTTTGATTTGACACGTAATCTTGGGATTGAAGTCTTTGTTTTGTCCATTTTATCATGGATAATTCTCAAGTATTCCTTTGGATATCGCTCTGACATAATTTTGTGGGAATAGTAGCAATATGATCCACACATAACAATCTTGTTATGTTTCTTCAGTCTAGCTCGTGCCTTTTCTTCCAGCTCTTTTGTAGTCGTTGTCTTCATCTGTGCTTTCAACAATATACATTCACTACATTTACTGAAGTTAGTGTTCTTTGAGAATGCCACATATCGAAAATGATTATTCCAAATCTTGCTCATTGTTGGTTGTGATATTGATGGAAATTGAGCTCTTGAAGAGCCTCATTGATTTTTTTTAACAAAGAACTTTGGGTGTACGTTGATGGAAGAAATCTTAAAGGATCAGATGTTCCATCTTCTTCAACTTGTCGTGTTTGGTTCGGTGAAAAATCTGATTTATCCATTGTAATTTTGTGCAATATTTCTATGGTTTCCACAATATGTCGACGTGCTTTGCATTTGTTGGTGTTACCATGAATTCCTTTGACATGCCCTTGTTGGAAATTATGTTGGTAAGTATAGAATGTGCTTTGAGGAATATTATGTCGCTTGTACCATGCTTTCTTACAAATAACATCTCCATTAAACCTCATTTCCTTTACTTTCGTAACAGTAGGAGGTAGGCCATGGCCATAGCTCTTTGACATGATTGTGTTGGAAAGGAGTGAATTTAAGACAAATTCCCTAATGTTATTTTATTTAAGAGTTTCATACCCCTTCTAGCAGCTGCAATGGCTTTCCTATCCACATGTTGAATACAATCTTGTTTGCAACATTCATCCGCTGCCAAAAGTCGGATTTCTTTCTCTTCATCTCTCTGTATTTGAAATTTTCCAACTATTTTTGTAGCCACAACTTATTTAATCCTTTTATATGGCCTCGTTACGTGCATAGCAATTGAGTCTAGATATTTTTCATTATAAATATCAGATTGTAAATATTGAAGTGGCTAATGATCAGTATGTATGACTGTCTCTTTTCCCATGATATAATGTTTCCACTTCTTCACACTCTGTACTAAAGCATACAATTCTTTGTCATAGGTCGGATAGTTACTTACCGCAGTAGAGAATGTTTCTAAATGGTAACAGACTGGCTTCCTTCCTTGCATCAAAACTGCTCCCATGGCAAACCCGCTGGCATCGGTTTCGATCTCAAATGACTGCTGCAAATCTGGCAATGTGAGAACTGGTGCTGTGCTAATCTTTTCCTTCAAAGTGTCAAAGGCTCTCTGATGCTTGCCTCCCCACTGGAAAATTTCTTTAATGCTCGTCAACGCATGTAATGGAGCAGCAATGGAAGAAAACCCAAAAATGAATTTCCTCCAATACTGAACCGCACCCAGAAAACTTCTGATTTTAGTAACGGTGTTAGGCCGTGGCCAGCTTAAAATGACAGCAACCTTGGCTGGGTCCACTCGCAGGTGGCCTCCACCAATAATAGGGCCTAGATATACCAACGAAGTTTTAGCAAATTCACATTTGGACATTTTTACATAAATCTTTTCCTTTCTCAGGACATCTAAAACTTTCTTCATATGTACTATATGCTCTTCCCAAGTTTTGCTAAACACCGGGATATCATCTAGATATACAATTACAAAATCATCAATGAATGAACGAAAGACATCATCCATGACCCGCATGAAAGTAGCAGGTGCGTTACAGAGCCCAAAAGGCATCACAAGCCATTCATACAATCCCTGTTTCATCTTAAAAGCTGTTTTCCAAGCATCATGCTCAGCAACATGGATTTGATGATACCCACTATGCAAATCCAATTTTGTAAAATAAATTGCATGTTTCAACTTATCAAGCAAATCATCAATGCGAGGAAGAGGATACCTGTTTTTAATGGTGATTTTGTTAAGGGCCCTATAGTCAATGCACATCCTCCAAGACCCATCCTTCTTCGGAACCAAGACTATAGGAGAGCCACAAGGAGAAGTGCTGGGCCGGATGACCCCCTTCTCAATCAGCTCCTGAACCTGCTTCTTGATTTCCTCGTTCTACATTACAGACATCCGGTACATGGCTATGTTTGGGAGTGGCACATCCTGCTACAAATGTATCTCATGTTGAATCTCTCTTTTCAGTGGTAACCCCTTCGGATATTGAAACAAATCATCATATTTAGAAATGATGTCAATTAGTTCAGATTTATGCTTAGGGTCACATTCTTTAAAAGATTTAGAGACTTCATCATTTTTCATCTTAACCATCATCAACACAAAATTCTTACTAGCATTTACCAACCTCTTCATTTGTCCTGCAGAGACTATTGCTAGATTGGTTTTCATCTTATGTGCTCATACAATATATTCCATACCTTCTTTAAAAAGATGATACTTATTCTGCTCTCTATAAAAGACTGCTTTCCAGTCATACAAATATGGACTCCCAAGTACAATGCCACAAATGTCAAGTGGTACTACATCCAATTCTACCTCATCCCTAAACTTTTCAGTAATTGCAAATTTTAATACACATTTCTTTGTAACTTGCAATTGTGTATCATTAGTAACCCAACCTAGAGGATAGGGCTTTTCATGAGGCACAGTAACTAAATGCAACTTCTTAACCACTTCCTCTGATATCAGATTTACTTGTGAACCACTATCAAACAATGTATCAATCTTTGTGTGATTTGCAATGACACAAACATGAAATAGTGCACTTCTATCTTTATTATTTTTCTTAGAAGTAGATGGCATACTTGTACTTGCACTAGAACTTGATTGTGCATCAATGGGAAGTGAGATACTTTTATCCTTACCTTGGATCCCAACAGCTGTAACCTTTGTTTCATCACCTGAGTCGGATCCCAAGTCTTGAATAGCTGCTGCAGTAGCTTTTGCTTTTCCTTTATCTTTGTTTCCTCTGTACTTCTTTGGCCTTAACTCCGGATGAAGTTTCCAACACTTAGAGACATCATGTCCCTTCTGACAATGCAAACATGTAGGATTTTCACCCTCTTTCTTAACAGTAGCCATCTTCTTTTTTCCCTTATCTTTACCTTTCGATTTGTTGTCAGATTTAAATGACTTCTTCACAAAAGTATCATTAGCATGCTTACCCCTAGCTTCTAAATGGGTAGCTTGAACACATACATCATCCAAATTACTGGGATTAAACATCAACAAGGTATGTTTCAAATAAGAATGCATGCCACCAATGTACTTAAGAAGAGTTTCCTGTGTATCTAATGAAACATTCAATGCAATAGCCCTCTTTCTGAATTCATAAGTATAATCTTGAATGCTTTGTCCTTTAGCTTGTCTAAACATTTGACAATTCATAGTTAATTGCTGCATGTGACCTAAAGGATAAAATTGCTTCCTCAATACTTCAATGAATTCATTCCAAACTGAAATAATTTTACCATTCTTTCAAAGATCTTGCTGAATCTTGCTCTCCCACCAAGTAAGAGCCATTCCACTCATTCTCAAAGTGGCCAATTGAATCCTGGAAGGGTCATCATTAATGCCCTGCACCCTGCAATATACTTCAAGTTGCTTGATCCAATTGTCTAATTTTTTAGCATCTACATCTCCATTATAAATAGGTAATTCAAACTTTACATCCAATTTGAAATAAGGCATATTAGGACTTGCATTATGAGAAGAAGAAAAAGTATGTTTAGTATTAGGAGGATCACCATCACCTCCTACTCCTTTACCCTTTTCTTTCGGCTTCACTTCTGCATCTCTGGATGAAGATCCTTCTTCTTTCTTCTTCCTTTCTGCTCGCTCATCGAGTAGAATTTCCATCATGGATTTCATGCTCATAAAAGCCTCCAGAAACTCAGTTTCAGAAATGACAGGTTTTTCCCGTTCTGTATGTCCTTCTTCTTCCCCTCATGGAGAAGACATGGTTCTTGAGAATGTTCTCCTGGAGCCAATCTTAGGGTCTCCTTCAACTAATTCTCCTTCACCAAGCTTTAACCTGGACCTGGTAAGCATTCACAAACTTGCACAACAGTCAACCAGCTCTGATACCATAATATGATCCGTAGGATCTCAACTTTAGTGAATTAAAAGTTTGTTGTAAAAGAATGCGTGCAATAGGTAAATTAATGGAACATTATTAACAGAAATTAAATGCTCAGAATAGGAATGAAAAACAAGACTGATAAACAGATGCCAAAAGGAAAACACAGAACTAGAGTCACAAACAGAAGTTGATAACGGAGTTCACCCCCTCCACTGGGCTACGTCTCCGGGTCCCTCTCCAATGGGAACCGGTCCAATTAATCTCTTAAAATGGTACAAAAAAATGGTTCTGGAAACAACTTTAGCAACTGTAAAATAGAATGATGTACAAATTATTTAAGACCCTTCTCTGGAAATTACAATCAGCCTTCGTAGGGCAAAGAAAGCCAAAGTATGACAGAGAATGTCGACTTCCACAGTACAGCACCGGAACCTTTTACAGCAAACTCTCCAGCTTCTATAACTGAGAAAACAATGTACTGTGCTCTCCACAAATTGAGTCCCCCCTTCTAGGCGCCAGCTTCCTCTATTTAAGCCTCATAAGTAACGGATTTTCCCTCTTCTTTCACACAGTGGTTACCATATGTTAAGATTGAATCATGCCATTTGGCCAAATCGCGGTCCAAGCGTTTGAAGTTTCCTATCCCCAACAGGCTGTTCATCTCCTTATCAACGTTACATTCATATGGTAAAAACTGAACCAAAGAACCAAAATGTTTCCAATGCATCTGTTCCATTCCCTGAAATGCGGCATCCAGACTGTGTACCAAACTACAAAAAACTGTTTTGAAAAATGTCCCCGCACGATCACATTGCGGAAGTTTTAGTCATTTGAGCTTCCGCTGTTGCAGAAGAGGACAAGAAACGGGCTCCGATATTTTACTTTGATGAACTCGGTCTCAATCGGCTGTCAGTTGGTTTTCGAGTCGGAACTCATGTTACTTTGGTTCCCGCAGTTGCGGACGGTTAGACGGTAAAGTCTCCCGATTTGACTTTTCAACCCATAAGTCTTGGGATTCCGCCGTTGTGGCTGCCGAATCGCTCGGGCTTCCGATTCGTCCGACGTCCGTTAAGCTTCCGCCATTGCGGCTTCCGAATCATTCTAGCTTCCGATTCGTCCGACGTCCATTAAGCTTCTGCCGTTGCGGCTGCTGAATCGCTCCGGCTTCCGATTCGTCCGATGTCCGTTAAGCTTTCACCATTGCGGAAGGGGAAGTCTTTTATTTATCCGCCGTTGTGGCTCCTGTTCCGCTTTCGACTTCCAATCCCTTATCTCTCCGCCATTGCGGAAGGGGAAAGGCTGGGGAGCCCCGTCATTACGGAAGGGGAAAAGCTTCCGACCTCCGATTTCTTTTGTGTATTTTTGCCGTCCATTTTTTTCCAACCATCGTTGCTGAACCATGTACCATATTGGATCTTTAAGGAGGAATAATCCACCGGATCATTGGGGGAGTTGATAATTTCTGATCCTGGAAGTATACGATCTCCCTGGTCCTAGAAGAAAATGAGTTGGACTCCTATATCAATGAGGAGGTTCCAGTTCTAGAGGGAGATGAGGCTAAGGCCTTGCACAAGAAGAAGTTGGTCATGGCAAAGAGGATTATTGCTGATTCAACCAAGGATCACCTCATACCACAAGTGTCCTCCCTGAAGACACCTAAAGCTATGTTTGATGCCCTAAAAAAATTGTTTGAAGGGAAGAACATAAACTGAAAGATGACTCTAAGAAACCAATTGAAGAATTTGAAGATTCAGAATGTAGAGACCATCCAGTCTTACTTCACTAGAGTTTCTCAGATCAAGGAACAACTGGAAGCAGTAGATGAAGAAGTGTAAAATGCAGTGATTGTAATGACCACCTTGAATGGTCTCCCTAGGACATGGGACTCTTTCATTCAAGGTATCTGTGCCAGAAAGAAGTTAGTCAAGTTCAGCAGACTTTGGGAAGAATGTTCACAAGAAGAAGCTCGAATAGCAGCTCAAGAAGAGAATATGGGAAGTGAATATCAAGATCTCATAGTTCAATCCAAGAAACCCAGAAGGGACCATCATCATCATCATTCTAAAGGTAAGCACTCTTCTCACAAGAAATCTCAACTCACATGTTATACTTGTGATGAAATAGGACACTTTGCAAGAAATTTTCCTAAAAGCAAAAGGAACTCTCACAAGAAGAAAAACAATAAGAGAAGACATCATGCTCATGCTACAGAGGATGATGAACCTTCCACAAAGAAGGCCAAATATGAAAGTGAATATTCTTCAAGTGATGAAGAATATGTTTTGTTGTCCACTCTCACGAGAAATATCACACATGGAAGCAATGATTAGCTTATAGACAGTGGGGCTTCCAAGCATATGACAGGATTCAAGGATTCCCTTGTGAGACTATCAGAACATGAATCACCTCACAAGGTGAAGCTCGAAGATGACTACCAATATCCAATAAAAGGTAGTGGGGAATCCTCCTATAAGGTAGACTCTAGAAAGTCTATGAAAATGAAAGAAGTATTTTTTGTACCAGGACTAAAGAAGAAACTTCTCTCCATATCTACATTAGATGCAAAAGGAATGAGGGTTGCATTTATAGATGATCAAGTCATCATGTGGCCAAAAGGAAAGACTATCGATGATGTAGTAGTTATTGGAGAACAAGAAGGAGGATTGTACATATTAAAGGGCCATCCAGAACAAGCCTTGGTACATGACATAGTAGAGCCAAATGAGCTTTGGCTTAGAAGGCTTGCACATGTGCATTACAGAGCACTACCACTTGCAAGCAGAGCTATTGAAGGTCTTCTAGAAATTCAAGCAAAACATGACAAGGTCTGCAAAGGATGTGCAAAAGGAAAGAATACAAAGAAGACATTTCCAAGTAGCAAGAGCAAGGCAAAAGGAATCTTGGAAATCATCCAATCCAATGTCATCAAGTTCTCTAAGTGGGTATGTATACTATGTTTATTTTATTGATGATTTTTCTAGGAAGACATGTATTTACTTAATGAAGAACAAAGATGAAGTATTCAGCAAGTTCAAGGAATTCAAAGCCTTGATCAAGAATCACACTGAAAAGAAGATTAAGACCTTTCGATTAGATAATGGCAGGGAATTCACATCGAATGAATTCAAAGAGTTATGCAAAGACTCGGGGATTAAGAGGGAGTTGTCCACTCCTTATACTCCACAGCAGAATGGGATTGCAGAATGGAAGAATAGAACTATCATGGAAGATGCAAGAGCTATGCTTCATGATCAAGATCTTCCTATGCATCTTTGGGCAGAAGCTACCAGAACAACGGTGTATGTACATAACCGTACTCCACACAGAGTACTCGAGAAAAAGACTCTTAAAGAAGTCTTCTCCAGCAAGAAACCAAAAGTCAGTCATCTTAGAATATTCGGCTGTCATGTGTACATACACATTCCAAAAGAAAAGAGAACAAAACTAGATCCCTCAAGAAAGAATGGTATATTTGTGGGATACTCTTAAAGCTCGAAGGCTTACAAAATATATTTCCCAGGATTCAAGAAGATTGACATCAATAGGGATGTGACATTTGCTGAAGATACAGCTTACAACAAATCCAGAAAGAAACCTACTGAAGAACCTGAAGAAGCAGAAGCACCTAGAATTCATGAAACAACCATGAATGAAGAAACTCAAGAAGAAGATCAAGAATTTGAAGAACCCCAAAGACCTGTAGATCCACCTCAGGAGAAGAATTCTCGCAAGAGGAAACCTGCTTAGGTACGAGAAGCTATCCAAGGTCCGGAAAGATATGGGGCTCCAGAAGAGAATCACAGAGAAAGAAAGAGGACCAGATCCTACTCCAGATATGTAGCATTACTATGTGATTTCATCGATAAAGAACCTTCCAATTATGAACAAGTGGCAGAACATAAAGAATGGAAGGATGCTATGATTGAAGAGTATTAATCGATCATGAAAAATGATGTTTGGGATGTTGTCCCAAGAATAGAAGGGAAGTCAGTTGTAACTTCCAAATGGATCTACAAAATCAAGCATGCTACAGGCAGTAGCATAGAAAACATAAAGCAATATTCGTGGCTCGTGGTTTCTCCCAGAAAGAAGGAATATATTATGAAGAAACCTTTTCACCTATAGCTAGATACACTTCCATCAGATCAGTACTTGCTCTGGCTATAGTGATGAAATGGAGGATACACCAGATGGATGTCAAGACTGCTTTCTTGAATGGTGTAGTAGACGAGGAAGTGTATGTAGAACAACCACTTGGTTTTGAGACACATGACAGGGAGTCTCATGTATGTAGATTGAATAAAGCCCTGTACGGTTTGAAACAGGCACCTAGGACATGGTACGGAAGAATTGACAGCTTTCTATCTAGTTTGGGCTTTACCAAAAGTAAAGCAGATTCCAACCTTTACTACAAGGTTGAATATGGAAACCCAGTGATGCTCCTACTATATGTAGATGATCTGTTTGTAATAGGTATGGATGGGTTGATTACTGATACGAAGAGAAATCTTGCTGCCAAGTTCAAAATGAAGGACTTGGGAATGATGCACTATTTTCTAGGCATGGAGGTGTGGCAGAATGCGGATGGAATATCCCTCAGACAAGGGAAGTATGCAGTAGAGATCCTGAAGAGGTTTGGGATGATGGACTGCAAGGCTATGGTCACACCTATGGCATCGAACCTAAAGCTATTGAGTGATGCTTCATTAGAAGCGGTTGATGCTATGATCTATCGTCAAATGATTGGGTCCTTGATGTATCTGACGAACACGAGACCAAACATTTGCTTTGCTGTGAACACCTTGAGCCAGTCCCTGAAAAATCCAAGACATGTTCACTTGATTGCTGCAAAGCATATTCTGAGGTACCAGAGGGGTACAATTGATTATGGGCTCAAGTATGAGGTGAGTCAGAAGATTAACCTAGAGGGTTATGTTGATTCAAATTGGGCAGGTAGTGCCATCGATAGGAAGAGCACTTCAGGGTGTTGCTTCAGTATGGGATCAGGTGTGATCTCTTGGTTTAGCAGGAAGCAATCCTGTGTGGCACTGAGTATAGCTGAAGCAGAGTATGTCACAGTTTTTTTAGCTAGTTGTGAGGTAGTATGGCTAAGGAAGCTACTGTCTGATTTATTTAATCTCCAGTTGGATGCTACTTGTATATATTGTGACAAACAGAGTTGTGTGAAGTTGTCAGAGAATACAGTGTTCCATGACAAGTCGAAGCATATCGAGATCAAGTATCACTATATCAGGGATATGGTGCAGAGAGGAGCAGTAAAGCTCCAGTATGTTGCGACAGAGGAACAGATAGCTGATGTGTTGACGAAGCCATTGGCTAGGGTGAAGTTCGAGTACTTCAGGGAGAAGCTTGGTGTTCTCCATATCAAGGTTTCCTCCAAGGGGAAATGATGAGACCTAGAGCCATTCTAGCATGGTGAGAGGATTAAGTTCCTTCCATGGTCAGATGTAAGGGCTAAGCCATTCTGGCATGGTGAGAGGATTAAGTTCCTTCCATGGTCAGATGTAAGGGCTGAGCCATTCTGTCATGGTGAGAGGATTGGTTCCTTCCATGTCAGATATGAGTGCTAATCCATTCTGATATGACTATAGGATTGGTTCCTACATGATCATATGTAAGGTCTAGGACCAAGGGCCTTTCTAAAATGACTGTAAGATGTAGTCTTACATGATCAGATGTGATTGCATGGCCATTCTGATGTGATTGAGGGATTGGTTCCCACTTGATCAGATATAAGGGATGATGCCATTCTCTGGTAGAATGGAGGCACCTAGTCAGTTACTAGGTAGCTTAGTCTGGGACTGGGGGCCATTCTAATGTGATTGTAGGATTGGTTCCTACAAGATCAGATGTGAGTGCACGCCATTCTAATGAGTAGGTCAGATATAAGTGCTGGGCCATTCTAACGAGTAGGTTAGATATAAGTGTTAGGCCATTCTAATGAGTAGGTTGGATATAAGTGCTAGGCGATTCTGACGAGTAGGTCAGATGTAAGGGCTGGGCCATTCTGACATGGGAGAGGATGAGGTTCCTTCCATGGTCAGATGTAAGGGCTAGGCCATTCTGACATGGTGAGGGGATTAGGTTCCTCTCATGGTCAAATATGAGTGATGGGCATTCCTTTCTAATGATTCAAGGTCAGATGTAAGTGCTAGATGGGCCATTCTGACTTAGGTTCAGATATAAGCACTGAGAAAGACCTACATGGAGGCTAGGCCTACAACCAGCATGAAAAAGGGCTGGCTCTATAGAACTTCCTGTGATGAGAAGAATCATGAGATAGCACCTGTGGTACTGATCCAGATCGAGTGAGGATCTAGATCCAGTGATGGTGACTCACCAGTGATGATCTAGATCAAGTGAGGATCTAGATCCAGTGATGATGACTCAGCAGTGATGATCTAGATCTAGTGATGATGTCTAGTGAAGATCCAGATCCAGTGATGATCCAAATCCAGTGATGATGTACAGCGATGATCCAGATCCAGTGATGATGATCCAAATTGAGTGATGATCAAGATCCCATAATGAAAGATGACTTGAAGATGAAGATTATGAGAGCTTAATGATGACCTAGATGATACAGAGAAGAAGACTTGTGCTGTTAAATTGTGTCGAGAGAATACCTTCCTAGTTAAGAGGGAGTGTTGATGTAATTGTAACCTCAGAATGTATTTACTTGGATTTATTATGTATTGTAACCCGATGTTTATTGCGGGATGTAATTATAATGTACTTGAGTCATGTTATGCCCTGATGTTCCTATCGGGAGTTTCTATGATGTAAACAAGTCATGTTAAGCCAAGGTGGGTAACCCTCCTATTGTCTAATGGTTAAAGTCCCCGCAGTTCCGAGGCACTAGGGTTATTAGACTCTCCTAGAGAGGTTGGCCCTAGTATGGTTTAGTCAAGTCAGGAATTAGTATAAATAGAGAGCTAGCCTCTCTATTTATTTAATACACACTCAGTTGTAGCGTATAGTTGAGGAAGAGAAAGACACTGGGGCAAGGAAGAAAGAGGTTACTGCTGTCGGGAGATCATCTTACTATTTTGGGGTTTTACTTTTGGTGCTGATTCTATCTCTAAGTAAGTTGCGGGGTTTTTTCCATTTATGGTTTCCCCAAGGAAAAACATTGTGTTCATTGTCTTTTGTGTTTAATTGTTGTGCTTGTTGTTCTCTTAGTTAAAGATCCTAATGTTATGCTAGCTTAATGTTAAAAATATAACATTGTTGACCTAGACGAAGGTATCCTTCTTGAGAAGTGTCTTTTGACATTCTACATGATGTGAATGGACTATCCTAGTCCTACTTTATTTCTTTCCTTCCTTATGACTCCTCTTGTATAGTTGCAAGATCTCTAGTGTTGGGGCGTGTGCTGGGGACAATGATTGTATCACGACATTAACATTATATTCTATTTTTGTTGGAATACTAGTTTATAGTTATTGGCCTAGACAACTTGACGAAGTGTTGCTTTATTTTAACGTATTGACTCATATCCTTTCGGTAAATAGGGAGTTGCTCAACCAACGATTTAATTAAATAGGCTAAAATAGTGGTGGGATAGAATTCTTTGACACGCTAACTCATCTTTCACGAACGTATTGACTCGTCCGTCTATTCTCATTTCGGTAAGTACAAATAGAATAAAGAAAAAAACATCACTAAAACACTCAGTGGATCATACAACCTGAGTTAACAGATTCGGGTTATTCTAAAATGAGCACTACATAGAACCAATCCTAGCCAATAATTCATTCATGCTACAGCCCATGACTCATCATTCGAAGGAAGGAGGGACGAGAGAAATGATGATGGATTTAAACGCGCCCACATAAATATGCTTCTTTTATTCCTCATGCATGATAGAGTGCTTTACCAATGGAGGAATAAAGAGATTTCATACTTTCCCCTTGTTCACTAATGCTAAAGGAAAAACCTAATATGAGTGCTTAGAATTAGTGGAAAACCCTTATATGAGTGTAACCGCTCCCCCAACGAGGACAACTAGCATTGAATTTTCCTCTATGCCTGCTGCCACCTATATTAATTAATGGATATCATCCATCTCAACCTTAAATAACTAACAATATTATATTATATTATAATAACAATATTTATAGATCATTGATATTGTTTATTTCTTAAAAGAATATCTTTGAGATTTTCTTCCTAGAAGAATTTCTATTCGTTTTTTTTTTACGATTCCAATTGAAATTCCATACTCTCCATGACATAATTGGTATTTTTGTGTTGGCATGTGGATTTTGCAATGGACCTCGTATTAATAATTATGTTTAATTTCTTTAAAATAATTACCATTATCATTAAATTGTCAATCTACTAAATGTTATATTGTGTTCTCATTTTATAACATACTAGCAAGCCATATATATTAATACGTATCTGAAGAAAGAGAAGGGGGCATGTGTTCGACTCCAAGGGTGATTGAATAGGCAGCTAGCTATCGACAATCCATCTAGACATTCTCAATGAAGCCACGTGTAATACATTTCACTTTCTTATTTTTAACTCATGCTAATCATTTTAGGATTTTATAAATCTCCCTCATCTAGAGGTTGTATGATTTTACTGTGGAGAACATGTCTTTGGTTGATTTATATAGATCAAGAACCAACCATTTACACCATCACTATAATTAAATTTAATAAGTAAATGCGGGTGTTTCTCATCACCAAGAGGAGTTTGACCGCCTCAAGTAGATCTCTAGCCTCAATTCAAAAGGAATCCAATGGTGCTCGTTGGAATTAGAACCTGGGGTTAGGTTGCGTTTTCTATGTCAAAGGGAGTGTTCTCAGCCCTTTTCTTACATAAGCCTTCGCGCCATTAAGAGAAGATTCAATATTTTGGTAACAAAATCTCACATTTCACTTAACTTGCTTCAAAAGATTGGAGTAAGATCTAAAAAGATCTACCTACCCCTAACCCAAATGCAAACCAAAATTGCTTTCAAAGTTTTGACAGATCCAACACAATCAAACAACCAAATCAATACATGGGGTGATAATATTCCATGAAACCAACCAACAAATTAAAAATCATCTATAAAACCAGGTCATGCAAACACGAACATCGTCCAAAAGCAAGCAACCAAGAAGTTTCACGAGTAGAGATTAATTTGTAATTATATGATTAATGACAGTACGATCCCTCCAACAATGCCTCCTGCCATATGACATGCTTTCATGCTAGGAGAAAAAGACAACTATCGTGGAGAATAGCATCATACATGATTCAAATGCACAAACATGGGATGTGTGTTGTTCAAGGGAGGTTAAACAAGAAAATATGGTCGAAGAGAGCATCATACTTTCATTTTAGACATGCATTTTTTCTTAATCTTATTAGGGTTGAAATATTAATCACATTATGAAACTAAATCCAATCCAATGAGTTAGATATTTAATTTGGCATTTTGGTTGCATCTAGCATAATTTTATAGGGCATCATTTATCTTGATTTATGTCTATATTATTAGCATTATTTCGAGCAAAATAAGTCTCATTAATGTTCATTTTGTTTTTTATTCGGTGTTTCATTTCTCCCGTTTTGGGGTATGCTAGTTAAATTTTTGTGACAAAGATTTAATATATGCATAATAAAAGTTTATATAGAGAGAGAAGAAAGTTTAAGAGCAAGTTTTTTTTTACACTATTTTTATGTTAAAAATGGATATTTTTTAATTTTGGATTATGTATTGAAATTAGAATCTGCTCAACATGGTATTTGGGTTACGTTAAAAAGAAGATATAATATATTAAAAAATTCAAATTAAGAATGTCATGATTAAGGTAAAAAAGTTTAAGAAAATCTAAGAAAGAGTTAGGATTAAGATTGATCAAGAAATTTTAGAAAAAAATTTAAGAAATTCTTTAAAAAAAAAGTTAGGATTAAGATTTTAGAAAAAAGTTTAAGAAATTCTTATAAAAAAAGGTTAGGACTAAGATTTGTCATATTATTTATGATAAATTTATTGCTTTTGAACATTCAATGAGGTGAAGTGTAACCCTTTCTAAAATCACACATATAATGGAATTTTTTCATAATGACTCTAAACAAATTTAGTTGAGTATTAAATATATAACCATTACACTTTGTTGTTGAATTCAAAATTAGTATAAATACACCACAAATAATAAATAGTTGAATATAAATAACAATATCCCAAGAAGAAATACTACATTAACAAATTTACACTATTTATTAAATAGATTAACCAATCTCTAGGGCCTCCATTACATTAAGAGAGTATGAATTTCATTTCGACTGTGGATGAAACATGGTTCATCTTGTTGTTGGCTATTTCAGTTATTTTAGTAGTCTTCATTTGATGTGATGGACTATGATTAGCTCCAAACACCATTCAAAGGTTATAATGGGCACATTGTGATTTTGGGAAATTATTAGCAATGCCGAACTTTTAATTATTGTGCTGATATACAAAATGATCAGCATACACACAATTGTGAAGTTTCAAAATATAGAGAAGACAACCTACAAAATTTTCAAGATACCCTTGAAATCCTATATTTACAATACCATCTCAAGTCACAAACATTCTCTTGAATTCACCTTCTCTACAAATAGTCCCCTAGGTTATCCCAATTCTCTTACAATGCTCCATCCTAGCCTAGCCAAGGAATCTCACTGGTAGAACTACAGGGATTCTCAACTATAAGCTAGATTTCCTCTCAAAACAAGACCATAATCACTAATAGTGATGTCATTGGAAAAGAGATAATATTCCATGAAAGTATAGTCCTTCCATCTCCCTTCCAATTTGTATAGGAAATAATCCTAAGTGAATCCTGTAATATTCCAATTCTAAGCATTATATTTGCTTCATTATAACTCTCCATGTGATCCTCATGAAGAGTTTGTGTTTTCCCTTTAATCCCCAAGATTAGTATAATAATACATAAAGGTTATTTAATAAGCATCAATTATCGTGGGTTTAGGGAACTTGGGATATATCACTAGCAAAAGTTTATAGTCAAAGTCTAAGGGATTATGTAACGCCCCCTCCCCTCTGACTGCGGAGAGGACGCGACCAACACTGCGGAACCAAGCAATCTAGCCCCGTGAACATGATAATTTACAAATTCATTAAACAATGAAGCATACATAGATACAAATGCCTAATCATCAATATGTCACACAATGGAAGCAATCACATACATTCAACACATTTCAACATTGTTCATATTGTCATATGTAAAACAATTATAGTTGCAGGATTTAGAAAGCAAAAGAATACTCATCTTGAATTGAATCTTGATGCCTCCTGCAACCAGCTATGTCGCTGCACTGTTCCACCCAACCATAGGCCAACGTGCTCATCAATATCCCAGCAACACTGCCACCCCCGAGCTAGGCATGATTCCACAAGGAACAAGGAAACAACAGGCTTACATGCAGCAAAACCACACACCCACAGTCAAGCCAACACACAGTTGGGTTTCACAGACTACGTGGGAGAAACAAACCAATAACGTGGAGATTCCTTGGAATTACTCAGCCAAACCAACCAATCACATCCCAACTCAGTCACCCATCTAATAGCTATGTTCCCTGGACTTACCGAACCAAGCAAACCAATTAACAGATGGGTTTCTTGGACTTACTCAGCCAATACAACACAGGGATGCACATAACCACAAAATGCACATGTCGAGCATGAAAGGAAATGTCTTTCAACAAAAAAAATTCAGTGAAAGGGAAAACAACCCTCTGAAGGTAAACACGGTTTCACAAATCACCCACGGGCATTTCAAGGGAAAAAATTGGCCACCAAAAATCCCCAAATCGCATATCTAAACTCAGAAAACATTTATGATCAACATGGGGGAAAAATGACCTCCGCAAACTTCCAAATCAAGAAGACTTGGCTCCGTAACCACTGAGCAACCCAAATGGATGAATTATGGACATGGGAAAATGAGGAAAACACCAAAATCGTGGAGGAAAAAATTCCCAGCAAACTTAGCCACGTGAATAGAGGGAAAAACGTCCCCTTAAACCCCCAAAATTGTGGGTCTCTTCTCCCATCCATTGAACACAACAAAAATTGAGTTTCCCAGCCATGGCAATGAGATTTAACTGCATAAATTGGTAGGGAAGGAGCTCAGCAAGCTTCACCTACGTGAGAGTGCCCAACCTCCATGGGAATGGTGAAAAATAAAAGGGTGTGGGTGAGTAATAGCTTGGGCCTGCTTTTCCAAGAATTTACTTGCCCAACAAGTCAAATACACACTTTTCCAAAATGGGTGGCTCCCCAAATTCCAATTTGACTCCCATACTCTTCCCATCCCCATGCATTAATTTCTCAACCACTTCCTAAATGATTGGGCACAAAATACAAAAGGGTAAGTTGACAGCTTTATGGGTTTTCCCCTTGACATTTGGGTTTTCTCCATTGGCCCAAAGGTTTAAATGGTCCCTCCCCCCCACCCCTTATCCTTGTGAGATCATGCCCCTTCTCTTCAACGGTCACATTGACATAGCCGGCTGTGGTATATTTTATTAATTGCATAGTTACATGGTGTAAAATTATAATGTGCCTAGCTAGCACAAAACACCATCAGCATCTAATTTACTTGCCGAACTACAACATGCTAAATCAATGCTGGGGCTTTTTCCTTGAGCTCCACACCACGATTAAATACAATATTTACATCATATACTTTAAATGCAAACGAGGTCAAAACCGGGGTGTTACAGATTAGGTTAACAATTCAACAAGGTCCAGTCACTTTGACATCGTTTTCACTTCCCTCACTTATGGAATTGTATCCCCCAATCTCTTCTCCCCACTTGCTTGTTTGCAATCATCATGGTTTTTATATTCAATATCGATGTACATAATTACAATATATTCGGTCATCTTAGATATTTATGTATGGCTACTAGCCACTTGATCATTACTTAGACATTTACATTCTAGGGTAAAAAAAGGGGTGTCACAAATTTAGTAATCCTTGTTGTGCCTTGAGGATCATTATAATTATTTGAGGTGCATGTGAGTGTGTAAGGACATCAAGTTGCATTACAGAATACATACCAAGGGAAAGTAAATTGCTAGAGTAAGTTTTATATATTTCCTTTTGTAGCTTAAAAATGGTGAAGAAGAAGCAGGTGCGACAAGAAGAGAGAATGGATTGAGAGATACAAGCAATTAGGAAACCAATCATAGAGTGCGATGAAATAAAATAGAGAAAAGAAGATATCCAAGCTATGAAAAGAATAATGATGAATTTGGACAAATAAGAAATATTTTAAATTAAAAGGAGGCATATTTTAGAGTAAGACTCAGTTGTGGAAGTGCTTTGCTATCCAATAAAAGGTGAATCACTTGAGGAAGAGTGCATAAAAATTAAGAATGTGTTTGATGTTTATAGCATGTAAGAATAGGCTAATAGAATTGGCCATGTAGATACTTATATGCACATGGATAAATGTGAGGAGAAGAACATTGTCATAAACTGCATCCTAGAAAAGGTCGTGGAAACCTTAGTGAAGAGTACTGAAGAAGACAATAAGCTTGTAGCTAAGTGACTTCTTGGAGGAGGAGATTACAAAGGATTAAAAAAATTGGAGAGAATGCGTATTTACAGGTTGTAGAAAATAAATTCCCATGAGAAGTGGGGAGTGTGATCAATCTCTTGGATATGGAATAAGGAGATGTCATTCACAACATGGTTGAAGAAAGGACCATTGTGGAGAAAATTGTCATAGAATCTTAGGCAAAGCATTTCCTAAGTATGGTGAGATTTCACTTCATGCAAAGGAGTTTGGTTGTTGAGGTGAATAGAGGTATGATGAGATTTCACTTGATACAAAGGAGTATGGTTGTTGAGGCGAACAGAGTTTGGAGGTAAAAGAAAATGTGATGGCACTTAATGTGCATTATTCCAAGTGGATTATGATAACTCATTGATGGAGATAAACAATATACAAAGAGATAGAAAAAATGGATGTTGAAGTTAAGTGTTCATGAATGGGACACTTTCCAGAGCAATTCATGGTTCGATAAAAATGGGAATGAAGAGGAAAATAGAGAAATTACTATGAACCAAAAGGTTCATAATTTTTAAAATATGGTGGGTATGGTGTGGAGCATCCATCAAACCTTCCACATGTCTTAGATCTTATATAACCTAAATGTGGATTCTTGTAATTTTGAAAAGAGTACTCACTCTTGATTTTAATTCAAAGTTGATACCACGTTCAATTAGGATCCTTATTATAGTGGGTAATCGACTTGCTTACCTATTATTTATAACTAGGTGTATTTTATGAGGAACGATTAATAGAGATGCAAGCACATATTTTTATAAGAGAATGTGTAGAAAAATTAACTCAATGGAGCTTTCTTCATCATGGATTTCAAGACTATCTCTACGAGATGGAATATATTACAGAACCTCTAGTTGGGCATGCATCTCCTTTGTAATGTAATATTGTAGTTAGTTTATTTAAAATACATAATTATTTCACTTAATGTATTAGTTTTACACTTGTTTGGAAGTACAAGTATGTAGTAAGGAATTCTTTGACCTATTGTAGGAAACTATCAGATTTTCTATTATAAACTATGTGTAAGATTTAGTCGTTTGTTACCAAATGATTTAATAGCATAAATTTATTGGATTCACCAAGTGTTGGAGCCGGTTAAGACTTGTCTTGAAGGTCGCATGTGGGATATGGATCGTGTGATAGCTCAACGAGCAGACCAAAACACACAAAAGGAGGAAGTTAGTTAGAAATTAGTTAGGAGTTTTGTCCACTTTGTAATGGGCTCCACCTATGTTATGATGTATAAAAATGTAGGAGATATAAGGGTAAAGGGGGAGCTTGTGATTTTCATAATGGATGTATGTTAGTTTCCTTTTAGTCATTGTTCTTGATGTGTCATGCATGGTAGTTGAAGACTGTAACAGAGTATTGATGTGTGTTGTGCAGGTTATGTAAGACTATCCTATTGATAATGAGAATGAGTAACTCTATTTTGAAATAATTTTCATTTATATTGAATATGATGAATGTTCATATGTATGTTATGCACTTGGATACAATTCTATGTTGTTGTTATGAATGTGATATCCATTTCCATGAATGAGTTATACTATGTTATGAAGTAGATAAATGAATAGTATATCTATTGAATATATGTTTAAATCCCTTCAACATTGCAGATGTTTGGTTCTTGTAGTCCCTCTTGATACTTCAGGAAATACTTCGCTTGCTTGCAGGTGATACCAAAAGGGATGTTGTCTAGGGATTTGTCGGTGAAATTTCTAATGAACTATGGGTCCTCCCATGCAGCAACAATGGTTTTGCTGTTGGGATAAAGATCTGCGAAAAAAGGGAGAGTGAGGGTTAACTGATTGTTTGCTAGAGACTAGTGAAGGAAGAAATATAAGATTAGATAAAGGAGAAAGACTTTGAATTTAAAAGAGAGAAGAATAAGAACCCTCACATCAACATTAAAGAACACTCCTTGAAAACATATGTCTATAGAGATTTGTATGAATGGTTCTACTATGAGTTTCCTATACTTATGGAAAACTAGTTATTGAGGTTATCCAAATCGAACCTGATATATCACATGGATGGACCAAGGGACTAGAATCCTAAGAAAATCCAGTTAATCAATACTGTAATTAATCAAATATCACATGCAATAGACTATTGGTTGGATAGTATTTTGCAGGGGTATGTCACAGAGTTTGTTGCAGATTGTACCCAATCTTACATCTTAACAAAAAGGGATTTGTTTAAAGGTCCATGCAGAAGGTACCTGAATTCATTATACACATGGATCAAGATGCTATTGTGAAAATAAGTAACTTTGGTATTGGAATAAGATCACCCTAGTAGTTAAGCTCTTATGCATGCAATAGGGAACTACGGGTTGACTAGAGACTGATCTGAAAGAAGGAAGGAAAGGATGATTGAAGAGATGATGAGCTGAGGATGTCGAGTAAAGAAGAACATGTGACAATATAAGAGATGATATTACTGTGTAGAAGAAAAATATTTTAGAAAGACAGTAGGAAGAGGACATGGATTGAGGTAGAGAAGTATCACAATGAGTATCAAGAAATAGATTTCTCTGCAGGACCCCATATCGAAGGATTGCATACTCAGAGGAGGAAGAAGGAAAGAAGCGCAACCTGACCAAAGGAAGTCACCCTCTTCAGTTGAGGATATGCATTGAACCCACAACCTTGTGTGCATCCCCAACCTCTAAGGTAATAATTCCAAATCTAGTATTTCCAGCTAGTAATAATAGTAATAGTAGTCAGAGTAACAAAGGTAATTTAACTAAGAAGACATTATATGCAACACATAGTAGCAGTACTACTCAGAATACGATGGCAGGGATGAACCCTACTTTGAGGATGCATATCTTCCTTGGGATGGGGACAAATGATCCAGACCAACACTTGTTTGTGTGTGAGGCGATATGGAAAGCAAGGAATGTCCAAGATGATGATACCAAAATGGTGTATAGTTGGTAACCACTTTTAGGGATCCCACAATGACATGGTATTTGAAGTATCAAATAATTGTACAAAAAGAGAATTTGGGTGGTAAAAAGGAAATTAATAAGCCAAAGTCCAAATTGCAAAATATCTTTCAATTGAAGGAAGTTAGGTAGTTGGAAAATGATTAAGTCTGGGAATTTGACCAAAGATTTTAATCCTTGATGGATAAGGTGATGTTCCAAATTCATGAGGAACAACATAAATATTGGTTCTTTACAAGGTTATTTCCACATATACGCAACCTATTAGCACAACAAAATATCACGACATATACAGATGCATTGGAGTTGGCAATGAAGTTGGAAGCATCCCCTATAGGATAAAGTCGCACATGGATGGATCAGGTCCAAGCAGAGATTGTTGCAAGAAATTGCTAATGGGAAGGAGAATCGTGAGGAAATATGGCGTACCACCTGCATGACAAGGGGTCACCATAAGAACGAGTGCCCAACATATACATATTATTTAGAAACAGGAGCCCCATATCCCTTACCTACCAAACGTATCTGGTGTGATATATACAGAGGGAACCACTCCTTAATTATTTTCCCTATGCTATAAAAGTATGTAAGTAACCCACAGATCTTGTATTAAAAATTTTGTAAGTTGGCTAGTCATGATGAAAAGGATTGTTGCACATTGTATCCTATGAGAGAGCACACTTTAGATGCATACAAAGTTCAAGGGGAGGTTGGACCAGAAGGAGAAACACAGAAGAATAATTCCTAGATGGAATACAACTAAGGAAGTAAAGGAGGATTCAAAGTAGAGGCCATGGAGGCTTTGGAAGAGGTATAGGGTCGATCATTTTTTATAATCATGGTCAACCAAGACACTTTGCATGGGATTTCCAAAACCTATGCATGACATTAACTGATTGAAAATAGTTGGATCATGCAACATAATATTTTCCACTACTAGTTGCGAAACGGAAACAAAAGAGAAATCAGATTCAAAATTGGATCCAAAATCCAAATCCAAATTTGAATCAGAATCAAAACCTAAACTAGAACTTGAATCAAATTTAAATTATAATAGAAACCCAATTATGAATGAGAATAAGAATGTCCAAATGATTGCAGTATAATAGCATGATGACCAACCAAAGATAGAAGTAGTTACACACGAAGGAGTGAGAACTATAACAGATGCAAAAGACCACGAATAGTGCATCGACCAATGGTTATAGGAAGCAAGAGGAAAAATCCATGTGTTTGAATTTAAGAGAGAAAAGGGTACATACAATCAAGTGAGGAAGGATTTGATGGGGATGAGATATGAAGCATCAACATCACGACCATTTGTATATGATATGTCCCCACTATATGATTATTTAGTCCTTGAAGAACCATTGGAGAAGGGAAGCACCCTAGAAATTTTTTTAAAGAGCTCTTTGGAAATAATTAAAGATTAATCTACTTTGAGTGTAGTGTTTTGGATGATAAATTGATGTACATAATAAAAAAGGGTATATGTAGTAGTCAATCAGGTGCACCAAAAAAAAGAACAAATAGGGATTTCCGCTTGAGTGCATAGATAGGGGACTATGACATGGACTACATCATACTAGATATGGGATCTGATGTAAATTTTTTGTCGAAAAGAACATGGGAAATGATGGGAAATACAAAACTTACATGTTCTAATGTGCAATTGAGATTAGCAAACCAACAAAACATATTTCCTAATTGGAAGGCTGATGGGGGTAACAATTGATGTGGACATTGTGTGTAGCACAACCGGCTTTGAATTTATTTAAATTTTGAATCATAGTAAGACATATCCTGCATTATTTGGATTGGGATGATAATTTGATAACTAGGCCATCATTGACCTGAAAATGAGAAAGGTGATCTTTGAAGGAGATAATCTAAGAGTTATCGCACCACTGGACTTAACAGAAGGGAGGAGGCATGTGGAACTAGTTAGGAATGGAGAAATATAAAATTTATATAATATGGATAGTTGGATGGAAGATTATGTCGACCCTACTGTAGATATCATGCTTATTTGGTGAAGTATCAGTTCTTTCACATCGGATTCTAAAGAAGCTCTGGAGGACTAGAAACAAAGGATGCCTGAAGTGCATATAAGGTAGTGAGCACACATTGCACGATCAATACACTAGATGTTAAAGAATCATAACGTCAAAATATATTTTATTTTGTATTATTATTATTCCTCCTTTTGGAGATGTTGTTCCTTCAATTGGGGATGTCATTGATGTATTTGGTCATGTAAAGTCTTGAGGTAAAACCTCTGTTGTAATACGGGTCAATAGTACCCACAAAAGTATTATTAAAATGTATTTTTTAGTCTCCCAAGGCAAGTCGGCCCTGAAAGTGAGGATAAGTCATACTTGTTGGGCTATTAGGATTCTTATTTAATGTGTATAAATAGGTGAGGTTCCTCCCTCATTTGGACACACTAAGAACTGAAGCGAGTTCACTAGAGAGAGAAGGAGAAATCCAAATGAGGAGGAGGAAGCAGTCTAGTATTCTTCTTGGGTCTTACATTGTACTTGGTTGAATTCTATATCAAGGAAATTTTGCTAGGTTTTATCCTCCATAAGGGTTTCCCAAGATAAATCTTTGTGTTCTCTTTTGTTATGTTGTGCTTGTTATTCTTTCAGTGATCCTTTTGTTTTGGCATAACAACTTTTAGAATCTTAACATGGTATCATAGCCAACCTGAAAGAATACATTGTGCGTCATCTTTTTATGTGGTTCAATAAGCTAGAGATCACTATTCTAGATATATCCCTACACAAATTATCCAGAAAAGAAGTACCATTCAAATCTCCCTAGGAGGTCACATCTTTATTTCGAAGCATATTTATGTTCTGTGGATTTTTAGTTTTTTGCATGCCTCTCCTGTCGAGATAAACTAGGGCAACAAATTTTCAATGTTATGCCGATAGATTTAGGAGAAGCAAGATATATACCATCTCACCTTAGGTAGGCACATCTTTTCCTCCGGTTAGATTTACAAGTCACCATAGTTGGAAAATTAGGGTTTTCCATTCAAACCCTAGGTCATCCAAAAGCAAGTTCCATGAGTGGTCCTCAAATTGGTAAGTACTATCTCCTATATATCCATTTGAGGTTCTTAGTTACTAAATATGAGAAACAATACCAATATTGATGAAAATATTTAAGGAGCATATAATTTCAAAGCATGGAAGTACAGAGTCATGCTCATCCTTGAAGAACATGACCTAGAAGGCTACACCAAATATGAGGTCAAGGAACCAAAGGGAGATGAAGCAAAGGCCAAGAATAAGAAATATATGATTAAACACAATAGGATCATAGTTTATTCTATCAAGGATCATTTCATTCCTCAAGCATATTCCAATAATAATCCAAAGGAAATGTTCGATGCACTAACCATTTTATTTCAAGGCAAGGACATTAATAAAACAATGACCTTGAGAAACCAACTCAATTATGTGAAGATGCAGAAGGAAGAAACTATGCAATCATACTTTTCAAGAGTATCTCAGATCATAGAACAACTAAAATCCATTGGTGACATGGTGGAATAAGCAAAAGTTGTGATGACCACTTTAAATTCTCTTCCAAGAGAATGGGATTCCTTCATCAGAGGAACATGTGCTAGAAGAAAGCTAACCAAGTTCAACAAACTATGGGAATAATGTGTACACAAAGAATGAAGGATAGAAAGTAGAGAAGAAAAGATAAATTATAATGAAGATCAAGCTCTAGATGCTCATGAAAATAATGGAAGAAACAAAAGGAAGAATTGAGGATCACCTCCTAGAAGATCACAAGAATTCAAAATAACAAAGAAGCGTAACAAGAATTACTCATATTATGAAGGCTATACATGTCATAAGTTGGGGCACGTCTCTAGATATTGTACACTTAATAAATACAAGTTCAAGAATAATAAGCGAAAGTTCCATGCCCATGTATTCAAATCGAATGAATCAGATGAAGAGAAGGCTAGAGAGAAGAAAGACTCTAGGGAAGAATATGTCTTAATTACATCCCTCACTGGATCAATCTCTCATGGAAGTGACACTTGGATCATATATAGTGGTGCTTCCAAACATATTTTAGGTCACAAAGATTCTCTCTCATGCCTTACTCAGAAAGACTATCCACACAAGGTGCAACTTGGAGATGATTATCAATATCCCATCAAAGGAATGGGAGAATTGTATTACAAGCTAAAATCCAGCAAGTTAGTGAAGATGAAAGAAGTCTTATAATTTCCAAGATTAAAGAATAATCTTCTTTCTATATCATCTTTAGAAAAGAAAGGTTTCAGAGTTTCCTTTGTAGTGGTGGAGTTCTTATGTGGCCAAAGGGAAAGAAAATAGATGATGCAGTTGTAATTCGTTTTGAAGAAGGAGGACTCTACAAATTAAAGGGAAACATAGATTCATGAATTACAACTAGTACCATCAATCCATGTGAAATTTAGCATAGAATACTTTCTCACTTGCACTACAAATCATTACCAATTGTGAGCAAGGTAGTGACAAGTGTACCATAGATCCAAATCAATCATGAAGGAGTATGCAAAGGATGTTCTCAAGGAAAGAATACCAAGAACCCATTTCAAACCAATAATAGTAAAACAAAGGGGATATTGATATTTTTCACTCAGATGTGTGTGGACCGATGTCTGCTACTTTGTTAAATGTGTATGTTTATTATGTCTCTTTTATTAATGAATACTCTTATAAGACTTGGATATATTTTTTGAAGGGTAAAGATGAAGTGGTTGAAAAGTTAAAATAATTCAAGGCTCTTGTCAAGAATCTCTTTGAAAATAAGATCAAGACCTTAAGATCAGATAATGGAGGAAAATTCACTTCAAATGAATTCAAGGACTTCTATGGGGAAGCTGGGATTAAGAGGGAGCTTAATACACCCTATAATCCTTAGAAAAAATGGAGTGGCAGAAAGGAGGAATATATCTATCATGGAAGCATTCAAAGCCATGATCCATGATCAAGATATACCTATTCATTTATGGGATGAGGCAGCAAGGACCACAATTTATGTACAAAACATAATATCCCACATTGCTCTTGGGAAAACAACTCCGAAAGAAATGTTTAGCAGTGAGAAGCACGAAGTTAGCCATATGAAGATATTTGGATTTCCTATCTACTTCCATGTTCCCAAGGAGAAAAGATCAAAGTTTGACTGTCAAGGAAACAAGGGAATATTTGTTGGATACAGTGACTAGTCAAAAGCCTACAAAATCTACATTCTAGGTTTCCATCAAATTAAGATCAGTAGAGACGTCACATTTGATGAAGATGCAGCCTTCAAAAAATACATATATAACTATAAATATGGAGATAATGAAGAAGAGAAAGAGGCTCCCAATATTACAGAATCCATTATACCAATAGTTAGATATGTCAAAGAAGAACCCATACCAAAATATCATGACATGGAATAACCCCAAAGACCCATGAATACACTCCATGAGATGATTTCGAATGGGAGAAGACCAACTTGGGCTCGTGATATATTTTGAGAAGTAGAAATATATGGTGCACAATAAGGAATCAAGAGACCAAGACTCTACACCAACTATGTGGCCTTGATGTGCAACCTTGTTGATGAAGAACCCACTTATTTTGAAGAAGATTCAAAGTCGAAGGAATGGATGGATGCCATTATCAAATAATACCAATATATCATAAAGAATGATGTTTGGGATGTGGTTCTAAGAACAAATGATAAATCATTGGTCTCTTCAAAATGGATTTTCAAGACAAAGCATTCAACAGATGTGAGTATTGAAAAGTTCAAAGAAAGATTTGTCATGTGAGGATTATCTCATAAAAAATGGATTGATTATGAAGAGACTTTTTCACCAGTGGAAATATATGCTTTCAGTCAGAGCTATCATTGCCTTAAGATCCAAGATGAAATGGAAGTTACTTAAAATGGATGTAAAGACAACCTTTCTAAACGATGTCATAGAAGAGGAAGTGTATATTGAACAACCACCAAGTTTTGAGACACTCGACAAAAAGAAACATGCATGCAAATTGAATAAATAATTATATGGGTTGACGCAAGCACCCATAGCATGGTACAAAATAATTGATGGATTCCTCGTGAGCTTGGGATTTACCAAAAGTATATCAGGATCCAACCTTTACAATAAGGTTGTAGATGATGCGGTCATGATATTACTATTATATGTGGATGATCTATTTTTGATAGGAGAGGAGAATCTCATTAATGAATGTAAGAAGAAGCTTTCAATAAAGTTTGACATGAAAGACCTTGGCATGATGCATTACTTCTTAGGTATCGAAGTATGGAAGTTCCCAGATGAGATTTTCCTAAGCCAAGGAAAATATGCAGTTAAGATCCTAAAGAGATTTGGGATGTTGGATTGTAAGGAAATGAAAACTTCGGTGGTGACAGACCTAAATCACCTGAATGATGACTCCTCAGAAAGAGTAGATGTCACACTATACAGACAAATTATTGGCTCACTGATGTATTTGACAAATACAATACCAAATATATGTTTTGTTGTAAACACCTTGAGTCAGTATATGGTGGACCTCTGACATATTCACTTAGTTATAGAAAAACATGTGATGAGGTACCTAAAGGGTACATTGGACTATGGAATCAGATATGTAACAGATAGTGAGTTCATATTGTGTGGTTATACTAGTTTAGATTGGACAAGAAATGTTGAATATAGAAAGAACACTTCAAGATGTTGTTTTAGTTTGGGATCAGGTGTGATCTTATGGCTTAGCAAAACAAAAACCAGTCTTGTGATCAATACAATTGATGATGAATACATTGCATCATGTTCATCCTATAGCGAAGCAGTATGTCTTCACAAGTTATTGGTGGGATTGTTTGATATCGAGATGGATGCAACTGATATTTATTGTGACAAATAGAGTTGCATTAAGCTGATAGAGAACCCGATGTTTCATGATAAGTCAAAGAATATAGAGATAAAGTATCATTACATCCGAGATATGGTGCAGAGAGGATTTATGAAGGTCCAGTATGTTCCCACAGAGTAACAAGTTGCAAATGTGTTGACTAAGCCTCTTTCGCATGTGAAGTTTGAATTTTTTCGAGACAAGCTTGGTGTAGTCCGAAACACAAGTAAATTTGAACCCAAAATCTGACAGGATATTTTTCTAAATTTCAACAAGACTCAGTCTAACATTCGACAAGGTGGACTATTTTTAAACATCGGTAGAATTGTGTCGGATATCTGACAAGCCCAACAATATGTTGTAAATATGACAACAATTAATCGCATGAAGTTCAGGTCAATCGACCAATAACCTGTCGATTCTCCGAAAAATATGTCATCAATTAACCGACAATCATTTCTAGGACTGTCATCAAAAATTCAATGTATTAAGTGTCGGTTAATCGACACATTACTCCACCCTACTGGTCGGTTAACTGATGATGAGTCATCAAAAATATGACAACTTAATGGCATAAAAATAAACAAAAATTTGACTAAGTTACCGTCGGTAGTACAACAACCTTATTGAACATATAAGTTATGTCGTCGAAAATGCAATGACGTTGAATAGTTTAAAAAAATAGTTGATGGGTAGGGGTTCCTACCCAACTTCGGGCTATACAAGACGTCATGGCTAGAAAATTGTATCACCGTTCATGCCATGTAGAGTTTCATAATTGGGAGTAATCATGCACTTGGCATCTTTTGCACTGAAGAATTTGAGACAATGTTCATTGCTGATGTAGATGTTGCATGCATCTTGGTAGCATTGCAACAAATAGAAGCGTGTTAGTATGCAGATGCATCAAAAGTGAAGTACACATAAACTAACTATGAAAAGATTGAAGCGATCTTCATTTTTTTTTAATTTCTCCTTCATGCCTTCTCTTTGACTAAACTTGAAAACAAATCAAACTTGTCTTAGTGATAGTCATTGTACTTATTTAGAAATATTGATGTAAGGGAAATATGATTGCATGTAATATTATTTTCATTGGATTACTACTAGTCGTTAGTTGCAAGAAGCCACGATGTGATACATAAGTTCGAATAGTTAACTTACTAACAATGTATGTGGAGATATGTTCTTAAAGTGAACAATATTCATCTGCCTCACATTATGGTAAAAAATGCATACAATATCACACAGCCACAAACACTGTACACTATGAGAACATGTCGTGACATACACTATAATTCACCACTCACAAAAATATTCTTGCTCTAGACCGAGAGACCTGCACTCAATGATTTAATATTTGTCATGAATATTTAATGAGGTAAACAATCATTTAAACTTATACTGACCATAATTACAATAACGACTACTTGCATGTAATCTTATTTAGTATATATAGTAATTTTATTTATTTAACTATTAAAATATAAATAACCAGAGTCATTGGATTTACCACTAGTCATTAGTTTCATTTTGTTGTCCCTGCAATTAACGACAAATAACAATAGTCATGTTGCAATTAATGTCAGCGATCATGCATACCATGAATGAAAAACTTATCATAAATGGGGCTCTTATATCAAGAATATAGGAATAAGTTGATGCTCATCCATTAAGGCGAACATATCCAACATAGGGACTATAATGAAAAATTCATTAGAAATAACAAATGGTTTAAGCATCATCTATAGTATGTTCTATGTAGTTTTTGTTTTTCGTTCAAGGTTGGTTTTAGTTTACTAACTATGAATTCTTTATAATCAAGTTATTTTTCCTTAGTTTACCAACTTTGATCACGCTAGGTTGGGACCCTTTATCATGCATAATTAGAACGAAAACCAAGGTTAGATCTAGAATAGTAATCCTGCAATAAAATTCAAACATAATTTTCATCTCTTTCAACTTTAACACTCCATTGGTCACTGCATTAAAGTTGGTCCTTGAGATGTTTTACCAATTGCAATGAACAGACATAAACAATAATAATGAAGTTAAACTAATGAACAATAAATGGAAATGTACATGAAATAAATAATGACAAAGAATAATAACAATGTTGGTCAAGTATTGTTTGGGATCAACTTTATACTCACATGCTTTTAAGTTTCCGATCTTATCACTGAAGGGATAAGTCACCTAGATGAACAAATGACATACCTTGAGAGAGAGTTTAAGAGGGTTAGAGTAGTAAGGGTACATACCTCAAATTATTAATCAACATGAAGAGAAACTTCAATACTTTATACAGGCTTCAACAACACCTCTTAAGGATGAAAAGACACAGGTCACAAGTTAGTTGAGAAACATAGTCACACTGGCAGTAGAGAAGACACAATCACGTTGGCAGAGAAGACATAGTCACGCTGGAAACAAAGAAGACACAGTCACGCTGGTAGTAGAGAAGACACAGTCACACCAAAAGAAGAGACATACATTCAAGCCAATAGAGAAGACACAACCACAATGGAAAAACAGACACACAATCAAGCCAGTAGATAAGACACAATCACCCTAGCAAAAGAGGTAACAAAAACCATGTGTGATAAGATCTCATGAAAATTGATACTTTGTATCAAATATGCGTGAGTGTATATTTAATATGGGCATAGACTTAACCATTATAAATTGTTGGAAACTAATACCTCTTTCTCCATTCTAACACACATGTTTTTTAATCTCATTTCAATGTATCCTTAAACATCAACACTGACATAAAGTAGTTGATAATAGAAGCTAGGAACTACAGTAAAGAAATATTTGTGGACATGCAATATTTGTGTACATGCCAACATGCATCCACGAACCATGAGTGTTATTGGTACATGGCCCATTGGTTTGTGTGAATGAAGACATCATGCCTGAACAATATGTGCCAGTCACGTGTCTTGGATTTGAACAAATAAGATGAGGGTGCCATATTGTATTGGATATATGCTCTCAGGTTCTCCTTTGCATAGTCAAACAACTATAGTGCCCATTTGTTGTGATAAAGTACATAACTTCTCTCAAATTTGATGCCATGGAGCCACCACTTACTTACGTTAATAAATTATTCAAGGGTAATTCCATTTAGTGTTTTATTGAGAACAATAATATAAGTTGTGGGTGAAACTATCTTTCTTTGCCTAATAGACCGTGCAAAGATTGTGGTATCAAACATCTCAAACAAATTTTTTATTGGTTTTATCTCATTATGATCTCAATTTTCAATGTGAGAACCCCCAATATTATCCCATTTTTAATCAATATGCGAGACATAAGCCCAACCAATTGTAGAAGTTGAGTCTCCAATAGTGGTATTGCCATCTGCCTTTGGATATCATGTGTAGTATATTTCACTACACTTTCTATAAAAGAAAACCTCAAAATTGACTAAATTCACATCTGTGGAAGATAATAAGGATTGTATTTCAGATATAGTCAACATTGTTGACTATATAAATTCAATTGTTATTAACATAGGATCTAGGCATGAAGCTTTAATAAATTGTTTTACAATGCCTAGAAGAATAGTGTCCTTTCCTTTTGAGTTGCAGTAATGTGTAGCAATAACAAAGAGAAAATTCTTCTCCTCGAAATAGGAAATCTATTGGGAGTTTTTATTATCATCATCCTTTTCACTTGGTTCTCCTAATTCTCTATGTATTTTAGTGGATCTATGTGTTTATTTACATTCCACAGGAGTATTAACAAATTTATATTCATCGTTAACTACACCATCTTCCACATTAAAAGCTATACTTCACCTATCTCATATTGATTTCCCATTATTAAAGCCATATTTTCAACCTCCCACAAAGGGTGAGACTCCCCAAAAACATTTACAAGATTAATCATGTTATTTTTCTTTTGGAACAAGTTGAGCTAGTGCAAAGATCATAGGATTTCTAGGGTTGGTAATAAAAACATAAAATATCATCCCAAATTGGAGGATCTATTGGAGTTTATACATCCCCATTCACATCAATTGCACCATTAATATCATAGTTCTCATGCTCAACCACATTGAACTCCACTCCTGAACGTATTTCCACCAAGTGGGGCATGTAACTACCATAGATGTTTACATTGCTCTTAGCCCTTGCACAAAGAACATGTTCCAATTTGACTTCAAAACAATCACATAAGTGTGATTTCTCTTTAATCTCTTTCCTTTTTATTTTATTGATAAATTCATAAGCATCCAAGGATACTTCTTCTACCTATGTATTATGTGTTATTTATATGTTGCATTGATTTCAACTATAGATCGCATTCCTTTCTTCAAAAGTTGTTCATGCTTGGTATTCCCTAAGGAGTGTCTCATAAGGACCATTGTAATATTTAAAGCCTCAGACAAAATAGAGGAAGCATCTCTGATAGAATACAAGGGATAGACCAGAAACCCCTTTCCCTTCAAGGAATAGTAGTTGTTCAGAAGACACAACTTTGTAAATGTGGAAGAAATAGGATGAGTTTTGTAGATAAATGAACATAATTTAGCTATGTCAAGCCACTCAATATGCAATACCTTCAGTTTTAGAAAATGTTAAAGTCTTGGTTAGGTTAGGGTTTGGTATGCATAAAATCAAAAAATGTATACTTTCATACATGAGACGGAACTGAAGCAAAGATAGATTCAAAAAATTACTGCGGTAATAAATTTAAAACATAATTTTCATCTCTTTCAACTTTAACAATACAGTGGTCACTGTGTTAAAGTTGGTCATTGGCCATGCACAAAACATAAACAATAACAATATTATAATGAAGTTAAACTAATAGAAATGTGCATGAAATAAAGCAGTAATAGCAGTACTAGGAAAACAATTAACAAAGAACAGTAATAATGTTGGTGTATGACTGTTTTGAATCATCCTTATATTCAGATACTTTTAGGTTCACATCTTGTCACTAAAAGGACAAGTCACCAGTGGAACAGATGGCATACCTTGAGAGAGAAAGGGTTAGGAATAAGGTTAGGCACACACAATAGCAGTCAATATGACTTACACGTTGTTCCCTAAATCTTGTATGTATTTTGGATCTCCATAATTTTCTTTTTCCAAAAAGAAATAATTATATTCTATATTTCAAAGTTTGAAAGAAAATAAGGCATTCATATAGTCCTAGGTGGACTCACAAGCAAGGAGTCTATAGTTGATCCTTAACATAGTGCAAAAAATAAATAGTCTTTTGTATTTAAAAATTGAAAGGTCGAAGCCCCCTTCAAAGGACAAAATACATGAGTTTGGTTGTTCTAACAACAACGTGTAATAATTCATATGAAGCAGGTCTTACAAAAGGCCTAAGACAATAATGAAACCCCCATAGCCACAAGACCAAGGTGTACAGTAAAGGTGGAGAAACAACCCCTTTTACCCATAAGATCTACAATACCAATGACTTTAAAATTTTCTCTCTCTCAAGGTATATTGTCACATATATTTTTATCATCACCATATAAGCATAAGTAAATAACAAAGCTACATCTAGAAAAGTAATGTTGTAATAAATCCAAACTTAATTTCCATCTCTTTCAACTTTAACACTCCAGTGCATTAAAGTTAGTCCTTGAGATGATTTATCAATTGCAATTTACAAAACATAAATTGCCACAAAATCCTATCAAGTTTAACTAATGAACAATAATTAAAGAACAATAGTAATGCTAGATAGATCTAGTTTGGATCTTCCTTATTCTGAGAAATTTTGAGCCAGCTCTTATCACTGTAATGACAAGCTGTTAGAATAAATACCTTGAGAGAGAGAGTTACCAACACAAGACACAACACAAGTATAACAACTTGATAGAGAGAGAGAGATTTCACAACACAAGTATAACAACCCTAGAAGAGGTACCAAATGACCTTTGGTACCCTACTTTAAGTGTACTCAACTTTACAGAAGCAATAACCCTATGTTGCATCCAACAAATATTATATCTATACTTCTTTCATGCCAAGATACTCCAAGAGTGAAGTTATGAATATAATATATAAACTTGGCAAGTCTTCTAGAATGGTCACTTAGGAAACCCTAGGTTTTAGGGTGGTTACCATAATAAAACATAAATTAAAGTTGAGTACACTTAGAGTAGGGTACCAAAGGTCATGTGGTCACATAACAATAAAACAATATAAGTAATAAGGTTAAGTCATCATACCAAAGGTGGTCAAGGTAGCACACACAATAAGGGCTATAGGACCAAGTAGAAGATGAAGGACCATTAGTCAACCAAAGGGGTCAAAATGAGATGGTAAGGCAACCCCAATACCCACAAGACAAAGGTGTACCATGAAGGTGGAGAAATAACACCTTTTACCCATAGGACCAACAAGACCAATGACTTTAATCTTTTCTCTCTCTCAATGTATATTGTCACATATATTTTTACCATCATTGTATAAGAAAAAAGTAAATAACAAACCTAGATTTGGAACAGTACCGTTGTAATAAATTCAAACATAATTTTCATATTTTTCAACTTTAACACTCCATTGGTCATGACCTAGAGGTTCCATCCTCCATCAAACTGATTTGGCACTACTTGGATTCATAGCTTCTTTATCACAGAATCTTCATTTCATTCTTGTTGACCTTCCTCTTGGGTGTATAATATGGAAAGGTACATGTTTCTAAAGAGTGTGTTGAACTTTGTGATATTTTTAAATATAAAATTGAATTCTATTAAGTTAATAATAAGAGGGAGATTTCACAATAAGTGTGATCTTCTTTGAATATTTTATATAAAAAATAACGCATTGATCTATATGATCCTCAACTTCATTTAAAAAACAAATTTTATGTATTACTTGACCAAACTTATTATAATTGTTGACAAAAACAAAATTCTTTAAGACTTTTTTTCAAAAGAGACTAGTATTGTATGTACATAAAAATCAAATTAGGTCTCTCTTGATAACATTTGAAAGTCAGAAATCCATTATTCACTTTAAAAAACGATCAAACAATCCATACAAACCATTTCCAAACACTTTCTATAATTTCTAATGGTGGATAAAACTAGTCAGACCTCTCATATGCTACTGGTCGATTTGCTATTGTCCTTTGGGTGCAAGAATTTATACATAGATCACTTTGGATACTCTTATTTTGGAATGTAGTGTTAAGTCTTCTCTACATTCGAATTTTGAGAAGATCACATACTTGATGCCTGTCTTTTTATCTGTGGAATATTTCAAGTAATGTTTCCTTAAGAAAATTGACTAAAGCATTGGACAATTAGTATAAGTTTCCCTAAGAAAATGCCCGCCATATATCATAGGTTAATGATAAAAATAATCTCTGAGTATTAGGCTATATCTTGTTGAAGTGTTTATCTAACCATGGTCTCAGTTTCCTAAAGAGTGCTTGAAGACAAAGTTATAGGTCTGCCAATATGGGGTTTCAGTTTGTTCTGTGCAGCTCAGTAAAATGCACACCTAGGTCAGAGGATGTTGAGTCTGAAGGTGAAACTAGTTTTTTTGTTCTCAGTTAGATGTCTAACATCTGGTATAATTGGTTCATTATTTTGGTGAGATAAAAAATCCACTCTGGAGATGGAACAATTTGACTAAGTATACTATCTGCTGCTAAAACTGGTTAAGTGGCCTTAGGAAGATGCACACCATCCTCTCTAATTGAAGGATTAATTTATTTTGAGGATGTAGGACTCTAAAATGTTGATCTATGCATCTAACCATCTGATTGTTTTTTCAAACACACTCTAAGAGTGATGACTCTAGCTCTTATCCTTACACCATAATCTAAGACATAACAACCATCCTTAGTGTGTTAAACCTTAGCAATAATGAATGCCATTTGAGAATGTAGGCTACAGGGTAGTAAAAGGACATGGCTCATTTTGTCGAGAGCTTCCAAAACCTATCAATAGTAGGAAGCTACCATTAGTAAAAATGGATACATCATTCTCAAGGGTAGGCCCTGCAAGGTGGCTGAAGTATCCACTTCAAAGACTAGAAAACATGGTCATGCAAAGTGATATTTTTAATGGGAAAAAGCTTGAAAATATTGTCTAATATTCTCATAATTGTGATGTTCCTGATGTTAATCACACTGATTTTCAATTGATTGACAAATCTAGGGATGGATTTGTGAGTCTGTTGGCTAATAATGGAAACGCAAATGATGATATTAGGCTCCCTTTCGATGAACAACTATTTACCCAGATCAAAGACGGTTTTGGAGAGGGGAAAGATATTGTTCTCACTATGATGTATGTAAATGCAACTACTAAATGCCAAACAGAGAACACCTAATACCCTAAAACCCCTAGCAATAAAGACCTTTAATACCCTAAGCATTAAAGACCTAGGAAAATGGTGACACACGGTAGGCTATGTCAAGAAAGCATGCCTCATAACCCTATCTATTGAATTCAAGGTATTTTTCAAAAGGGGCAGTCCCACGAACAAACGAATGAAAACACACATACACCTCAAGCAGACCTTCCCCATCATTCTGTCGACCATAGCCAGGAGTCATTGACAGACATAGCTGGGTTGTTGTTGCTCGATGGGTGAGTAAAACTCAGTGGTGTTGGGCTTACTAGGAGAAAAAGAAACAAATACAAATAGCAGGCTTTTGGTTTGATTCAAGTACTACCAGCAAGTTGAGGTTTTATCACCTAAGCCACGGTCTCGGATGAGAAAAAACAAATACAAATAGCAAGGTTTTGGTTTGATTCAATTAGTGCCAGTAAGTTGAGGCTTTATCACCTAAACCATGGTCTCGAGCCTCACTTGCTCACTCTTGGAAGGGTAACCTAATCCATTTATTTAACCTAAGATTGAACCCCAATAAATGGGTAATGAACATATCCAAAACAACAACATAGATAAAGTCATCATTAGTCAAGTGCATGATCACAAGAAATCCAAGGAAAATCAATCTCAATCAAGTGCATGCATTAAACATATAAGTCACAAACATACCGATCACATATTTTCCTTCTCGAGATCCTCTATGTCAGATTTAAATTGTTTAGGGTTTGAATATTGATATTGCAAAGCACCTCTCCTGATCATGTGCATCCAATTGAAATGGGGTATCCCTACTCTTGCAGATAATGCCCTCCTCCATCTCTATGTCATGTCTACGTAGAAAATTCTTCAGAGAAAGACGCAAAGGAGTTGGTCTATTGTAGCATGTTAGAAATTAATCGAGCTGGTTAGAAATTAACCGATGACAAGGTTAATTTCGTCAAATGGCATCAGATTTTCTCATCGGATTTCAGATGGCGTCAGATTTTCTCATCGGATTTCAAATTTTGGGTTCTTTGTTGCTAAAAGACATGGGATTGAATCCCATGGCAAGATGGTTTGGAGTCTTAGCCGTGGCAGGAGAGGTGAGGATGATGACTTGGGTGGAAAGCACGTGTGGTTTCTTCTTGGTGGTCACTTGCATGCTAGAAATGATGATGCATGTGAATGCAGACTATGTAGAGGTGGTTTCTGGTTAGTGGTCACTTGCATGTTGGCAAGGACGCTGCATTTAATGCAGACTATGATGGAATCCAAAGAGATGAAAGAGACAGACCTGGAAAAGCCTCCACAAAAATCTATCATATAGATCTCCAACCCACACAAGATCAACTCTACTACGTCTAAAATTGTTATGAAGCTTGACTTAAGTAGGCTTTGGCTCTTGTAAAGATGGCTCTCTCTAATAACAATTTGGTGATGATGATTTCCAGTGGAGCATAGAGATGAAAAAAGCGTGAAAATTTAAAATTCTACAAAAATTACAAAAATAAAAAATAATGGTTTGTGAAAAAATACAATGGTAATGGTTTGTGGTATTTTCAATATATTCAACATAAAAACAAAATGGAAAAAATCATATCCAAATAAACATCGATAGAAAAATGATAAAGGAAACAAGGCTTTGATCCCTATCGAGATTCACTATCCACAAGTTCCATGGTGTAAGTTTCATATTGATGATGGTTAACGTCCACTCAGACCAAACTTTGGTCTATCGGACCCAAAGAAACACATTATTTAGTTTGTTTTAAAATTGTACTTCTATGCTCAAAGAGCTTGGAGAGAAACGTCCCGAGCTCACTATAATTTTGACAAGTTAAAAGGCTACGAAGGTCAGAATTACAACAAAGATTATGACACTGAGATCTAATGTGGGTGTACGCAGGGCATTCTAAGAGGAAGTGTTTTTCATCCTCGATGTTCATATTCTCACAGAGATGGCAGATCCTTTCTACCCATGGTGTTTTAGGAACACGACCAGTTTCACTATGAAGCTCATGAGAGTTCATTCTTACCTTTGAACTAGTTAAAACCAAGAGATAGTTTTGGCTGGAATTTAAAGCTAGTTTAAGAAGTCTATGGTCTCTCATGTTATTGATTTTGTGCTTGTACAACAAAAGCTAACTTATTTGACAATTATAACGTCGTTAAGATGACTAAAGCAAAAATAAAATGAGGTGTTATTTAAAAGCAAACACTATCCATTCAAACAACATTTATTACTCTCTTACACAGCAAAGAGCAATTAATGCAGACTCTCTTACACAGCAAAGAGCAATTAATGCAGTATCCCATAATAAATAGTGTTAACGACAATTAATGCACTCTCCCATAATAAATAGTATTGATGACCAATTAGCACCATGTAATGCAGTTGGATGAGATTTGATCCAACTTTTTATCAACTATTAGCTCAGTTAGGCACTTATTGCATGCCGATAGTGTTAGCACGGTCTATTTTTCTCTGTGACATAGTATAAGTTCATACACTAAGTACACCGTTTTAATTTTCAAGGCAAGGTCTACAATGTAAGGCACGTACGCAGTAGCACCGTTTTAAATTTCAAGGCAAAGTCTCCGACTGCTTGAATTTCGATCAATTTGTGGATTTAAAACATTATAATTGTACTAATCATTAAAAAAATTCACCAATTAACAGTTTAATCACAGTGCACTAAAGAATAGCAATTTCTTTGTTACTGCTAGAAAAGTAGAGCAAGTTGAATTGTCCATGTTGAATTGTTAAAGCTATTTTATTCTTTTTTCAAGCTTTTTAAATAACTGAAAAAGTCCAAAAAAATCAAAAAACCAAAAAGCCGGACAAGGAAAGATGTTATCTGTGGCAGCTGTCGAGTCGTGTCGCCTTTGAACAGAGCACTGTATATCACATCCATTGGTTGGGTTATAGTTTGACTTTAGGCATTGTACTCGTTTATCTGAGTTTATCTCCACCGACTGGTTAAGCTTCCAGTCCCTATGGACCCTCTTTCGATGCCTCCTATGTCACAGAGATGTCCCAGTTTGTATATCGAGTCTGTGCTGCCTTTTTTCAGTCACCATACATCGTTATGCTCTTGTTTGAAGGAAGTTGAAGCCTGAGTCAGCCATTCCTCAGTTCTCTTGGCTTTGCATGTCGACCATTCCCGGTACAGTTACTGGTTCGTGCACCTTATGATCGAGTCCTTCCACGTTATACAGCTTTGTTGAGTACCTCATGTTGGATGATGAGGGATGCCTAAATTCCCTCCTTCCAACGGATTTCATCCCATCGAATTCAGATCATTTATTCTAGGATTGGAATCTAGAGTTATTTTGAGTGCCTTGAGACTTGCAGTCATCAGTGGCAGGTTCTCTCGCCATCGACATTTTTTGGGAATACATCAATGTCCCCTGATCGATGGATCCTCTCAAGTGTTCAACCTCAACACATTTATTCATACTTGTTAGTTTGCACTCTAGTACCTTGATTCCCATTTTCATTATCGGTGGGTGATCTCGCGTCTATTAATGGTATACATTAATGATCAGTAATCAGACGATGGACTACTATGTTCGACCTCAACACCTCTATTTGCATAGTCGGACATGTACTCGTAGCAGTTTGTGTAGAAGAATTTCCAGATTGGTGGCATCTCTTATATGCTACCTCCTTGATCGTGCCAGTGTTCATGAGATTTCAGCTCTTGTGACTTGATTCTAGTATATGTCAGATATTTCCAGCCACTATGGAGATCTTGATTTGTTATATATCTTCAGCCATTATGGAGATCATGGTCCTTTGTATATCTTCATCATGGAGATTCTGATCTATGTATATTGTACGTGGTGATGAACACATATGTGATATCTTGTATCATGCCTATTCATGGCCATTGTACTCTTATGTATCCGGGACTACTATATGTGTTTGCAGTTATGTGCAGAGTTGTATTATTGTACTATGCTGATTGAGTGGCTGGTCTTCCATTTGGGATCCTTCATCACTGCACTTCTGGGATGGACTTATAATGTATTTCGGTCATCATATGACCCCTCTGACCTCTCACATTAGGGGGCATCTGTTATAGTTGATTTCACCACTCCAGGTGAATCACACTTTGTATGGCCTTCCCCTGTCCTGCTGCAGACTCCTTAGACCCCATGGACCATTTTTTTCCTTTGATGTGTCCTTGAACATCCCTAAAAACATGTGAAAAATGATACACGCGACTTTTAAACTTATAAGCACATATATACGTGGGTTTGACCACTAAAACCGTGTACATTGGGATGTGTACAAAATCCAAATCCTTTTGGAGTTTTCCTTGACATGGATCCAACTCACTTGACTCCTGGCCTTCCCTATGCCTTGAGATCACTCGGATTTGACCTTTCATTACCCCTTTGAAAAGCTATATAAGGAACCCCTTGGTACGTTGAAGGCATAAGAGAGAATTGAGAGCAAAGAAACTATAGTCCATTGTTTTCGGAACTTATGCTTGAGTCTGCATCCCTTTGTCCCTTGGAGCACTTTTGTGTTATTCCCAAGCTTTCCTTTTGTTTGTGAGCTTGCTATCTAGAGATGGAGGATTGAAGTGGTGGAGGCCCAAGTGGGGGATTCAGTTTCTTCGGTTCGCAAACGAGCCGACAAAGGTTGTATCTTGTAATCTCTTATTTATATTAATAGAAATATCTTTTCCTATCCAATAATGTGTGTTTGAATGAATATTTTATTCATTGGATTATGTCAAATGCTTATACATTATTGATTATATATGCTAGAATAGATCTAACACCATGATATATAGAATGCTTGTATTGTTTACTTGTTGTTGAGGAAGTAATCTATCAATTCAAGCTGAAGTTGGAAAGCTCAATGGGGATCTACTTCAACCGTCTGAAATAAGGTACGAGATCTGATCCTTTAGTGTTAGACATTTAATTTCTATTGCATATTGGAAAGGATTGATTTCTGGAGTCAAGCTGTCTGTTGTGGTACCCCAAGCCATAGGAATTTCTCTCCGTAACAATAGTCGAGTTGTTTCACCTTCGAACAGAGCATTGTATATCACATCCGTTGGTTAGGTTAATAGTTTGACTTTAGGAGATGTACTCGTTTCTCTAAGTTTATCTCCACCGACTAGTTAAGCTTCCAGTCCCTATGGAGCCTCTGTCGATGTCTCCTGTGTCGCAGAGATGTCCCAGTTTTGTATATCGAGTCTATGCTTCCTACATTCAGTCACCATTCGCCTTTATGCTCTTGTTTGAAGGAAGTTGAAACCTGAGTCGTCCATTCCTCAGTTATCTTCACTTTGCATGTCGACCATTCCCGGTACTGATACTGGTTCGTGCAATTTATGATCGAGTCCTTCCACATTATACGGATTTGTTGAGTACCTCATGTTGGATGATGGGGGATGCCTTAATTCCATCCTTCCAGTGGATTTCATCCCATTGACTTCATATCATTTATTCTGGGATAGGAATCTAGAGTCATTTTGAGTGCCTTGAGACTTGCAGTCATCAGTGGCAAGTTCTCTCGCCATCGACAGTTTTTGGGAATACATCAATGTCCCCTGATCGATGGATCCTTTCAAGTGTTCGACCTCAACACATTTATTCACACTTGTTAGTTTGCACTCTAGTACCTTGATTCCCATTTTCATTATCGTTGGGTGATCTCACGTTTGTTAACGGTATACATCAATGACTGATAATCAAATGATGGACTACTATGTTCGACCTCGATACCTCTATTCACATAGTAGGACATGTACTCGTAGTGGATTGTGTAGAAGACCTTCCAGATTGATGGCATTTCATATATGCTATCTCCTTGATCATGCCAGTGTTCGTGAGAGTTTAGCTCTCGTGACTTGATTCCAGTATATGTCAGATGTTTCCAACCATTATGGAAATCTTGATCCATTATATCTCTTCAGCATTCATGGAGATCATTATCCTTTGTATATCTTCATCATGATGATTCTGATCTATCTATATTTTGTGTGGCAATGACCACACATGTCATATTTTGTATCATGCCTATCCATGGCGATTGTACTCTTACGTATTCGGGACTGCTATGTCTACTTGCAGTTATGTGTAGAGTTTGATTATTGTATTGTACTATTGAATGGCTGGTTCTTCCACCTATTTCTTCATCACCCAACTTCTAGGATGGACCTATAATGTATTTCGACCATCGTATGACCCCTTTAACCTCACACATTAGGGGGCATCTGTTACAGCTGATTTTACCACACATGGTGGATCACACCTTTATGGCCTTCCCTATCCCTCTGTAGACTCTTTAGACCCCAGGGACCATTTTTGTACCTTTGATGTTTCCAAGATCATCCCTAAAAACATGTCTTATTTGATATACGTGACTTTTAAACCCATTCTCACGTATATACGTGGATTTGACTCTTAAACCCGCGTACATCGGGATGTGTGCAAAAAGCCAAATAGTTTTGGAGTTTTCCTTGATGTGGATCCGAATCACTTGTCTTTTGTCCTTCCATATGCCTTGAGATCACTCATATTTGACCTTCCATTACCCCATTGAAGCACTATATAAGGAACCCTTTGGATACATTGAAAGAGGAGGAATTGAAGAGTAAGAGAACTATAGTCCATTGTTTCTGAAGATTATACTTGAGTTTGCATCTCTTTGTCCCTTGGAGCACTCTGTGTTCTTCCCAAGCTTTCCTTTGCTTGTGAGCTTTCTATTGAGAGATGGAGGATTGAAGTGGTGGAGGCCCAGGTGGAGGACTCAGTTTCTCCGATTTGCAGACGTGCCGACAAAGGTTGTCACTATTGTAATATCTATTTTATATTAATAGAAATATCTTTTCTTGTCCAATAATGTGTATTTAAATGAGTATTGAATCCATGGATACTTTTAAATGCTTATATGTTATTGATTATATATGCTAGAGTAGGTCTAACACAATTATATATAGCATGCTTGTCTTTTTTGCCGAATGTTGAGATAGCAAATCACTTATACAAGCAAGAGTGGAAAAGCTCAACGGGCATCTATATAAACCATCTGGAATAAGGCATGTATCGAGATCCTTTAGTGTTAGATGTTTGGTTTCTCTTGAATATAGGAAAGGATTGATTTCTGGGGTTACTCTGTATGTTGTGGTACCCCAAGCCATAGGAAGTTTTCTCCGTAACACTCATCTTTTTTCAATTCAAGTCAAGGACTAAGATAGGGTTTCCCACTCTCACCTATTCTCTTTTTGTTGATCGTTGAAGCGATGAGTTTACTTATTACTAAGGCAAAAGGACTGGGTAAGATAAGAGGCATTTATTTCTCCTCGATTGTGGTTGTCACCCATATTCTATTTGTAGATGATGTTGTATTATTTGGGCATGGGTTAGTTGAAGAATGGTGTCACTTTCGATATATTATTGATCTTTTCACTGTGGCGTTAGGTATGATGATTAGCATTATGAAGTCCTCCTTTCTAACTAATATTTTTTCTTCTGCAATGATTGAACATGTTCATTTTCTCTTTCGATATAAGATGGAAGGGATTGAGAAGGGTTTTAGATAATTGGGTTATTGGCTGAAGCCATTAAATTATCAGGTCGAGAATTGGCAATGGCTTGTTACTAAATTTGAGTCCAAGATCAACATTTGGTCCTATAGGTTTCTTTCTTTTGAGGGAAACTCATATTGTTGAACTCTGTCTCGAGGGCTATACCTGTATATTGGTTCTCCTTGATGAGGGTGCCTAGTTCTATTTTGTGTACTGTGCATAATATTATGTTTAATTTCCTCTGGAGTGGTAACCTATTGAGAAAACGTATGAATTTAGTCAATTGGGAGCAGATTTCCATGCCATTTGCAGGGGGGTTGGAATATAAAGAATACAGAAAGGTTTAACATGTCCTTGAGGATGAAGAGTATGTGGATTTCCTTGAATGGAAAGGGAATTTGGCATAAGGTGTTGAAGGAGAAATATCTCATAAAAAGAACTTTACTGTAGTGGATCCGAAAGGGTACTTACTATGTGAGAAATTCCTTGATTATATGGAATGGTTTCTTAAGGGGCACGGGATGGATCAACAAGTCGTTGAGCTGGAAAGTGGTTTGTGGAAAATATGTGATTGTTGGGGTGGATCCGGTGATTGGGTTGGAGGAAATTATCTTTTATCTGGTCTCTCATCTCATATCTAAAGGACTATGGGATTACAACTTTGGACCAGGCACAAAAACTGGTCGAGAGGCATCTCTCTAATGCATATTGGATATCGGTTGATGATTTAGAGTTGAGTGGTACTTGGAAATCAGAGTGGGAGAGATATATCGATGCCTTGATGCACTTGGTTCTACATCTCTCGGACTATGAGGATAGACTTTTATGGTCTTTCAACAAGTAACATGTCAGATCTTAGCAAAATTGGCATACCAATACATTGTTGATACGAAGTTGACCTTTTCAGATGACTGGTGGAGAAAGGATATGTGGTGTTGGAATTTCCCACTAAAGATAAAATATTTCAATTGGTTGTGCATGCTAGACAAGATTAGTACTTGGGGAAATCTTCTTAAGAGAGGATGGATTGACCCTAGTATTTGTTTACTTTGTTGGGGTGAGACTGAATTCATTGCACACCTTATGGCGGGCTGTGTTTTTGGTAAGGTTGTTCGTAAACTTCTCATTGAGACTTTGAGTTTGTTTTTTTGCTAGGAGGATATGTCACTTATTAGGAATATGGAGGGGTGGATGCCTATGAGGATGGAGTTGGTTTTTCTTCCGCTCATCTGTAACTAGGAAATCAGACGGTCTAGAAATAATGCGATCTTTCAAGGTATTAAAACTCTGGTGCAGTCTGTAGTGGTGGAGTTCCTTGGGATCTCGGGTGACTAACCTATAACTTCAGGGTCCCATAGAAAAAGGGAGATTGGTACTAATCCGGTGGTGCAAGCAGCAACGGGTTTCTTTGATGGGGAAGCATCCCAACTCTTGGGGGGTGCGAGTGATGTTATTTAAATCAGTCCGGTTCATTATTTTTGTATTAGGATGGGGTGTGGAATGAGCATGAATACACGAGAGGAGATGATTTCCCTTTGGGGACTCTTATATGTTGCACAGGAAATGGGCCTTCCAAAATTATGTGTTTTCCGTGATTCCAAAATTATTATATATTGGATTTGTGATCATACCGACTTCAAAGGGATTTCAATACTTTCAATTGCAAACATGTTTACAGAGAATACAACTTTTTGGCAGATGGACTTTCAAAAGATGCATTGAAGTTGTCCTTTGGATTGTTGACTTTGTAGGAATTTCTGGAGGAATCCCTGATTTTTTAGAACTTATTTAGGATTTTTGTTTTACAGTTATGAGTTCCTTTTTGTCATGTGCAATTTTTGGGCTAAGTACTCTAGCAGTATGAAAGTTTCTTATTATTTTGACTGAGTTTCGTATGACACTTTGTAAATTTTTTATGGGATTGGGAATATGTTTATACTCTAGTTTATTGAATACTCATTGTGATAAGGGTCTAGGGATGGTATTTGTTAGATTCAAGGCTTATTTTTGGTGTCAATGTATGGACAACTAAGGCGTAGGGATATTTGACTGGAGCAATGTTTATTTTTTAGATATTGTAGATATCAGCTATGTAATTATGGTCCTTTGTCAATATAAAAAGGATTGATCTTTTTCTTCTTGAAAAATAATAGAGGGGGAGATTTTAGAGAGGTTGGGTTTATATAGAGAGAGGGGTGTTCGTATTCCATGGATGAATGTGTAGATGATTTTTTGTAGTATAAATTGTTCCTTCATGTTGATGAGGTGTAATCATGGTACTACATCAAGTTGCAATGATGTAATCCTTGTTCATATGTTGGTATAGTGATGTTTGATTATTTGTAAAAGGATTGGTGTAGTTGTATGATTGACTAAGAACTCAAATTTCAAACACTCATCCTCATACACACATGATATAATTCCAATTTACAATACGATGCTTTTGTTGTTATTTGACACGAAAAGAATTACTATCCAAACTCACAACCAATTAATTAATTGCAATGACATAACTGTGGCAAAGAGTCAATGTTTAAACATTAGAAAAGTGGGTTTTGAAGCTAAAATTTTGAAATAAAATTGTGGTTGTTGATGGGATCTAAGGGTTAAAATAAAAAAAGAGGAAAACATGTATACCATTGTTTGTCCCCATTCCCTTTTATATCTTGGCTCACTTAGATATTCTTCATCTTTTGAGGAATCAATTTAATACTTCTGAGAATGTAGTGTTCAAGATGTACCTCATATGTAGAGATAATTAGTTATTGATGTGGATAATCCAACAAACCTTTCAAGTGTCCTAAAGTCTCTAAAACCTAGATGTGGATGCTTGCAATTTTGAAAAGGGTTCCCTCTCTTTGTTTTGACTCGGATTTGACAGTAAGTTTCGTTAGAAGCTTTAATCAAGTGGGTAATAGACACATGTGCCTACTGCTCCTAAGTGGGTGTATTTTAAGAGGAATGATTCGAAGGAAAATATGGAGGCATAGATGTTTAGAGGAGTATGTAAAAGAATAAACTCAGAGGAGTTATCTACAATGTGAGGATTTAAAGACCAGCTCTACAAGCTGGAATATGTTTTAGAACATGTAACTAGCCTTATGTTTCCTTGAGAATGTAATAGTGTAGTTCTTTTGCTTACAATAGAGAATTATTGCAGATAATGTGCTAGTTTTACTCTCACATGGAATCTTCAGTATGTAGTAAGTAGGTCTTTTACCCTTTGCAGGAAACCATATAGCATTTTCTATGTAAATTGTGTATCAGTGCTTCATTATCAAATCATATAAATTTCTATATATTGTATTCATTAATGATTTAGAGTCAAATATGTAATTACTTTGAGTTTGAACCTATCTTCCTTCCATCTACATCAATTTCGTAGAAGATCAACCTTGGTAATAACCCAAAGGGGAATCTGTTTGAACCCCTGGAAGAAAATTCTTGGAGGACTATTTTGAAGGATTTTTTTAGTTAAATAATTAAAATGAAATAGAGGATTCTATATTTCATGGATAACAATATTTTATGAAGAAAAGTGTATATTTGTAGATTTGTATAACTCTGTACCTATAGCAACTTGGGATGTATGTATCAATTTACAAGTGTTTTTTTATAGATCCATGTAGATTTTTACATGTAGCAACTAGGGGTCAATATTTCTTGAGCTCAATCTACATATGTACGTATAGCAGCTTGAGGTGTCTACATCATTTTAGTTTACATCTAAAAACTTTGTTGGCTAAAAATGAAGAGTTTGTCCAAGAGGAACTAGTTGTGCTAAGAGGAGCACTAAATTACATTGAGCTACATTATTGTTACCAATGGCTAACTACAAAATTCCATATTGTGAGCATATTTTAAAGAGTGAGTCCTTGAGAAGCCAAAGATAAATTGGTCAGCTAAAGTTAAATTATAGATAAAGAGGTCAATTGATTTAGTAATCTTTTCCATGCCTTGAGGAGGATAAAAAATCATTAATGTGCATGTGAGCGTGTGATTGGATTGAGTTGGCCTAAGAAAGCCATATTAAGGCCAAGGATTGTTGGAGTAAATTTTATGTGTCTGCTTGTGTATCTTAAAAATGGTTAAGAAGAAGTGGGTGATCCAAGAAGAGAAATAATGGATCAAGGAAGACGAATAATGGTTAACTACAAAAATCTATATTGTGAGCATCTTTTAAAGAGTGAGTCCTTGAGAAGCCAAAGAGAAATTGGTAAGCTAAAGTTAAATTGTAGAGAAAGAGGGCATTGATTTAGTAATCTTTGTCATCCATTGAGGAGAAAAAAAATCACTAAGGTTCATGTGAGTAATGTGTGATCATATTGAGTTGGCCTAAGCAAGCCATATCAAGGGCAAGAATTGTTGGAGTAAATTTTATGTGTTTGCTTGTGTATCTTAAAAATGGTGAAGAAGAAGTGGGTGATCCAAGAAGAGAAATATTGGATCAAGGAAGATATAAAGGAAACTAATAAAAGAGTGTGATGAATGAAAATAGAGAAAAGTAGCAATCCAAGCCATGAAGAGAATAATAAAGGGTTTGGATAAAGAAGAAATATTGCAAACTGAAAATAAGGAGACTTTAGAGTGGACGTCAATTGTGGAAGTGATTTCCTACTAGGAAGAAGGTGAAGCACTTAAGGAAGTGCACACAAAAACTTAAATTGTGTTTGTTTTTTAGATCATGCAAGAAGAGGCTAATAAGATTAAGCACATGGAAACTTAAATGCATGTAGATGAATGTGGTGAGTAAAAAGATGTTGAAACTACATCGTAGAAAAGGTTGTGGAAATGTTGGTTAATATTATTGAATAAGACAAGTTGGAGGAGGAGATTATAGATGGTAAAACAATTGAATATATGGTTGGTTTACAATCTGCAGAAAATGAAAGTACCTAGGATAAGTGGGGAATGTGATCTATCTCTTGGATATGGAAGAAAGTGATATCATTCACAACATGGTTAAACAAAGGACCATTGTGGAGAAAATTTTCATAGAAACTGAGGAAAAAAAATTGTTGATGTCTTTGTAACTTCAGAATGTATTCACTTGTATATTTTATATATTGTATTTCATTGGTCCTCGATGTTCCTATTAGGAGAATCGTTAATGTAATCAAGTCATGTAAAGTCATAGAGGTTAACCCTCCTAGTTGATCGAGGGGAAAAGTCCCCACAGTTGTGAGGCACTAGGGTTATTAGACTCTCCTAGAGAATTCGGCCCTAGTAAGTGATTGTCAAGTAGGAAACTGGTACAAATAGAGAGTGAGACTCTCTATTTCAAACACACACTCACCCAGCTATAGCGGATAGGTGAGAGAGAAGAATATCGCTCAAGTGAGAGAGAGAACATCTGTTGGAGATCATATTTTTGTCTTTGGGTTTTACTGTTGCCATTGTTGCTCATTCTATCTCTGAGGAAGTTGCGGGGTTTTCTCCTTTATGGTTTCCCGGAGGAAAATATTTGTGTTTATTGTCTCTTGTGATTGATTGTTGTGCATGTTATTCTCTCATATAAGATCCTAATATAATATTGTCTAATTGATAAAAATATAACATGGTATTAGAGCTAACATGAGAAGAAGACATTGTGCAGCTGCAGAAGCTAGGGCTTCTTACTTTTTGGGTCTCTCTCCACAATCCATCAACAAAAGGAGGCTAGGATGAATCTCCATTGAAGGGTGCATCTTTCTGTCTAAGAAGAATCTCATTCTGAGCATTTTTAGTTTTTTGAGCCGCCACTACATCGGTAAATTAGGGCTTTTCACTGAAGAGAAATTTTTTGGTGAGGCTAGCACAGGATTGTTCTCCTCCTCAAAATCAAAGTTTAGAGATCAAGATCAAAGTTTTTGGTTGAGTAAAACTCTAGGAAAGTCAAACCCTAATTTTTCCTCAAACCAGAAAATCAACACTGCAGAAGATCAACTCCAGATCCAGTTTCCAGCTTCTCAAATTGGTAAGATCTAAATCTTTTATATTTCCATTTGAGGTTCTCAGTTAAGATGTCTCATCACACCAAGCTTGATGAAAATATTGAGGAGGCTGATAAATTTTGAGCATGGAAGTATAGGATCTCACTAGTACTTGAAGAAAATGAATTGGACTCCTACATCAGTGGAGAGGTTCCCGTTCCAGAGGGAGATGAGGCTAAGGTCAAGAAGAACTTAATCAAGGATAAGAGGATTATTGTTGATTCAATCAAGGATCACCTCATACCAAAGGTGTCCTCCGTAAAGACACCTAAAGAGATGTTTGATTCCTTGACCAAACTATTTGAAGGGAAGAACATAAATCAGAAGATGACTTTGAGAAATCAATTGAAGAATGTGAAGATCCAAAATGCAGAGACCATACAGTCATACTTTACAAGGGTCTCCCAGATCAAAGAACAACTTGAAGCAGTAGATGAAGAAGTGGAGAATGCAGAGATTGTGATGACCACCTTGAATGGTCTCCCTAGGTCATGGGACTCCTTCATTCAAGGGATTTGTGCTAGAAGAAAGCTAGTCACCTTCAGTAGACTCTGGGAGGAATGCTCACAAGAAGAAGCTCGAATAGTAGCCTGAGAAGAAAATATGGGAAGTGAATATCAAGCTCTCACAGTACACTCCAAGAAAAGCAGAAGGGACTATCATCATCCCAAAGATAAGAATTCTCACCAAAAAGATAACCCTATAATATATAACAGAGATCTATCTTAACTCAGAGGTTTTACTTGTGATGAGAGAGGACATTATGCCAGAGATTGTCCTAGAAATAAATGTAACTCTCACAAGAAGAAGGGAAACAAGAGAATAAATCATGCTCACACTTAAGAGGATGATGAACCTTCCATAAAGAGAATCAAAAAATAAAGTGATGAAGAATATGTTCTGATTTATGCCCTCATGGGAACTGTCACACATGGAAGCAATGATTGGCTTATAGACAGTGGGGCTTCCAAGCATATGAAGGGATTCAAAGAATCCTTTGTGAAACTGTCCGAACATGAGTCACCTCATAAGGTGAAACTTGGTGATGACTACCAGTATCCAATAAAAGGTAGTGGTGAATCCTCCTATAAGACAGACTCTGGAAATTATATGAAGATGAAGGATGTCTTGTTTGTACCAAGACTAAAGAAGAATCTCCTCTCCATATCTGCATTGGATGCAAAAGGCATAAGGGTTGCATTTGTAGATGGACAAGTCCTTATGTGGCCAAAGGGAAAGACTATAAATGATGCAGTAGTGATTGGAGAGAAAGAGGGAGGCTTATACAAGCCAAAGGGCCAACCAGAACAAGCCTTTGTCCATGACTCAGTAGTGCCAAATGAAATTTGGTATAGAAGGCTTGCACATGTGCACTGTAGGGCACTACCACTTGCAAGAAAAGTTGTTGAAGGTCTTCTAAAAATACAGGCAAATCATGAAGGTGTTTGAAAAGGATTTTCGAAAGGAAAGAGCACAAAGAAGACATTTCCAAGTAGCGAGAGCAAGGCAAAAGGAATCTTGGAAATAATCCACTCCGATGTATGCGGTCTGATGTCATCCAGTTCATTGAGTGGGTATGTATACTATGTTTCTTTCATTGATGATTTTTCTAAGAAGACATGGATATACTTCTTGAAGAACAAAGATGAAGTATTCAGCAAGTTCAAAGAATTCAAATCCTTGATCGAGAACCACATAGAAAAGAAAATCAAGAGCTTTCGATCAGACAATGGAGGATAATTCACATCAAATAAATTCAAAGAATTATGCATAGATTCAGGGATTAAGAGGGAGTTTACTGCTCCATATAATCCACAATGGAATGGGGTTACAAAAAGGAAGAATAGAACGGTTATGGAAGCTGCAAGGGAAATGCTTCATGATCAGGATCTCCCCATGCATCTATGGGCAGAAGTTGCTAGAACAATTGTGTATGTACAGAACCGTACTCCACATAGAGTACTTGAGAACAAGACACTGGAAGAAGTCTTCTCAGGAAAGAAACCAGAAGTCAGTCATCTCAGAACATTTGGATGTCCAGTGTACATACACATTCCAAAATAAAAGAGGACGAAGTTAGATCCTTCAGGGAAGAAGGGTATATTTGTGGGATATAGTGAAAGCTCGAAGGCTTACAAAATATACTTCACAGGATTAAAGAAGATCGACATCAGCAGAGATGTAACATTTGACGAAGACTTAGCTTACAACAAATCCAGAAAGAAACCTGTTGAAGACCCTGAAGAAGAAGAAGCACCCAGAATTTAAGATACAACTATGAACGATGCAAATCAAGATGAATATCAAGAAATAGAAGAACCCTAGGAACCTATAGATCCACCCCAAGAGAAGAATCCTCACAAGAGGAAACCGGCATGGGTACAAGAGGCTATCCAAGATGGAGAAAGATATGGGGCTCTAGAAGAAATGCTCAGAGAAAGGAAAAGAACTAGGTCCTACTTCGGTTATGTAGCCCTATTATGTGACATCATTGATAAAACCCTTCCAACTATGAAGAAGAAGCAAAGAAGAAAGAATGGAAGGATGCTATGATCGAGGAGTATCAGTCAATCATGAAGAATGATGTCTGGTATGTTGTCCCAAGACCAGAGGGGAAGTCTGTTGTGACTTCCAAGTGGATCTACAAGATCAAGCATATTGCATATGGCAGCATAGAGAAATATAAAGAAATATTTGTGGATCGTGGCTTCTCCCAGAAAGAAGGAATAGATTATGAAGAAACTTTTGCACCAGTAGCCAGATAGACTTCCATCAGATCAGTACTTGCTTTGGTTGCAGTAATGAAATGGAAGATACACCAAATGGATGTCAAGACTACTTTCTTGGATGGTGTATGCGGAGAAGACACTCGGTTTTGAGACACATGACAGGGAAACTCATGTGTATAAATTGAACAAATCCCTGTACGGTTTGAAACAGGCACCCATGACATGGTACGACAGGATTGACAGCTTCTTGACTAGTTTGGGATTTACCAAGATTAAAGCAGATTCCAACCTTTACTTCAAGGTTGAACAAGGGAACCCAGTGATACTCCTACTATATGTAGATGACCTATTTGTAACAGGTGAATATGGGTTGATTGCTGACATGAAGAGGAAGCTTGCTGCCGAGTTTGAGATGAAATACTTGGGTATGATGCACTACTTTCTAGGCATGGAGGTGTGGAAGAATACAGATGGAATCTCCCTAGGACAAGGAAAATATGTAGTATAGATCCTGAAGAGGTTCGAGATGATGGACTACAAGGCCATGCCCACACCTATGGCATCGAACATGAAGCTATTGAGTGATGCTTCATCAGATTCGGTTGATGCTATGATGTATCGTCAGATGATTGGGTCCTTGATGTACCTGATGAATACGATACTGGATATTTTCTTTGCCGTGAACACATTGATCCAGTTCCTAATAGATCTGAGACATGTTCACCTGATTGCTGCAAAGCATATTCTGAGGTACCTAAAGGGTACAATTGATTATGGGCTCAAGTATGAGGCAAATCAGAAGATTAACCTGGAGGTTTATGTGGATTTAGATTGGGCAGGAAGTGCCATTGATAGGAAGATCACTTCAGGGTGCTGCTTTAGTATGGAATCAGGTGTGATCTCTTGGTTTAGAAGGACGCAGTCGTGTGTGGCACTGATTACAATCGAAGCAGAGTATGTCGCAACTTGTTAGGCCATTTATGAGGCAGTGTGGCTAAGGAAGCTACTATCTGATTTGTTTGATCTCTAGATGGATTCTACTTGTATATATTGCGACAACTGGAGTTGTGTGAAGTTGTTGAAGAACCTGGTGTTCCATGACAAGTTGAAGCATATTGAGATCAAATATCACTATATCAAGGATATGGTGCAAAGAGGAGTAGTGAAGCTCTAGTATGTTGTGACGAAAGAGCAGATAGATGATCTATTGACTAAGCCATTAGCCAAAGTGAAGTTTGAGTACTTCAGGGAGAAGCTTGTTGTTCTCCAGTTCTAGGTTCCTTCCAAGGGGAAGTGATGAGTCCATGATCCCTTCTGACATGGTGGTAGGATTGGTTTCTCCCATGGTCAGATGTAAGTGTGGAGCCCTTCTGACTTGGTGGTAGGATTGGTTCCTCCCATGGTCAGATGTAAGTGTGGATCCCTTCTGACATGGTGGTAGGATTTGTTCCTCCCATGGTCGAATGTAAGTGCGGAGCCCTTCTGACATGGTGGTAGGATTAGTTCCTCCCATCATCGGATGTAAGTGCAAAGCCTTTCCCCGTATGATAGATGGTGTGTCCTATCATGCCGATGGATGTAAGTGCAGAGCCTTTCCTTGGATGGTAGATGGTGTGTCCCACCATGCCAGTGGATGTAAGTGTAGAGAATTTCCTTGGATGGTAGATGGTGTGTCCTACCATGCCAATGGATGTAAGTGCTGGGCCTTTCTCTGGATGATAGATGGTGTGTCCTATCATGCCAGTATATGTAAGTGTTGGACCTTTCTCTGGATGATAGATGGTGTGTCCTATCATGCCAGTGGATGTAAGTTCTGGGCCTTTCTCTGGATGATAGATGGTGTGTCCTATCATGCCAGTAGATGTAAGTGTTGGCCCTTTCCCTGGATCATAGATGGTGTGTCCTATCATGCTAGTGGATGTAAGTGTTGGACCTTTCCTCGGATGGTATATGCTATGTCCTACCATGCCGATGGATGTGAGTGTTAGGCGTGCCTTTCTGACATGGATGTTGGATGTGTTCCTCCCATAGTCAGATGTAAGTGCTGGGCAGGCCTTTCTGACATGGATGTTGAATATGTTCCTCCCATGGTCAGAGATAAGTGCTAAAGAAGATCAATACCTATATGGAGGCTAGGCCTACAACTAGCATGAAAAAGGGTTGGCTCTATAGAACTTCCTATGACGAGAAGAATTGAGAGATAGCACCATTTGATTGAGATAGCGGAAGCAGTGATGATGATGATGATCTAGTGATGATCCAGCTTTGATGATGATCCAATGATGATCCAAACTTGATCCAGTTATGAAGACTTGTGCTGATGAATTTTGTCAAGAGAATACTTTCCTAGTTAAGAGGGAATGTTGATGTATTTGTAACTTCAGAATGTATTCACTTGTATATTTTATATATTGTATTTCATTGGTCCTCGATGTTCCTATCGGGAGAATCATTAATGTAATCAAGTCATGTAAAGTCATAGAGGTTAACCCTCTTAGTTGATCGGAGGGAAAATTCCCCATAGTTGTGAGGCACTAGGGTTATTAGACTCTCCTAGAGAAGTCATCCCTGGTAAGTGATTGTCAAGTCGAAAAATAGTATGAATAGAGAGTGAGACTCTCTATTTCAAACACACACTCACCCAGCTATAGTGCATAGGTGAGAGAGAAGAAGCTCACTCAAGTGAGAGAGATAACAATTGTTGAAGATCATATTTTTGTCTTTGGTTTTTACTACTGCCATTGGTGCTCATTCTATCTCTGAGGAAGTTGTGGGGTTTTCTCCTTTATGGTTTCCCCGAGGAAAATCTTTGTGTATATTTTCTCTTGTGATTGATTGTTGTGCATGTTATTCTCTCAGATAAGATCCTAATATAATACTGTCTAATTGATAAAAAAACTAACAAAATTGCCTAGATATGGTGATATTTGACTTCATGCAAAGGATTTTAGTTGTTGAGGTGAACAATGTTTGGATGAAAAGGACAATGTGATAGAACTTCATGTACTTGATAGATTATCCCAAGTGGATTAGGATAGATTGATATTAACTAATGGAGATAATCAATCTATGGATAGATTGAAACACTATATGTGAAAGTTTGATGTGCAGGAATGGGACACTATCAAGAGTGAGCCATGGTTAGATAGGTGGAGAAAGACAAGAAAAGTAGAGCACAATGACTCTAAACGAAGAGATTCATAATTTTTAAAACAAGGGGAGTGTGATTTGGAAAATCCATCAAACCTTGCATGTGCCATGGGGGATCTAGAACCCTAACTATATGCATGCTTATAGTTTTGAAAAGGGCACCCACTCCTGGTTTAAACTCATACTTGATGTTGAGTTTGGTTAGGAACCTCAATCAACTAGGTAATGGACTTGTATACCCATTACTGTTAGGTGGGTGTATTTTAAGTATTTTAAGTGGAACGGTTGAGGTGGAGATGGAGGTAGAGGTTTTTATAGGAGCATGTGTAGAAGACTAAGCTCAAAGAATATTTGTACACCATGGGGATTTGAATATTGGCTCTGTACACTAAAAACCATTGTAGAACCTTGTGAATGCCATATTGTAGTTATTTTATTTACAATAGAGAATTGTTGGAGTTAATGTATTGTTTTTACTCTTGCATGGAAACCTAAAAGTCCTTGATCTATAGTAGGAAACCATGAAGTTTTCTATGTAAATTGTGTATTAGGTAAGTTTTATTTGTTTGTGGTAAAATAATGTAATCAACATAAATTTCCATATATTGGATGCACTAAGTATTGAGAATCAAATATGTGATTAATTTGAGTTTGAGCCTACCCCCTTCTATTACATCAGTGTTATCCCTGTTGAAGAAATTGTTGGTGAGGAGAAGTGCAAATTTCAAATTACATGCTCTATCCTAGTTTAAATAAATCAAAGCTTAAATATCTTATTTGGATGTTGTGGTCACTATCTAGAGTGATCCAGTTTGAATAATGACTTGAAAGGGAAAAGCAGGGACTAGCAAGGTCACCATGGACAAGACTTAATCCTCAATAGTGAAGGAAAATACAATTGAGGTAACTTGTAACACATTAAAACAATATGTGATTAATTTGAGTTTGAGCCTACCCCTTCTATTACATCAGTGTTATCCCTATTGAAGGAATTGTTGGTGAGGAGAAGTGCAAATTTCAAACTACATGCTCAATCCTAGTTTAAATAAATCAAAGCTTAAATATCTTATTTGGATGTTGTGGTCACTATCTAGAGTGATCCAGTTTGAATAATGACTTGAAAGGGAAAAGCAGGGACTAGCAAGGTCACCATGGACAAGACTTAATCCTCAATAGTGAAGGAAAATACAATTGAGATAACTTGTAACACATTCAAACAATATTTTTCCTTCATATAAATTATTTGAACATTTGTTTGGGGACCACATGGGCATGCTTGAAATGATGATTTTGTCCACATCTTTCATAACGCAAATCACATTATCTTTTGCAATTGAGGTTTACACCCCAATTTTCCATAGTGTAATCATTGTTTGGTTGGAATTGATAAAAGTAAGCTTGGCATTATGCGCTATGATATAATATGATTTTACAAGATCTATGTTTTCCCTTTTAATAATTGTGAAAGTAGGCTCGGCATTATGCGCTATGATATAATATGAGTTAATACAATTTTACAAGATCTATGTTTTCCCTTTTAATAATTGTGGTTCCCACTATTATTCATTTGGGGTAGCTAGTGGTTTAGTTTTTCTTTTTTCCTCTCATAGTTGTACTAAATATTCCAAAATGATTTCAATTTTGACTTGCCTTTTATATGTGTGTCATAGCATTAAAATACTCTCTCACTGAAACCATTTCCAACTAACTTAAGATAGGTGTTTAGAGTATAGTGCGAACAAAATTGCATTCAACTGACTAACTTAAGATAGGTGTTTAGAGTATAGTGCGAACAAAATTGCATTCAACTGTTATTAATATATTTTGGATGTAACTTATCATGTCAAAAAGTGCCCCTTTGGGATTTGAAGCGTTGATCATGACACATTCAAGATTTTATTTTTGTTAGAATAAATATTTTATTTCTTATGGAAATTACTTGTTATAAGAATGATGGAAAATACATTCAATATACACCTTTGGTTCATTAATAACATATAGTGCTAGTAGGATGTTGGCTATATGTATTTCAAGGGGATTTATTAGTGAGGCAATATCATATCACGTCCATTCATATTGGGGGTTTGAATATTCCTAAAAACTTCAAAAATATATTGCCTCGTATTAAGGGGTTAAGGGGGGTTTTAATTTGACATAGTAATATTAATATTGGGGCTTATTTTATTTAGGTAAGCCTAGGAATAACATTTAAATTGTGGGATGGATTCATATATATATCTTCTTATTCATATATTTGGCGGCCTCCTGCAAGGACCTATCTTTCCACCAATTCCTCATATATCTTACACAAGGTTGTGCCTTATCGATTTACTCATCAATTCCTCTCACCGACCTATTCTTGGAGAACAAGTAGGAACTATGAACAATTTTGGTTTGGTCTACTAATATCCATGTTCCCCTAGTGTGTCTTACAAGCGTCGATTGGAGCCTCCATTACTAATTTTTTAAATATTAGCTTGGTATGTGTGTGTAATAGAATGTTTTTTATATTTGTTTTATGATATTGTTTTTAAAATATTTAATATTTATGTTGAATAGAGTTTTATGTAACGTTAAGTAAAGTTAAATCGAGAAAGTGATTGTATACAAGTTGGTTAATTAAGGTAGAGAAAAGTTGGCACAATGGATAAGAAATATTTCATTAGGATTTAACTTTTCATCAATGGATTGTTTCAAGTTTTTTAAACATGTTTACAAAAAGTTTATACATTTTTCCCGTGAATCAATACTATTTCTTTGTTGTAGTGTCTTCTTAGCAAAAATCAAGTGTTTGTTCACATCTTGTGTCAATAAATAAAATACAATGAAATGTACAGAAGTCCATCCACGAAATGGTTTCAATTTTACATTTTTATAGATTTTAATTTATTAAGATTGTAGAAAACATGAGCTCTTTGTGGACATATTTGTACTTACATGATATAAAATTGGTAGATCAACAATTTGTGGTGTGAAACATTTGCAAATTCTCTTATTTTCTAAGCATTTCACTGCTTATTGAACTACCGGTCTTTTACACTCTTTGTTACATTGATCTCTTGGCTTGGTTTCCTTTTATGCATTTTTCCTTCCCCGTTACTATTTTGTTGGTTCTTCCACTATCGAACACTACAAATTAATCAGCCACCCCTACAATCCCAGTGGGATCATTATTAGCATTATGCTATTAGTTTATTTAGAATCTTGTTCACTTATACTAATATGTGTTAGGGATCTTGTTTGTTACAACTAGATAATATTATTTAAAGGGGGTGTTAAAAATGGGTTGATAAAAATGGATACCTACAATATCTAATAAAACTAGGGATTTTCTTAATTGGGAAGGTATATTGGGAGGGGGGTTTAACAATACAATTTTAGGAGGCATTTTCCAATATTTAGTGAAATTAGGGATATTCTTTAATATCCTATGAATGATCGTTCTATGGAACAAGTTCACTGACTGAACCTTCCATGATGTATTTGAAGATATGGATCCCTATCTTATTTTTTGTAATTTATTATATAGTGTATTTATGGTGTTTGGTTTGTTAGAATCCCTAGTAATAAGCCTGGTGTAATCTCGTTATATGCCAATTTTTTTATTCACTTGTAGCATAACATTACAACCATAACAAGTTCTTCAATGTGTCAAATGTGGTCAATTTTCCCTACACTTGTGATCTTATTTAGCACATGGATATCACTTGTATATGAGATGTTTATATGAACATTAATATATTTCCTATAGCCATATTTTTGTGATCATACAAATATTCATGTTGATTTTATTGACTTACTCAAGGGTTATGTATCCAAAATGAAGTGAAGATTCCATCTAGTTGTAACAATTGTATGAATTTTGCAAGCGATTGGTGAGGTGGATAGAAATGATTGAATTTGATTTTAAATGAATATTGAAGATTTACTATGCCAATTCTTACCTAATATATTTTCCTATTTCCCTTGCAACCCAAGTTACCAATGAAGTTACATAAATGCTTAATTTTTGGCATGTATGTTGTGTTGAAGGATGATTTATATATGATGGTACTTCATATTAGTTTTTCCTTGGATATTATAGAGAATATTGTCCCTATGAGTTGTTGACTGACAACCCATTGTAAAATCATTGGAGGAACTCTCAAAGTTGATTCCAATCCCAACAAAGAATTGAACTATGTAGAGTAAATTAACAAAGCTATATATTTAGAAATTTAACACCAAATATTTATGCCTTGTGAAGTGTTGTAGCTAATATATGGATTTATTTGATGTGCTTTTTTATGCATCAACAATAGTCCATACAATTTGAAGTATATAGTGTAATTTGATGTCCCTTCTACATGTTTTTCTTTAGAATGTGTTGTTTTTTTAGATTAATATAGACACTCACTTGAAATGCACAACAATTGGCAGTTACAGATATTTGTATATGCATTTATAAACTATCGTATAGATACATACATACATATATAAAATGGATGCCATGTTTTTATTTATATAATGTTTACAATTTCAATGTGAAGTTAATAAGCCAATAATTGATGAATGGAACAAACATAGAATTAAGGGAAGAGTTCACACTAATGAATCAAGACATTAGTCAGCTTAGGGACCCTAGAGTTGACCAACTTGTCTTTTTGACACTACATGCAAAGGCCATGTCGTGGAGTATACCGTGGAGGTTTTTAGTATTACAAGATTGGGAAAAATATCAAAAAAACCTCCACTGCAACCTTCACAAATGGTACCAAATGTGCTAGCGGATTTTTTTTATGAATATGTATTATAACTAAAAAAACTCAACGGGAGGAGTCTTTTGTGGAGGTTTTTTTTGTACACTTTATTGAAACAAACGCATTGATGTGAGCAAAATCAAAACACAATGATGCATTTGAAAGAAACGTACAACATCGGTGCTCATGAAAATTTGATACCATTATATGCACCGGTGCACAACAAAATTATTACAACAACCAATGCTTTATGAAATTATATGCACCAATGTGTTGTACCTTCACTAGAACTGATGCGTAAGTACTTTAAAAATCAACCTATGTTATATACTGAAAACGGCACTGATGCTTACTAATTTTTAAAAACCATTGATGCAGCCTAACTATTACTAAGCACTAGTGCGATAAGCGAAGATAAACACATCGGTAAAGTTGATTGTAGCTATATTTTTGAAATTTAACGCTGCTACTAATATACCATGGAACATCGAGGCATACCATCACAAAAAGCACCAGGGCGTGCAATGAGTATTATGTTGCATTATGTTCCTATTGTTCTTTGCACACTAGTGCTACATTGATTAAATCATATTGGTGAAACATGGTATTAAATGCACCTCCTGGGGATGAGACTTTCTATTTGCAACCTCCTAGCAATCCTAGGGAAACAATATGAAAAGGGTAGAGTTTATGACATGAAAAATATTTTTTTATTGGAGGTTCCTCGGACCTTGAAAAAAGGGAAGTTTTATGAATAAAAAAGGGCCAATGATATGGTTTTGGAACTAGAGCCAACTCCACTTCTTATTTCCTGGGCTAAACCATAGCTTTCTCTTTATTATTAAAGTGGAAAACATAGATATGTAACACATAAAGATGCACTAGCATCATAATGTGTTTCGGTGTGATTAGAATGAACAAAGCACCATAGATTATTTTCTATTTTGTGAGCAGTAACCACTGACAGCACACTATGATATCTATATTTTATTTTTGTTTTGGTTGATTCCATTATTTATCAAAAATTGAAATATTTTTTATAGTAGTATTCAATTAAATTTTAATTATTGTGTTTGGATATGATGTTGGGATTACTTTGTTGTGTCAAAAGTTTTTTCATTTACTATATTGTTTAATCATCCATATACTTAATTAGGAATGCAACATTTCACGACATTAGAGAATGCAATAAAATAATTTTTTTTATAATATTATATATCAATACGAGGCCCTTTGTCATACAAAATGGGACACATAAACTCCAAAATAATCAAAATGTCAACATGCATGTAATTGTTACACATAGTGTAACCTATTATCTTTAAATTGGGACACTATGTCCAATACATTATACAAAATTTCTGATTTTCATAAACATTTATTTCAAAATATACAACATATTGCATTAACATCCAAAATATATGTGTCACATACCCCAATTTTGCAAAAACCAATTTTATATTATTTAATATTATTTGAGGACAATATGTTAAATTTTATGCTAAGTTGTAATTGATGACTCAGCAAGGTCAAGGATATTTATTGTAATTCTAAATATTTTATTTATAAATGAATAAAGGAGGAGACAACAGCTTAGGAGAGATGTTAAAAGAGTGTTTTCTGGTCAAATTGGTGGAGGAGACTGGGTGGAGAGAAAACTGACATGTGGCAACATCCTCAAACCACTTCCAACTGTTGCAGGTGGCAACCTCCCTACATTTGGGGTCATGATTCCCCAAGAAAGTGGAATCAGAGCAGGTGGCTCAATTAATGACAATTGACCCAAAAGACCTAGGCAATCTTTATAAAAAATCCCACTAAAGAGAGCTGAAGCTATTCATTCTAGAGAAGTGATCATTCAGGTTGAATGAATGTACTTCAGTGAAATTCAATGGAAGGGAAATCTGGAAAGTGTTTGAGGGGATAACTGCCGATTGATCTAGTAGCAGCTTTTAAGCTGAAGATCATACTACTGAGAGCAGAGTAATTTACTGAGATATTGAGCTAGTCAGTTGACGGAGGGTTCTACTGTTTTCATTCTCCACTAGTTCTCAGCCAAGAAGACCAGGAACAGGCTCGGGGGTCCTGGGGAAGCGTTGTTTGAGCGCTCTCCGGGAGATTGGTAGGGAGGAACATCCTCCTAACGCTATTGTCGTCTGTCCTAACAGGTTCTATGTTGTTTTATTTTACTGTGTTAGTTAAATAAATCTTAGTTTGATTGGTATAAGAATGTTAAAGTATAGTTTGTGAAATGTTAAAATTAGTATCCTTATTAGATTGTTATAGAAATGAAACTGGTTTAGGAAATAATGAAATAGAATGAAAATAATTTATAGACTGTGTTTTTCCACACCTAGAAACCAGGTCGTACTCTAACATAGATAGAATGCTTTAAGTAGATAAGAGAATGAAAATAGTAGGTAGGATTGTGTATTTATAGATAGTAGAATAATTTTATTTCAATGTTAAAATATTATGGAGGAAAAAGAGTGTTATGATTTATTTCTATTTCTCTGTTTTCACTTAGTATAAATGAATGAAATGCAGCAGTAAAACTGCATTAGAGTTACAGTGATTACATACGGTTAAGTATATAAACAAGCTAATAACCACATAGTTTATCTTCTAACAATATCAACTAAATCAAAGATTAATATTTAATATGAACTAGATAGGGTTATATTAAAAGTCCTTAATTTATAAAGAGTAAACAGAGTTACAGAGTTTATTTTCTATTCTTTCAAGAACTCTAAATAAATTCTACGTGACAGTTTAGTAAATAAAAGCAATGTAAATATAAACAATAACTAGTATAAAACTAAATATCTACATATTTAGAAACTGTTTTACATTTACCAGACAGGCTTATATCGGTGAAGGAAAAACTTCAGGGTCGAAACCCTAAAAAATTTATTATTCTATTATAAATTAAACTATCTAAGTTGTAATCCATTTACATTGATAATTATATAAATAAAAATTACGAGAAGATTATAGTGTCTACTATAGACTATTTACAGTCTTTTCTGAAAACAAATGTTTTTTTTTTAAACAAGCAAGATAAGTTACAGTTAACAAGTTAAAATACCACCACACACCTGTGATAATCAAACTGAAATAGAAAGTAGCAGAACCTAAGTAATAATAAATTTAATAACATATTTTAGACAAGGGTTTTATTTTCGGTAAAACCCTAGCTAGTATATTCTGGACAGGTAAGTTTAAAAATTATAAATTTCACATTACGACTGAGCTACACTCTTTATATTAGCAATATCTACTTACAAAAGATATCTTAGACAGTAATTTTCTTCATTAATAGTCGAATAGGAAAAACCCTAAATTACACAGAATCATAATTTACAAGATTACTGCAAAAACAAGACTGATCTCGAAGTAAAATCCTTCTTAAAAACCCATTCTTTGAACCCAGGGCTTACCGGATTGGAGCCACGAGTCCCCAAAGCTATCCAGCATTATCTTCATCACTGAAGTTTAAAGAAGTCATTAGTCCCTACATAGAGCACAATACTGTGCATTAATACAAGCTCAAATCTCCATTTACAAACCTAAATGTATGGACATTTTTACCAGCGAGCTATTCTTATAAAAAAATAACTGAGTGTAGTTACCTGGAAACAAGAAAAAGAATCCAAGCATCAACAAAGTTGTTATCAGCTTAAGTAGTTGAAGCAGAGAGGGATATAACCCTTACGCCGGCCCTGGAGTGGAGACGAGGTCAATAAGCTCAAGTTTGCAAAGCTGTGATGAGCCACAAGAAGAGCAGGGCTAAAAACTATTGACAAGCCAAGAGCTAAATACAAATAATAACCATTAGCACAGAAGGGTTCACAAGCTCGACAATTGTAAGCCAATACTGAGCATTGAACCCTCACAACAACAAATATGGGCCACAGAGAAGCAAGACAGAGAACAGCCTCTAATGGCTTCCAAAGCAATCACTCAGAACAGCCCGAAGGCCAATGAAACCCTCGAAGAAAATGACAAGAGAATAGGGTTTCCAACCCTTAAAATTCACCAATGCATGGACGAGAAGAATCCATGTGCCTCCAAATCTTTCAAATACGCTCGGGTTTGGTCTATAGTTATCTGCGTTCCTAATTATTCGAATTATTAATACAATGATTTAATAACCAACTATGTATATGGCTATGGAGTGCATATATAAATCATCCACCAATGATAATACAAGATCTATATCCTTTTTTACGATAGTTTCGAAGATTGAATGTTGTATAATGATGTTTACATAACATTGACCTTCGGGTAAGGTTGTAACAACCTTGGCATTAGAACCTTACCAAGTAAATTTTAATATGGATACTATGCAAAACGACGAACAAATTTTCCCATATTATATTATAAAATTCATTATTTGTAACCGATGGTTTAAAGTAACTATAATATATGAAGTTTGAATACAAGAGTAAAAAGTGTTTAAAACATGACATTTAAACAATCACAAGGCTCGACCTTGGTATAAGCTCTCACAAATAATAGTTTGTATAATTAACTTGTCAACAATAATAATAGACTCTATCATTATTTGGCAAAGATAGTATGGGATTGTTTATTTATGTCTGTACTTAGCACAATATAAGAACCTGGGTCATATTAGTTTTCACTTAGGGTAGACTTTAGATTAGAAGTTCTAGATAGAAAAGATCCACCATAATAGTTATTATCAAATAGCAACTTGCAGTAAGTGAGGCAACATGATAATAGTAAAGTTATGATGGAATAAACCTTGCTCCAGGTCTATAATTATTGGAATATATTCTACCTATGACTTAGACTTATGAAAATGATGGTAAATAGTATTCCATCATGAATCAATGCATTAAATTACAAACGACCAAACTTATATTGTCAAAGAGGTTTTCAAGTAGTAAGATTCCTACAGAATGCAAATAACCATCAGATTGGTACATTATAAAATAATATGGTAATGTATGTTATTAAAATAGTACACACAGCAAGGCGATAATGTAAGTACTGAATTTTATAACTTGTTAGGAAACATATTTAAATACAAGCAACAAGTTGATAATTTCCGTAAATAGTAAGTTAGAGACAAAATAGAAAACATGTACTTTATTGGAAATCATTACTATCAAGATTTATAGAAGTACTTTCATGAAATAAAAGACTTTCACTTTACCTCATCAGAGCTTGCTTTTAAATAGTCAGTTATTTACTAGCGTTTAACATGCAACAGATATACTTATTTCTACTTTATGAATTAAACCCCTACTTGTTCGATCGTTACCTGTTAAACCTGTAAGAACCAACAATCCATTTGCGTTATCATAAATGCTAAGTAAGCCCAAGTTTCAAAGATAGATTTTCACCTACTTGCCAAAAAGTAAACTTATTAGTAAAACTGAAAGAAAGCTGTGTGCAGGTCAATCTCATATACTTTACAAAAATGAAAACTGTTTTAGTTAACGTAATATGAAAATGATTAATACTAAGTGTAAGACTGTTTCATTTTCTGCTAACCGCTAGTAGTTAGTAAACTGCGTATTCATACATTTTATGCTATCTTAAAAATTTTAAATTTTTGTGAAAATTTGGGGGTTTTGACAATATGGATAATCATTCTTCACTGGAATTGTTGTCAGTGCTCGAGCCACTTGCATGACTTGGGTTTTTTGGCCAAACATTTTGTTGATTCCTCTTCTTCAACTTCCATCTACAAACATAAAAATAAAGTGTGAAGAGTGTATCTACATTGCTGGGAATAATGAAAATTATAGATAGTATACATGAATGTAAATTGAAAAGTGATTTACCATGGAAATAATTGAGTCTCGAATGATACACATCCTTTCAAAACCATGTCTCATGCCTCATCCAAACAACTCTTCTATTTGATCCACTCCATACTTTGTTTCCTGCAATTTTTGTATCCCATAAGAAATCATAGATTTAACATAAAGGATTTTTGTTGTTCTATCACTTATAAAATGAGAGAAATAAAACAACATAGATACTTGGAAATTCCACAATTAATTTCTGATATGCCAACATATACTCACAACTCATACTTAACCCAATGTCAATCAATTCTTTTGATGGCTCTTCTTGGTATGGTAACACTTGTTTTAAGACATCCAATGATGGCCAAATATATATATATATATATATATATATATATATATATCCCAGTAGATTAGATCAAGTGGTTGAGAGTTGTTTAAGCTAGTAGAAGGTCTCGGGGTCAAATCTCTAGGTGGCTATGCAAGGGCCTCACTTGATTTCCCCACTAGGTTAGGCCCTGTAATTTGGGCCAACAGTTTACCTCGGGCACCATCCTAAAAAAATGGAGAAGTACATTATAAGGAAATCACAACTACTTACAAACTTTGCTATTAACCCCTTTTTTCCTTGTTGTCATGTATTATGAGCTAAATGGGTTCCATTTTGTTTTCTTTTTTGCAACAAAACAACAGAAAATTAATATTTAATGCTAAATTAATTCATTTTATGTACATAATAGAAAATTTCAATGATTTCATACATTTGAAGCATGTTATTGTTGAGATGGCTCCTCTTGCAATGCAATTATGTCCATTTCCTTGACCATCTCCTTGTACATTTTTTCGGGCATCCCTACTATTATTTCAGATATCACCTCATTCATCCTTTGGAATATTCATAATCTTATTGAAAAATGTAAAATGACATTAAGGCCTTTTTATTATGCTGATATGAAAAATAAATATAGCAGAATTAATATTAATAAAGGAATGATTTGTAGTAGTAGGTACATATTCTATAAATAAATGTTTAGGAATATTACTTTTTGAAATATTCTTTTTTTCGTTGTATGTTTTTCTATTACAAATCTGACAGGTTTCATTAACCATTGCTTTGGAAACGCCTCATGTAGTGTAGATATAACCTTATTCTTGGAATCATTGGATTGATTTATGTATTGTAAGTGGAAAGTATGTCTAAACATTCTATATATCCCTCATACTTTTATAATAAAAAAACCCTTATCATTCACTTCGAGCACCACTCTATATGAACTAAGAAACAATCCATGATCATTTAAATCATCCATAATTTGTTTTTTCTTATGGTGACATTCCTTTTTGTTGTTTCCATTCCTTGCATAACACTCAACATATGTAAATTAGATTGTTTAAAACACATTAGCAAATATTCTTAAGTACATTATTACTACACATTCAAGAAAAAAACCATATTGGTTTATTTTTTATTCACCTTATTCATCCCTCAGCAATGTTTCCATCAATGTTTTACGCTCTTTTGCATTTAGATTGCAAAGAATCTTATCGAGATTCCTTAGTTTTTGGCTCTATATGACACACATTAGTTAATACATATTAGTTAAACTTATAGATAATTCAAATATATTGATTTAATACAGAAATCACAAAGAACTTTCCGTCTTTAGGTTTTTGGATGTGCACCCATCATCCCGCTTAGAATTATTCCTCATTAAACTATTATAGCAAATTTTTTTCTCAAAGAAATAAGAAAATTTTATATATAAGGTGCTAAAATGCAAGAAAAAATGTTACATATGTCCATCAGTCTAGCAAAAATTTTCTATTCTTAGAGCACTTATGAGAATTTATAACTTGTAGTTGTCTTTCCTATGTTTACTAATTAACAAAAAACTACCAAAATTTCATGTATAGATTCTAAAATAGACTCCTAGGATCATAATACAAAAGCACTTAATCATGTAATAGTTTAAGGAGGGACTTTCCTATCATTATATTCTTTCATGATCTTCTTCTGCTTCTTCTTCTAGCTGAGGAGGAATATTTAAGTTTGGAACCCTATAATGTAGAGGAGAGGAGTCTTCCATGGAGACTTCGGGGGAAGGACAAGCTTTTAAAGAATTTATTTCAAATTTGAGGGCATTGCATTCATCTTTCAATCTCTACAACTTCATCTTCTATTCTGCCATAAATTCTAATGTGGTAATGTGGTAATGTGGTAATTCTTTATTGATTATACCATTGGTTCAATTTCCTCTTTTCTAGGCCCTACATCCGTCCTTTCCACTTTCACCTGTCTCTCCATTCCTTTTCACTTATTGTCCATACACTAACTTGACTTCCAACCATATAGAAAGCTAGGTAAGTAACAATGCACAAATTATTTTTCCTTCTCAATTTTGCGGTTATCCAGTTCTATGTTGGTGATTTGCTTCCTTTTAAATATATTTGGAATTTCATGATCCGGTCTTTCATCATTTCCATGCATATTCATTCTCGCAATATTCCTCATGATTTTTAGCATCTTAGTCCCATCATTATTCTGACTGCTGGAAAACCTTGTAAACTTTAGATTTATCCTCCTGATGACAAAAGGGTGGTGACTTTGCATGAGAGTAGTACTGAGGGGAGGACGATTGGCTAGGGGATATTTAACCACTTGTGTTGATTATTAATATGAATAAATGGATCACATATGTCACTTGCTTGAAATTCCCAAGGGCATTATGATTCCAAGTGTCATGAACTTTGAGCCGCCAATTCACTCCCTTTGGCATGATACTCAAGATTTTCTTTTTGTGCCTTAGATCATATCTATTGTCTCCGTTGATCTCGCTTGATTTTTAAATATCTTATGGAATTTTTCTATGTGTTAGTATACCGTTGATCCTTACAATTTTCACTAGTTCACTAATCCATATTTATGTGAGAACGAAATGAAAGAACATATATAGAACCATAAACACATACATATTGCAAAGAACTCAATGATATAGTAAACACATATTCTATTAAATGGAGGAAAATATAATAGATTGTATAATAAATAATATAGAATGGTGGTAACTATCTCTGAGAAGAGAGTTGGATGATACACTCATTTGTGCTAAGAT
>LPNX011141150.1:52439-73423 GCA_001517045.1 Pseudotsuga menziesii | reverse complement strand
TTTTCATCAATGATCTACTTCCCATAGTCTATGGATGTGAACTTGGGTTCTGAATCAGAATTAGGATCATATTTAGAATATTTGATCTCGACCACCAATGACTGCTTTGAGTGACATTCATCAATATTGTGCCATGGGATTTTGTGGAACTCGCACCACTTCCTAGTGTCCTTTATCTTTCCATTACCCTTATTTTCTTGTGGTAGGAATTGGTTGTCCTTTCCTTGTCACGTATTCTATGGGCTAGGGTTTCCCTTGCGTTACTTCTATGGTGTATTCGCAGGTCCAAAGTGTCTCTTGTTCTTTTGCCGAAATTTCTCCTCAATATTTTTGATAGCATACTGATAGGAAGCTCCCAATGAAGAGATTCCTAGGAATTCCATCTCTATTCATATGTATCGATGTAGGTCACTGTGATATTTTATGGTACTAGGTGTCACTCAGAGTCCTTAATAGCCATCTTTGTACACAAGGTATGAAATTTGTTGGTGTACTTTGACATCGTCTGGTCCATCTCTTGACGCGGAATGGTCCGTTTTGTGTACTAGTCATCATAGTTTCCCACGAGGTAGTATTATTCCTTGACAACAGCTATGAAAGAGGACCAAGTGGGATTGAACTTGAACATTCCAGAATGTTGTGATGATTTTTTCCCACAATAAGTGTCCCACCAATTTTTTACATGGGGGCATCCTTGAGGAGCACAAACATGATATTTTCCCTATCGAAAAAATTGTGGACAAAGAAATACCCTTCTAGAAGGCTTCATCCGATGGATCAAAATCCTCCTTTGGTTTGAATTCAATCTTTCTCTTATCCTTTCCTTTTTGCTTCCTCTTTGTTTGCGCATTATTTGTCTCCCCATCCAAGAGATATTTATGTTTAGAGGCTCCAAGGGATTTCATATGTATCAACTTATCTTGTTCTTGAATACGAGATTCTGTGAAGGAATCAAGTGATGGAATTCACAAAGTTTGGAGTTGTCAATCTCCCAAAGTGAAAGGTGGATACGAACACTGAGAATTTTGGGTCATTTTTTCTCATAATAGAGAGCACCAATTGCTCATCCTTCTTGTCAATCCTATACTGCTTACACTGCATGACCAAGGATTTGAATTTGGAGAATAATTGCTGGATGGTTTCAAAATTGTTGGGATGAAGAGAAACCAACTCATTATCCAGAATATGGCCTCTCAACTCATCCTTATTTCCAAACATATATTTGAGCTTATTCCATACTTCCTTTGGTGTTTTTAATCCATCAAGATGGAATAGTAAATCCCTAGATATATGAATGCACACGAATCTAAATTTTAAATCCAACTTGTTCAAATACTTCGACTTCACAAGAGGTTATTGGGGTTCGACCTCCTTTCCCATGGTGACCCTATACATACCTTTGTTGCACAACACAATCTGCATATCATCCCTCCAATCAAGATAATTGAAGGGTGTGAGGATCTTAGGTGTCGAGGTTTCTGAATTCTCCATCTTGCAGCTTCAAGGGTAGCACAATTCTTTTGAATTCTTCAATTTACCTGCAAAAACACTTCAATTCGAAGGAAATCCAATTCAATCACTGTCTACTTCAACATGTGCACATTCTCTAGGTGCATCACACTTGGCTAGACTTCTCTGGACAAAATTCAAAGGGAGAAAGGAAAAATTACCAGGAATTATGTGGAACCCAATTTCTTATGGTGCATCAATGTAATTTTACGAGGATTGAAATTCTCTTGGTCACCTGCTCTGATACCATGTTTAAGTTAGAAAAACTTAGGATCTTTAGGATTCTGGTTGAACCTCACTGCAAAAGAAGTTTGAAGAACAGAGAAGAAAATTCAATACAATGATCAAACAATTATGGTGAAAATTGAACAATCAAGAGACAAAAAATGGTCAACATAGCATTACTCTCATTATCATTAATCCTTGCATAATACAATGATGATACAATAGGGAGAATTCAAATCCACTAGGTATGATTCGAATTCACCAACTTGGATTGACTCCTCCAAAACTCACTAACTATGGGAAAATCACCACTGGAGGCTCACTAGTTTAACTAAAGACAATTGAATCAATTCACAATCAGTTAACTAATCAAGGTAGGTAGGTAAAGGAACCTAACCTCCTTGATTCATTAAAATGTGGTGCTAGGATAATTGGAGATGAACAAATTGATGCCCATCAGAGGATAAATCAACATAGACTAGGGTGAACTAATGATGGGACTCCCATCACTTAGTGTGGGTTCCTAAATCATAGGGATTGGCCTCTGAAGCTCCTAAACTCATGCAAATTGGTGCATCAAGTGGTAGGTGGTTCCCAGATGAGTTCACCATGTAACTAGTGAAGTGGAAACATACTCCTAATCTAGGAAATGACATTTAGACTATGGTGGTCAAGGGAGGATTATAATTAATCTTAACAACAACAACAAAATCATATCCATGAGCGCGCACACACACACACACACACACACACACATATATATATTAGAAATTGCAATAAATAAACATATAACAAAATACTCATCTTAATGAAAAACAACTAGCTTCAACAAGACAATGTTCCACCCATCTATAGACATGCCATGCTCATGCATATTTCAACATGACAGTCACCCCTGAGATGAGGCCATACATCCACATAAGAGGTAGCCTCAAACCAAAATATATGGTGCACTCATCTCAAAACTAGGAACACAATCACTAAAAAGTAATTGTATCTCAGTCAATAAAAAACCTTTTTCAATGAAAAAAAGTGTTTTGTACTAGAAATGGCATTCTGGACATAATAGAATAGGTATTACAACCCATAAATGCTCAAAAATATATGAAACATAAAATATGGTCGGTCCCTTCTAAACCTTGTGAGAATACCACACCTACACCTTTCACCGTATCAACTTTCCCTTCCATCTCCACTACTTGGTGAGATGTGACTCCCCTTGCTACACATGCCCTTAGCATATCACCACCCTCACCTAGGATTTATGATCCATATTGGAAAACAACAAGCAATGGGAGAAGGACTCGTGTTGTGTAAAATAGATCAATCTTCAATTCCCATTACAATGTCATCAAACCTCATTACAAGGCCTTCAACATTCCTGCAATATAATACATCTCCTACTCGAGAGCATGCATTTACTAGACAAGAGAGAATCCCCTTGCACTGCAAATATGAAAGAGAGAGAAGAAGAATGAAAGAGAGCCAATTTGAATCCTTCTATAGCCATTCGAATTCCTAAGAGAGTGACTTGAATTCCAAGAGAGGTAACTCAAATTCACTAAGGGTTACTCAATTCATGAGAGAGAGAGGTTACAATTAGATATTCCCTTTCCCATAATAGAAAAAGGTGAACAAGAGGGGCTTATACTTTTTCAAGGAGTGCAGGATAAAAATAGCTAGTGAGGGAACTGGGGAGCATGAGGAGCATCAAAAGAGGCTTGGAATATCCAAAGAGGGTGCACTATCCAAAAGTGTCCCTCCAAACATCAAAGAGGGTGTAATAGTACCTCCATAAACCAAAATAATAATAAAAAGGGTTCAACCAGTAATGTTAGGGAGAGGAACAAATCCTAGTCCCCAACCCCCTTGCACGTGGAATCCATGGCCCCCAATTCTTGTTAGTTGTCCATGTTGAGTTAGTTATTTATTAAATAATAATAATAATAGCCCTGACACATTCTGCCATAATAACAAAACAGATAATAACATATGTCTGTGGCTTAACATATAGAGTTTACACTATTTCCTAAAATGATGGATCTCCCTAAAAATATATCAGTTGAAAAAATAACCAATATTTTTTATCTATTACATTCTCTTGCTAGACGTGTTATAGTGTACACACATAACCATTTTACTATGCTATTATATTTTCCATATAAAACATTATATTTTGAAAGGATCAAACGATCCTTCTTTTCTTATAGATTTGACATTGTAATGGAGTAATAGCATCTTGTTTATACCTTGCAAACATTATCTAGATCTCTATAATGGATCATCGACAACATATGATATAATGTATAGTTGCATAAAAGAGTATTGTATATACAATTGTGCAATTTTATTAATTATTTATGTGAAGATTTTAAGTAATATTTAAACTTCCATTAAAAAATTTGGAGTTCTAAATTCTCTTTCCGATATTATTGGGTTTGTGAAATTTGCATATAGTATTTAACAACATTAAATAACTTGTTGTATTTGCCATTAAGGTGTGGAATTTCTTAAAAAATGTATGATATATAGTTATTAAGATTAGTTTAAAAGATTTATGTATCGAAATTTTACAATATCGAATAAGTTGTTGTGTTTGTAATTAAGATGTGCAAATTCTTAGAAACAACTACATATTTGTCATTAAGATCATCAATGAGTATTAAAGAGTAGTTGTTAAGATCATCATAGAGTGTCATATAGTTCTATAGATTTTTTTTATGTAAAATCCAACAAGATGTTATTTTATTATTGTATTGTATTAGGGATCAATATAGTTGTGGTACTGCACATTGTTTTTTTTTTTTGTAAGAAAGTAGTGTCTATATTAGTATCACAGAAATATGTATAGAGATATCAGAGCATGCCTACATATCAAATTTCCTTTAACAATATCCCACACTCTAAAAGTAATGAAAACATGCCTACCTCTTTAGGAAATGAGGCCGTTAAAAAAAACATAACTATCTCTTATTCTTTTTTACATGCTGTAAACTACTAAAATTGTCTATGTAATAAGCTATATAACCTTGATACAATATCAAAAAAAGAAACAAGGACTTGTAAACTTGCTAAACTTGGGAATGAGGAAGGTATGTAGGATGCAGACCCGCAACACTCTAATGAGTAGAAACCTCATAGGATGTAAACTCAGAGTAATTTGTCAAAGAAAGTTCAAATGTTCCTCCCAACCTTCCCACTATCCAATTGACCACCTTCATGAGGTGAGAATTCTTCTCCTCCAAGGTTTCCATTCTCTAATTCAACTAGCGAAAACTATCATTTTTTGGAAGCATTCCAAAAGAGACCATTGTTTTGGTATTCCAATACAACTCCAGGGCCCAATAGAAACATTGGGAATTTCTATCTATATTGCATCCCAAATTCAAAATAATCCCCCACAACTACTTCTCTTCATCATCATCCACCTATAAGTTATCCCTGGTCAGTTCTACCTTAGCTTCCACAACAGAAATTGATGCATGTTCTTCCTTTGAAATCTCAACATTGAATAAGTATGCAACTTTCATTGTTTCCTTGGTATCCTACATTGAGCCAACAAGAGAAGGGAGAACTTTCCCACCATAGGTCGCCATTGCAATATGAACAGAGAGAGCTAAATTCTTGATCAACACTATGAATTGGATCTTTGCTTTGGAGAGAGTGGATCCACAATTGGATTGCCAAGACACTTCCTTCCCAATTTATCCCATTACAACTCATGATCGTGGTCTATCTTAGGTCGTTATTCTTCATCATGTGCTTGCTCATTTTCTCATGTGAGACTTCGAACATGTTTACATCCAACTATTTGTACAGATCTATTTGCGTCTGGTCGAATTAATATTCTGGGAAGAGGATCCTTCCACATACCCTCAACTAATGAGCTGCCTCACCATGAGATTTGCGGTCCTCCTTATCATAAAGCACGGGGATAGTGGGATTCCTTCACACTAGACAACTGTTTAAGGAATTATGGTGCAAATTGTTAAATATATGGAGGGTTTGGAGCCAAAACTAGAGCATTGTTTGTCTGGCATGATCATAGTCTATCTCGGGTGTACCAGGTCATTATTCTCTTCTATGTGCTCACTTGTCTACTCATGCAATCCTTGGAACCCATCTCCATCCCACCATCACCAGATCTTTGTTGGTATGTAGTTTCATTTTGGGTTATTGTTCTTCATCGTGTTCTCTCTCGACGTCTAATCGTGCAAGTCTTGGAACTTGTCTCCATCCCATCATCAACAGATGTTCATTGGCGTGCAGTCACCTTAATGCCCAGGGAAGAGAATCATGCCTCCTCACCCTCGATTGACGAGTCGCCTCAACATGAGACCTACATTTTTAATTGTGGTAGCTTGCATTGATTTTTTTTAGAGAACCTTATGTACATTACATGCTTGATCATTTGTTTTGAGTGAACAATCCGAGTTGGTGAATTATAATACTTTCAAATGGAGCTAGGGTATGTCAGAATACATCACCCCCTATTATTTCTATGAATATTATATACATTACACTTATTCAAACTTATTCAAAGATTACACCTTTAGAAATGAAAAATGCACTTTTCAAATCCAACTTCACTCTTATTGAATTGAAATTCACACTTTCTTAATAAAAAACTGTGTCGAAAAAAAACACACTATTAGAACATAAAAACATACATTAAAAACCAAATGTTGCCACTTTTACAAAGCAATTTTGCACTTTAATAAAATTGATATTAGCACTTAAAAAAGCTAAATTAACTTTTATTTTGTATAGATTTTGCCAAAAAAAATCTAGGTTGAATGAAATAAGCATTTTAAGCTAAAATACCTTTAATGATTAAATTCTATTTCAAATAAATTTGAAGTTATCCATATTTGGGTTTGAAAGGCTTTGATTATAATTGAACAAACAAATTTTATTCTATAATTTTTTTAAGGAGATGATATCTTTGAAATGTTAACATAAACGTCATATGGGAAAACTTTATTTAAAACATTTACTTATAGATAAAAGCATTGAGACATTGACCTCGTAGAAATCATTTTCATTATATTATATGTGGACCATAAATAATATTAAATATTATATGTGGACCTTAAATAAAAAGATGTGTTTTTTGGTTTGAATCAAATCAATAGATATATACAAAGAGATTTGATCCATCTCTGCCCAAAGAGATTTGATCCCTCTCCGTGCTTGATAGAGATTAGGATTTGGATCTACGCTGATAGTCAATACAAATACTAATCATGTAAAATAAATAGACGGACTCAAAAATATAGATATATCTATCGAGGTTTTCCATCCACCATTAATGCAGATGTGCTAATATACAACCTGTGATCCTCTTTACTCTTTACTCTTTACTCTTTACTCTTTACTCTTTATTCTTTATTTTTAACTTTTAACTTTCAACGCAAAGTATACCACAACTCCGTTAATTTCGGTTGACTTGTGGAACTTTAATAAAACTTGTAAAATATTTTAATAATAGTAATAATGAAAAAATCACCGAGTCTTTCGGAATTATAGCCCTCGTCAATACATGTTGTCGAAATTAATTGTTCTTCTAATACAACGTGGATTTCGATTGACCTGTGTTGTAATAGCCACGGTTTTTGGAAATTCCTATCTCCGTTCTATTGCAAGGCTTGGCTCATTAGCGTTCGTGTAACCTTATTAATATCACACAGATCTCGATACCCATTATCTATTAGCTTTTTTGTAAGGTTTTCAACATGGTGGCCAGATCTCGATACCCATTATCTATTAGCTTTTTTGTAAGGTTTTCAACATGGTGGCCTGCAAGCTAATCATCTCATTCTTCCTTGGGCTTCTCCAAGTCTCTGTAATAAGGATCTGTAATAAGGATGAAGTTGGTATAGCAATCACACTTTACAGAAATGAAGAGTCTGGTTTGTTAGGATTAAATAATCCTACCTTGTCCATATATACTTTATTTGATCATTTTTCCTAGCTTAGGGGAATATCATTATTGTATTGGAGTATGGAGAACATATATAGAGGTTAACCGCCACTCAGTGCATGCTCATGCATGAGTTTAGGTGCCTTTGACACCAATCTCTACATTATAGGAGCCATTTTGAGTGCCACCATCATCCTCCATCAGTTGGTCATGGTTGGTAAGCAGTTATGTTGAGTTAGTCTCCAGTTACATTCAGTTAGATCACTCTCAGTTAGTCTAGAGCCAGTTTTGCATGGTTGCATGGGGAAGTGGCTCCTTTTTCCACCTACCTCATCAGTTTAACTAATTGTCAAACTGATTTATACATCAAGAGTTGGACTTGTGGCTCACATGCAGTGATTTAGACACTCTTAGTTAGATATCCAGTTGGTAGATTCGAATCTTATCCACATGATTCGAATTCTCCTTATTGTAACACTATTGTATTACTGCTGGATTAATGAAGATTAATGTTGTAATTTACTAATCAATTCTTATCAGATCTATCTCAATTTTTTCTTGTTTAGTGTACATTGTTCTTACTAATCCACTGCACAATTCACCTCTCAATTGCTCTCATTTTCCTGTAGATCAATGGTCCAATAATTTAACATGGTATCAGAGCCTTGTTCAGGCTAGCAGCAAGTCTTGTCCAATATCCATTGTACACCAGAAGCAGTTGAGTTTCCATGTAAATCCTGGAATGATAGCCTTGCTCCCTTTGAATTTTGTTCAGAGAAGTTTATCCAAGTGTGACAGACTCCGAGAAAGTGTACATGTCGAGGTGGAAAGGATTGAACCTGACATGATTGCGAATTGATTTTGGTTTTGCAGTGATATTTGTAGGTACCTACGTAGATTCTTGAGGAATTGATTGTTTCAGCATACAAAAAGAGGGATTCTTCAACTCTCGTACTTTGAATCCTTACACCCTTCAACTAATCTGATTGGAGGGAAGATATGCAGATAGCCTTGCAAAAGCTTGGCCTGTATAGGATGACAATGGGCAGAAAAACTAAGCCCCAGCAGTATGTTGAGAAGAAAAAAAAATTGAATCAACTTGATTAGGCCTTCAGCTTCATGAGTACTCATATCTCCTGGGATCTTTTGTTCCACCTTGAGGGACTAAGGACTCTGAAGAAATCTTGGGATAAGCTTGAATCTTTGTTTGGAAAACCAGATGAGCTTCGAGGGCACATAGTGGAGAATGAGCTCATAGCTTTACATCTCAACAGTTTCGAATCTATTCAACAATTTTTCACAAAATAGAAGTTATTAGCACTGTAATGCAAACAAAGTGGATTGGAGAGGAAAGATGAGCAAGTTGAACTATATGTACTTAGCAAGCTTGGCTCTGGGTACTCAGCCTTTGTCTCTACATTCCATTCTGTAAGAGCTTCCATCCCCAATTGGAAGATGCTTTCTCTAGATGCTTTTGTTGAGTTCTTAATACAAGAGCAAGATGAATTGGTTCAAATGGGAGTGATTCATACCTACAAGAATCAAGCACTCTTGTTGACGGACTCAAACATTGCACAAGAAAGAGGGAAGAACAAAGGGAAGGAGCCCAAAGCGACTGATTTGAAGCCAAAGGAGAATCAGAGATCTTCCGAAGGAACCTCGGGTTCCAAGAAAAAGAAGAAATTCAAGAAGACTAGATGTTCATAGTGTATGAGAGGCTTTCATCAGAGAGCCAATGCATGAAGAAGGCAATCAACCAAATGCCAACACTCCTTGAACAAAAAAATATTGCTCTCCCACAAGGAACAAAGAAGTGTGATGTTGGACAAGTGACAAAAGATCACGAGAGATGCAATGCTGTGAAGGAATACCTCACTTAGTCAAAATCTTACTTGATTGATTCTGGAGCATCCAACCACATGGTTTCCTCCAAGGAATCCTTTACCACTCTCACTCTATAAGGAGGACCTAACATTCACATGGGAGATGACTCCCAAATCCTAGTAGTAGGAAGAGGTTCTGTTAAAATCCAGCATGGTGAGTTCAAGAATGTTCTCTATGTGCCCTATCTTACAGCAAATTTGTTGTCTGTTTATCAGATGACCCATACAGGCTCTCCCGAGATAGTTACATTCGACTCAGACTCGATTGAAACCACAGAAGAAAAAAATTCCTGGAAATATCATAGCGAAAGGGTTTTCTAACTGTGCCTCAAAGGCATTTGAGTTCTCCCATTTCCTGCATGTTTCACATCCAACAACACCAACAACTCCACAATGAAAAAATGGTTGAAGGCTTGCCTCTCATCCAAACATCAGATGGAGTATGTCCCGGTTGCTTGGTAGGTAAGCATCTAGAGAAGAGGTATGAAGTTGGGAAGGAAAATAGAGTTGCTTCTATACTTGATTTGATACATAGTGATGTTTAAGGACCTATGCCTACAACATCAAACAATGGTTCCAGTTATTTCCTTACTTTTATTGATGATTGTTCAAGGTTCTGCTGGGTATATTTCATGAAACAAAAATCAGAAGTATTTGGAATTTTTAAAATTTGTAAAGCTTTGATTGAGAATAGTTTTAGGAAAAATATCAAGTCCATTAGATCAGATATTAGATCAGATCATATAAAAGATATTTTCATCATTATTGTGAAACAAAGGGGATTCGAATGGAACACTAAGTTCCATACACACCACAACATAATGGTGTGGCTGAGAGGAAAATAGATCATTGAAGGAGATGACAACTTGTCTTCTCCAAGCCAAGAATCTTCCTCCTTCTCTTTGGGATGAAGTTGTAATTAACTGTGCTTCATACATACAGAATAGAGTTCCTCATAAATCAGTGGTTGGGGCCACTCCATTCAAAGCACTGCATGGGCATAAGCCTAATGTCTCTCACTTGAGAGTTTTTGGTTCCAAATCTTAGGCCAGAATACCCATGGATAAGAGAAAGGCCTTCCAAGCCCAGAGTAGCGAATGCATACTATTGGGATATAATGAGGATGAAAAAGAATATAAGTTGATGGAACTTGCAACTAGGAAATGCTTCATAGAGCGAAGTGTTCAGTTTGAAGAAGATCAGTTGTTTGATCTACCACCATCCGAAGCACAAGAAGGCATACACACTCTTCAATTTCCTTTTGATGATGATATTTTGTCACATGTTTCAAATTCAGATGAAGAGGAAACATATCAACATGATCTTGATATTGAGGTTGTACCTCATGAGAATCTAGATCCATATCCATCTCCCATCCCAAATCAGTGGCCTAAGCCTAAATGGGCCCAAAATCTCATTGAAGCAGTTGGGGATGGTGCTGGGAATCCAAAAGACAGAAGGAGAACAAGGTCCCAGTATCAGAATGATCATTTTGCATTCTCTCACACAGATTGGCTCTCTACAAAGTGGTGCAACAAACTTCCAGGAAAGTGCTACTTGATGATAAAGAATGATCAACCATTTGGCCCATAGAAGAACAAAATTGATTATTCCATTCCTCCTCCAGAAAGAAGAAACCCATACAACATCCATCAAATCAGAAGAACATTGAGAGGTTCACATGGATAACTTCATGATGCTACTGTAGAGAAGAACCAAGTTGTTGCATAGTGCTAGAAATGGTGGCAAATTTTTTGCAAGTTATTACCCAAAGAGGGAGATTTTTCTCTTAAGTATAGCTTGTTTTTCCTGTTCCTGCTTATTTTGAGAGGGCACGGGCCGGGGGGGTTCCCATGAGGTTTTCCCCATTTTCCTTAGTTTATTAAGAAGTTGTATTTTTCATTAGATTGTATGGGTGACTTTCGGCCTAGTTTCCAGGGCCCAAAGTTGTCCAAGTTAGGATTAAAGAGGGTGTTAGGATTATATAATCCTTCATTGTCCATATATAGTCTATTTGATCATTTTTCCTAACTTAGGGGAACATTATTACCGTATTGGAGTATGGGGAACACATATAGAGTTTAACTTCCACTTACTGCATGTTCATGCATGATTTTAGGATCCTCTAAGACCAATCCCTATATTATATGAGCCACTCTGAGTGCCACCATCAACCTCCATCAGTTGGTCATGGTTGGTAAGTAGTTATGCTGAGTTAGTCTCCAGTTACATTCAATTAGATCACTCTTAGTTAGTCTAGCACCAGTTTTGCATGGATGCATGGGGAAGTGGCTCCTTTTTCCACCTACCTCATCATTTTAACTTGTTTAACTAGTTTAACTAATTTTCAGACTGATTTAGACATCAGGAGTTAGACTAGTGGCTCCCACACAGTAATTTAGACACTCCTAGTTAGCTATCCAGTTGGTAGATTTGAATCTTATCCACATGATTTGAATTCTCCTTATTGTAATACTGTTGTATTACTGCTAGATTAATGAAGAATAATGTTGTAATTTACTGATCAATTATTATCATATTTGTCTCAAATTTGTCTTGTTCAGTGTAAATTATTCTTACTATTCCACTGCACAATTCACCACTCAATTGCTCTCATTTTCCTGTAGATCACTAGTTCAATAATTTAACATGGTATCCATGTAGAACATGTGCAGGAGGACCAAGATTACAAGAAACTTTCCAGGATCATAGAAGCAACCAAGAATCGATCACGAGCACTAAAGCACAGGATGCATCATGGGCATAAGAATGTGAACAAGAAGGAAAATAATGAATGCATGGGGGAGTCTCTGTATCCTCACATATTCAGAGAATATTCAATCAAATTCTCCATGGGAACTCATCCATAGGAGCTATCACTTCTCATGGTTACTGGAAGTGATTTCGTGTAGGCACCCTGCACAAGTAATTAAACATGCATCAACTTCCTTGAAAAGAGGGCTAAGAACTCCAATGGGTTATTTCTTCCAAGGAAGTCGTATGAGTTTCTAACTTGTGCTGATATGAATTGAAAAATCTATCATTGTAAAAAAACGGATGGACTTTGTGGGAATTAGTCGACCACCAAGAATTGCTCTCATAACACTTTCCCACTTTATGAAATTGTGTATGGAACCAGATTCACAATGGGTATGTTCCTCTTGCAAACCTTCACTTTACCATTTGAATATGGAAGGAGAACAATAAAGCATTTCACAATGGGATGTTCAATACTTTCATCCGATCAACCTTCTGTCATTGCCTGATTTGGAAGAGGAGCTATGTCTATTCCTTCCCAGCTTAGTGATCAACACCAAATTGGAAAAGATAGATTTGTGGATTTCCTTTGGAGCCACCGCTTTGATGAAGAGAGAAAGAAAATCCTTTTGGTTCTTGGTGACAAGACGCTCCCCAGTAACATGTATTTGAATTAAAATCCATTTCTCATCAATTCCATAGCTCCTTCTTCTACTCCATACAACTCATTCTATTACATTGGCCTCATAGGGATTAGTATCGACAGAAAACACTTGAAGATTCCTTCTAAGTTATTGAGATTCAACACCAATGGAAATGGAGGAACCATAATAGATTATGGAACTTCTTCCAGTGTGTTTAAAGAAGAAATCTTTGAAAATATTGTCATTGGGTTTGCTTCTGAAATTGGCTCAGGGTGTTCAAAGTAAAGAATATGTTAGTTCTTGTATTCATCAAGTACATCAATGAAGCAATCATCTAACAATACATCGTATCATCAATTGTCTCTGATGAAGAATCACACAGTAGCTTCAAGTTCAATGTCATAGGCGTGGCTATCTCCTTGCAGTCCAACATTCTGAATCTCTTCAGAATTTCCACTACATACTTTCCTTGACTAAGGAATATCCTATATGTATTCTACCACACCTCCATTCCTAAGAAGTAATGCATCGTCCCTAGGTATTTCATCTCAAACTCAATGGCAAGTCTCCTCTTTTCATCTACAATAAGTTCATCCTCTCCCGTTAGAAACATGTTATCAACATATTGCAGGAGCATCACTAGTATTCCGCCTTCAACCTTGAAGTAAAGGTTGGAATCCACTTTACTCTTAGTAAAACCTAACCTCATCAATAAGTTGTCCATCCATCTGTACCATGTCCCGAGTGCCTGTTTCAAACCGTACACGGATTTCTTTAGTTTGCACACATGATTCTGTCTATAATGTGTCTCAAATACTAGTGGCTGCTCCATGTACACTTCCTCTTCAACTACACCATTCAAGAATGTCATCTTGATGTCCATCTGGTGTATCTTCCATTTCATTACTGGAGCCAATGCAAGTATATATCTGATGGAAGTGTATCTTGCTACAGGTTCAAATGTCTCCTCATAGTCTATGCATTCTTTCTAGGATAATCCACTCATCACAAATATTTCCTTGTATTTTTTAATGTTACCATCTATAGCATGCTAGATTTTGTAGATCACTTCGAAGTCACGATAGACATCCCTTCCAGTCTCAGAACTATATCCCAAACATCATTCTTCATAATCGACTAGTACTCCTCAATCAATTCATCCTTCCATTCTTTATTTTTAGCTACCTCTTCATAGTTGGAAGGATCTTTATCAGTGATGTCACATTCCAGGTCCACATAGCTATTGTATGGTTTGGGTATTTTCCTTTCTCTATGCATCCCATCTAGAGCACCATACCTTTCTGCATCTTGTAATAGTTCTTGTTCCCATGTTGGTTTTCTCTTGTGGGAGTTCTTCTCGTGTAGTGTTTCTACAGATTCTTGTGGTTTTGCGATGTCCTGAACTTCATGATCTTCTAGAATTGTTTCTTCCATTATCGTGTCTCGAATTCTGGTTGCTTCAATTTCTTCTTCGATAGGTAGTTTCTAGATCTGGAATATGTTGAGTCTTCATCAAATGTTATGTCCATGTTGATGTCTATCTTATTAAATCTTGGGAAGTATATTCGGAAGGAATTTTAAGTATCATTGTATCCTATGAATATAACCTTCCTTCCTGAAGGATCGAGCTTGGTCTTCTTTTCCTTTGGGATGTGTATGTACACAGGGTAGACAAATATTCTGAGATGACTTACTTTTGGTTTCTATCCTGAAAAATCCTCTTCAGGATTATAGTTGTCTAAGACTTAGCGAGGAGTTTGGTTCTGCACATAAACATTTGTCCTTGCTACTTCTGCCCATAGGTACTGCATCGAAATATCTTGTTCATGTAGCATTTCTTTTGCTGCTTCCATTATTGTTCTGTTCTTTTGTTCCACAATGCCATTCTGTTGAGGATTGTAGGGACTACTCAACTCCCTCTTGATCCCATACTCTTTGCAGAGTTCATTTAATTATTCCAAGGTGAATTCTTCGTCATTATCTGACTGCAGAGTCTTGATATTCCTTTTAGAGTGGTTTTTGAACCAAGGATTTGAATTCCTTGAACTTAATGAATTCTTCATTTTTCCCTTTCAAGAAATATATCCAAGTCTTACATGAGAAATCATCTATAAAGGAAACATAATATCCATGCCTACTTAGTGAGATGGATGGCATGGGACCGCATACATATGAGTGTACTATCTCCGGTATTCCTTTTTCTTTTCTTTCACTATTGGGAAATTTCTTCTTTATGTTCTTTCCTTGCACACATCCCTTGCAAATGACTTCATGCTTTGTCTAGATTTCTGGAAGTACTGAAACTGCTTTGCTTGCAATCGGTAGTGCTCTTTAGTGCACATGTGAAAGCCTTCGGTGCCATAGTTTACTTGGTTCTATTGAGTCATGAACCAGTTTGAGGTGTCTGACTTAGTTTCGGAGATGGATGAAATAGGGTTTGTCAGAGAAACCCTAATTTTCCAAACTTGGAATTTTGGAATTCTGTTTGGATAAAAAGATGCACCTCCTTGAGGCAAGTTTCTCAGTAAGACCCTTTTCTGAAGAATGGGTGGGAAGCCTCTGAAACTTGATGCCCTAGTTTCTCTCAGCACGAGTGTCGGGGTCAAAAATGAAACTTCTTCAAATTTGATTATGCTTCCACCAAAAGATGCGCCCTCCTTGGGTGAGTTAGCCTAGCCCTCTTTTCTTGATGATCCATGGAGAGAAGGCCTTGAACTAGGAAGCCCTAGTTTCCGCTATTGCATAGTTCCTTCTTTCAAAGAGGCTCTGATACCATGTTAGTTTTTCTACTCTAGTTCAAATTGATTAGGATCTTTATCTGAAAGAATAACGAGTACAAAGAGATACATAAGATAGAGAATATACACAAGACACAAATATTTTCCTTGGGGAAACCATAAAAAAAAACCCACAAAATTACTCATAATAGTTATGTCACTATTCTTTCCTCTTTTGGTTTTAGGTATTTCTGACTTCTCTCTCATTGAGAACCTCTATGACTTTGTCCATTGACTGAACTGACAGCTAATTTGTTAAGTCGGTTATCTCTTTCCCTTCACTCATCGACCCTTCTTCAAATTTGAATACAGTTAGGTTGTAAACATTAAATGTCAATGATTTTCCCATACATTCCAAAAACTCTAGCACATATGCATTGTCCAAAACCTTTCTAAGGATTCTACATGGGCCAATATGTTCCATGTGGGAACCTATCATTCCTCAAATGTGCATATACTAAGTTTCCCTCTGCAAAGGAATGCAATCATCTCTTTTGGTCGACTCTTAACTTGTAAGTCGTATTACTTTTCTCCAGATGTCGTCTTACTCGATCATACACCTCCTTCATGTGGTCGGAAAATGAATCTGCATATGCACTCTTTTGTGTTTCCATTGGTACCTCTACAAGGTCGGACACTCCATGTGGAATTATTCCCTGCACGATCCAGAATGGAATCATTATCGTCGACTAGTTCATTGAATTGTTATAAGAAAACTCCACCTATGCCAACACATTCTCCCACTTCTTCGGTCGGTCAACAGTCAAACACCTTAGTATTTCCCAAGATCCTGTTCATGAATTCATTCTTCCCAACAACCTATGGATGGTATGCAGAATTGAACTGCAACTTCATTTCAAGATTCTTCCATAGGGTTCTCCAAAAATGCCCCATGAACTTGGTATCCTTGTCCGAAGTGATGCTCTTCGGCAACCCATGCAACCTCATGATTTCCTTGAAAAAAAATACAACAATACCGATGGCATCAATTGTCTTCCTACATAGAATAAAGTGTGCCATCTGAAAACCTTCCGACTACCACAAATATGGAGTTGTTTCCTTGTTGTGTCTTTAGCAATCCCAGCACAAAATACATGCTTATATCTTCCCACATTATAGTCGGTATGGGTAAAGGTGTATATAGTCTCATGTTTTGTCTCCTCCCTTTAGAAAGTTGGCATACTCAGCACTTTTGGATCCACTTCCTCACATATGTCACCATCCCTGGATAGTAATACTTTTATGCAACCAATGCTTTGGTCTTGTCGATGCCAAAGTGGCCTCCTAATCCTCCACTGTGCAGCTCTCTAATCATATTCTCTCGCACAGATCCCCTTGGGATGCATAACTGATGCCCTTTGAACATGTAACCTTCTTGGATGAAGTAGTCGACTCTCCTTCTAGAAGTTCTCTTACTCCTAGGCACTTCCATGGATGCATTAAATACACCTTCGAGTTCTCCTCAATAGATTTCTTCACCTGGCTTCCTTTAACAACTGCCATAACTACTATGCAACTACTCCAACTACCTCTACGGCTATGCTCCTTAGGTGCTGGCTATTTGGTCGGTTTCCAATCTCGCAGGTGTCACTCTGTTTCCTCAACTCATTTATATCTTGGTCATCTTGTCCCATCGATCGTTTACCAATCCCTTGTAGTCGTTTTTCATCTGTTCCTTGGTCGTAATCCGCATCATCCATTTCTTCTGTCGACTGTTTCTCTCATCAACTATTTTTCCCATTCCGATGGAGGTCATCGACTACTCTCCAGGAACTTTAGTCTTCTATCTTCGACTATTGGTCTATGTCCTAGATGCCCCTGCATTAGAGTCCCATCTATAGCTTTCCAAGATAGTTGATTACCTATGATGGGGAACGCCAGAATTGGTGTTTTCCGTTTGTTTAACACATTGGTATAAGTCTTCAAGAGGTCTCTGATCCAGTCAACAAAGGAGTTTGGGGCCAAATTCTTCTATGTAATTATCATCTTCCAAAGTCCATCCTTGGAGATTAGATTCCATAGACTTTTAGCCACAAGTTCTTTACCAAAATATAATATATTCTTCAACCCAACAATTTCCACTTTGCAAGATGAAAGCCTACTTTATCTTTGTTACCTTACCATAACAAATCAAATCAAAGTTTCTTTATTTTATCCTAAACCCCTTTGGAATGTGGATAAGAGCAAACCAGTATACCAACATTTACTTTAGAACAACCTCGACTAAAGTCAAATAGTTGCACCATGACAACCATAAATCAACCCTGCCTTCAATCTTACCAATCAACCAACTCGAATCATTCCCTCTATAACCACATGGCTTCAAGTTAAAACCAATCTATTTCAACCCTCCTTTAAATCTAACACTTTGAACTGCAAGTATTGTGGCATTGTTTGTATCACCTTAACCTACAATCCATTGAAACCGATATAAGACTTTTGTAGATCTATTTCCATTCTCCTCGCTTTATAGAATGAATACATAATCTCTTTATAATCCTTTTCTTTCCTAACAAAGCCTATTAAGAAACACAAGAATGTTGTCCACAAATAAAAAGTGTGTTATATACTCAAGTCACCCAATTTTGATGCCAATAATTTTACCTTCGCCTTTGGCCTATGCAATTTCTCTTCTTAAGCTTTTTTCCACCAATAGGAATACATAAGGGGGTGGAGGAAACCTATGCAGAAGTCCTCTAGTTGGTTTGAAAAAAGAGGAAGTCGCTCCATTGATTAAAAATGAAAAAGTAATTGAAGTGACATAATGCATGACCCAATTCACCACTTGTAGATTAAAGACTATATCTATTAAGAGTAACTGAAGATATAACCAACTTGAGCGGTCATAAGCCTTGGATAGATCAATTTTCATCACCGCCACAAGCCTTTTTTTCTATTTAATAACATGTAATATTTCTTGTGTGGATCCCACTACTTCATGTATAAATCCACATTCAAGAAATTTGAGTGGTTCCACTAAGATAACCTTTGAGAGAAACATTTTTCATATATGTATATAACATGACGTTGATGCCGATAGGTGTTATTCTCTCCACTTTTGGCTGAAGATGGAGGTCAATCTCCACAAATCCTGGATTTGTAGAGATTCTTTGTCGCTAAAAGACATGGGATTGAATCGTATGGCGAGATGGCTTGGAGTCTTAGCCATGGGAGGAGAGTTGGGGACGTTGACTTGGGTGGCAAGCACAAGCGGTTTCTTGTTGGTGGTCACTTGCATGCTGGCAATGACGCTGCATGGGAATGCAGACTATGCATAGGTGGTTTTTTTGTTGGTGGTCACTTGCATGTTGGCAATGACACTGCATGTGAATGCAGACTATGATGGAAACCAAAGGGATGAAATAGATGGATTTGGAAAAGCCTCCGCAAAAATCTATCATATAGATCTCCAATCTACACAAGATCGCCTCTACTATATCTACAATTTTTATGAAGCTTGACCTAAGCAGGCTTTGGCTCTTGTAGAGATGGCTCTCTCCAATAACAATTTAGTGGTGATGATTTCCAGTGGGGCATAGAGATGAAGAGAACATGGGAAATTAAAATTCCGCGAAAGTTACAAAAATAAAATGTAATAGTTTGTGAAAAATACAATGGAAATGGTTTGTGGTGTTTTCAATCTATTCAACATGAAAGAAAAATGGGAAAAATCATATACAAATGAACATCCATAGAAAAATGATAAAGAAAACAAAGCTTTAATCCTTATCGAGATTTACTCTCCACAAGTTACATGGTGTAAGTTTCATATTGCATCCTCAACTTACTTATTTGACAATTATAAAGTGGCTAAGATGACTAAAACAAAAATAGAACCAAGTACAAGTTACATGGTGTAAGTTTCATATTGCATCCTCAATTTACTTATTTGACAATTATAACATGGATAAGATGACTAAAATAAAAATAAAACCAAGTGTTATTTAAAAACCAACACTATACATTCCAACAACATTTACTACTCTCTTGCATAACAAACAACAATAAATGCAAATGCAATATTCCATATTAGATAGTATTAACGTCCAATAAGCCCCCTATACTGCAGCATCTAATGCTGATACTACAGAGCTGGATTTTGGAAATAGGAGTCCTAGTTTGATATATAATGCAGCATCTAATGCTGATACTACATAAATGGATTTTGGACTTAGGAGTCCTAGTTTGATAAACTATGCCCATAATCATTTAATTAATAAGATGATTGATACTTTAGCCTCAAACTCTTTAGTTAGTGAGTCTTTTGATACAGCTTTTACCTTTGGTCATAAAAATCAACAAAATAATTAGCCATTATATTTGATCCATTATCAATTATTAGCACGGGGTCTATTTTTCTCAGTGACACAGTAGAAGTTCATACACTAATTTTCAAGGCAAAGTCTACAGCGGAAGGCACGCACGCAGTAGCACAGTTAGCACCGTTTTAAATTTCAAGGCAAAGTCCCCCACTGCTTGAATTTCGATCAATTTGTGGATTTAAAACATTATAATTGTAGTAATCATTAAAAAATTTCACCAATTAACAGTTTAATCACAGCTTACCAAAGAATAGCAATTTCTTTGCTACTGCTAGAAAAGTAGAGCAAGTTGAATTGTTCACCGAGTCTTTCCCAAATTCCCACTCACGCCCTCGTCAATACGTCCTGGACTTTGACTCACCTGTGTTGCATTACCCGCGGTTTCTTTGTTACTTCTCACAACCAAGTCAAGCAGGTCTCAATCCTAAGTCAAGTCAAATTTTTTATCTTTATATTCTCAATTCTTTATCTCTGTTCATACTGTCAATTTGGATGAAATTAGCATCCCTGTAACCCTATTAATATCACACAGATTTCAATACCCATTATCCATTATTAGCTTTTCCTCAAGATTCTCAACATGTTGGCCTGCAAGCTCATCATCTCATTCCTCCTTCTGCTTTTCCAAGTATTCTCTGTAATAGTCTGTGATGATAATGATGGCATAGCCATCACACTTCACAGAAATGAAGTCTCTGGTCTCGATGCAGACCATGTGCAGGAGGCCGACCAGGATGGCAAGAAAGTTGCCAGGATCGTAAAAGCAACCAAGAATCGAGCCCTGGCACTGAAGCGCGGGATGCATCATGGGCACAGGCAGGTGAACAAGAAGGGAAATAATGAAAGCGTGGGGGAGTCTCTGTACGCTCGCAGCTTCGGAGAATATTCAATCAAATTCTCTATGGGAACTCCTCCACAGGATCTATCACTTCTCATGGACACCG
>LPNX011141150.1:40938-52121 GCA_001517045.1 Pseudotsuga menziesii | reverse complement strand
AGATTCGGGAACTACTTTCACTGTGTTTAAGGAAGAAATCTTGGAAAAGATTGTCGCTGGGTTTGCTTCTAAAATTGGATACAAAAGAGCTACTGAAATTGAAGCTTCGACTGGTCTGGGACTGTGTTACAATATCTCTGGTCTACGGAATACTCAGTGGCCTACGTTTGCATTTCATTTCAAGGGCGGCGCAGACATGGTGCTCCCTGTTTCCAACTATTTCACTCATTTCAGAAGTCTGGATTCAACGTGCTTGACGATGGTGAGCTCCGAAAGCTTTTCCGACGATGACAATGGACCCGCTGTGATCTTGGGAAACTATCAGCAGCAGAATTTTTATATTTTGTTTGACAGAGAGAAGAATCGTTTAGGCTTCACTCAGCAGACCTGCAAGACATTCGGCTGATTGGTGGAATGAGCTAGCTATGGAGCAAACCTCTCCATTGGACGGACAAAGAACAAAGTCAACGTTGACTTTGCTCCCTGGCTCTTCGCTCCTCGCTCCTCCTGGAGGGAGGTTTGCTCCATAGCTAGCCCACGCCGACGTGATATATTTCTTAGTTTGCACGTTTTCAATAAAGTAGAGTCTTTGCTTGAAGATCATGTTATCTAGTAATCTAGTGTTTGCTTGAAGATCATGTTATGTAATCCAGTCTGTCTTTAGCCATTGAAACTGATGACATTGAGAATAGTCGTGTCGTGTTATTGTTGGTTCGTAGTAAGCATTATCAATATATCGTTAATTAGTTCTTTGTGACAAAGATTTGTTCCTTGCCCATATTTATGTGTTGATATATCAATGTATATACGTTCTTTATAGAGAGAGGGAGGGGGTGATGCCCATCGACTTGGTTCATGGACGACTATGGTGGGTTTTTGATGAGGGGTGGTGTTCTCGTTTGGCGGTGGGCTGGTTATTTTGTTGCAAATTTATTTCCCGGATTATGTGGGGTAGTAGACTTTGTGGAGGGGGTTGACATTTCTGATGCTCACGTGATTTTGGGTTGTCTATTAGTTGGTGGGATGATTTTCTCTTGCACAATTCCGTCGGTCTATGGTTATCGATGTCGTCAGGTGTCGGATGGTCGGGTTGGCGTACAGATTGCTTGGTGTGTCGGGTTGGATTGTTTGGTGGTTGTAAGGTGGTCAGCAGGGTTTCTTAGGGTTTATTGGGGTTTTCCTCCTGTCATGGGGTTGGCGGGGCATGCGATGGCAGCTGAGGTGGATGGTCGGGGGTCACAGGAGCGTCGTAAAGTCCTAGCTTATAAAACACTTCTGCATAAGAAGTGTTTCGTTGTTGACTCAAATAACTTGATGGACAAAGTTACTTTGCTAAGCACTTGATCTTTGGTGGGTCGCCTGGAATATTGTCGATTAGACAAGGCTAGGTGGCTTGACTGGATCATTAACCATTGGAAGCCTATCTTACACTACGCTCTGACGGTTAGTCAGTTATCAAATGGTTGGTATGTGTTTTTATTTCTGGAGGATGGTGGTGCGGCTCAAGTGTTGGATGGCCTGTGGCTTGCTGGGAAGGGTTCCCTGGTTCTTTGACGCATGTGGATTGATTTTGACCCTAGTCGCTCACCAGTCCTGAAGCGACATTTGAGGGTTTTGTTGCTGAATCTTCCTCTCCCGCTTTGGACTAGGGAGTCCTTGATGGCTATCGGCAACGTTCTGGGTCGTTTTACTGCTCTGGATGAACTCCACCTTCATTCCTTTAACACATATTTCATTAAATTTGGAAATATTCTATTACAAGGACTTCATCCACATTGAGTTTTTTTGTAAATCTCTAAATACATATTCCATTAAATCTAGAAAAATCAACTGAAAGAACTATTCCATTAAATTTCGAAGAATTAATCCAATGAACTATTTTCTCAATTAATATTTTTTATTTATTTCAAGTAAAACTTTAGTATTCAACCATTCAAAAGGAAATATTACATCTCAAATAGAACTAGATGGGGTAGATCTAGAATTTAGAACTTCTGCTAGATTAAGTTCTTTCAAAATGAGGAAAGTCATAGCCTTTGAATCCTTACATAATTTCTATTAATATTATTTATAGTTTGTATTAGATGTTAAGTTGATTAAGTTATTTTATGACATAATATCAACATTGTATTTGTTACTACAACAATTATAAACATTGTCATAGTAATTATTTGTGTCTTTGTTGAGTATGTTGTTTTATTTTTGGAAGTTCGCACCACTTATAATCAAAACGAGAAAATATTTTATGACTTTAAAGTCTAAGTTTTACCCTTGGATTAGAGTAAATTATGAATTAAAATAGCAACATAATTTATTGTGGTTGTTGTTGGTAGTGGTAGTGTACTAAAAACTAAGTTGATGAATGTTTACTTTATGAATAATAGATTAACGTGAGAATTTTCTTACCTATAAATTTATTTAATGATATTGATGTTAGTAAAGCCTCCCTTATTTATTAATATTAATTATTTTAAAAATCAAAATCAATTATGAACTAGAATAGCATTAGTGGAGTACACTTTGATTTTTTTCATATCTAAAAGGAAAGGGGGAAAACCAACTGAACTAATTATTGCAAGTGTTCATTATTTATTTATGCAATATTTGAACAATGTGTTTGATTGAAAAGAGCATATTTATATTGAAAATATAGATATCTTACAATATTTATATTATGATTAAGATTTTATATCATCTATTAATTTATGTTAGGGCACGGAGGAATCGAACCACCATCGTCTTGCTTGTAATGCAGGTGCTCTTCCATTGAGCTAGCACCCTTTACAACATGAGGGGAGAGGGACTATGTTAAAAAAATAGATTACACATTTCTAATCCTCTGTGACAAATCAAAATGATGAAATTCTTAGACTTTGATTCCTTACATAATTTCTATTAATATTATCTATAGTTTGTATTAAATGGTAAGTTGATTAAGTTTATGTAATGACATTAATATTGTATATGTTACTATGATTAAGCAATTGAGTTATAATTTGATATGGTAACTATTACATTGTTGGTGTTGACTTCCTATACTAGTAGAGGGTTGGCACAATTTTAGAATAACCCATTTAAAAACTATTTAATGACATAATACATATGACTCTCTATGTTTGGGAATAATCCATTTAAAAACTATTTAATGACATAATACATTTGACTATTTTTGGGACTGTTTTTTCTCATATGACTCCCTATGCTTCTGTTATAGTATTTTGACCGCTGCCACACTATGACTCTAATTTTTGGACCTTCATGTTCGGAACTATATGCTTTTTATTTGATCGGTACTTATATGTTGTTTTGATAGTACTTGATACTTGAGACTCTTGAGTCTGCTTGGGATTGCTCTTTCGTCCTGATATCTGTTGTATATGTATAACTTTTGACCCTGACATGGTACTTATATGAATACACAGTGATGTGTATCTGAAAAATGTGATTTTGTTACTCAAAAGATGAAATAAAATTATGCTTTTTTTTCCAAGGAAAAAAAAATACAAATGTGTTTGTTACTATAACAATTTTAATTCTCGACATAGCAAGTATTATTGTATGTGTTGAGTATCATGTTGTAATATATTAGAAGGTTGGCAACATTTTACAAGTGACAAGAAAAACTATTATATATTAAGTGTTACTATGCTAAGTTTATTATTTTAAAGATAAAAAACAATTATACGTTAGAATAGAAATATAATTTATTTATATTATACTTTTCTTTATATTTTCTATAAAAAATTAAGTAGATCAATTATTATATCACGAAAAATAGATTGTAGAAGATTTTTTTACATATTATTATTAAAGTTATTTAATGACATTAATAATCAATGTGTGTTGCTATTATTATCTTGGGATTTCATTTAATTGAAATTATGTTAGCTAATGTGTCTAGGTTGAGTTACCATAGTAAGTTTAAGTCTTTTTTGAGTATGATGTTTTATTTTTGGAAGTTGGAACCACTTAATAGTGGTCAAGAGAAAATATTTTATGACTTAAAGTAAAATAGGTTTTATCTTAGTAATAATTAAAATAAATTATGAATTATAATAGACATAATTTATTATTGTTGTTGTTGTTGGTGGCGGTGTATTAAAACCTAAGTTAATGAATGTTGATTATATGAATAACATATTTATGTGAGAAATTTTACCTATAAATGTATTTAATGATATACTTTGATTATCATTAATATTTATATTTGCGTATTAAAACAAAAGTCATAAATATTTGACTAGTGAATTATTAATAATTTGTGTAAGAAATTTATTACATAATATAAAGTTATTTAACAGCATATTAATATTGTGTTGTGACTATTATTAACTTATGTAGTATTGACATTAAATGTTAATACATGGCTATTGATTTTCGAGATTAAGCTATGTGAAATCTTTTCAAACCATAATGAATTTTACATTGTTCCCTCGACAATCATGCATGGAGTGCCCACTTAAAATGTTGGTTTGAAAAACTCACTGACAACTTAATCCAGAAAATCATTCACAATGATGACAAACTATGACAGCCTACACTCTGAAAATGTTACTACTTTGTCTTTGTTAAGTATAAGATATTACACTGGTACAAAGTTCGCACCACGTTAAAGCCTAGAGAAGAAAATATAGTATTAATTAGAATGCAACAGAGTAGAACAATTAAATTTATATCAATTATAATAACAAATAATAGGGAAAAGTCGCTTCAAACCTTATTGCAAGTGCCTTACACTTATTCATAGAGAAAGTCTAGAAGATGTTTTAAGGTTCATTATTGAATATGATTATGCACATTTGATATAGTGACAAGTTGAATTTATGTAAAATACAAATTGAAAAATTAAAATTTGAATGGTGTTATCTAATTCACATAAAGTACCATCACATGAATTAACATAGAAGTTGAACCAAAATTTTCATATTAGTAAATAACATAAAATTCCTCAAAAAAAGGCTTGAAGAGAATATTTGATATACAACAAACATTGAAAAGTGTTTATTCTTGTATATTAATAACTCGTTCAAAGAGAAAATTACATTCATGAATCATCTCCACCTAATCTCCTTATATTCCGTGAAGCAAATCAATTACAACTTGTACACCACATTTATTTATCGTGGTCTTCCTGCAATCTTCTTTCTTATGTCAAAAATGAATTAAAGCTAACATGATGTTACTACTAAATGATTGATTTTCTGGATTAAGTTATGTGAAATCTTTTCAATCCACAATGAGTTTTTCGTGGTTCCCGTAACAAGCATGGGTGGAGTGTCCACTCAAAAAATTGGTCTGAAAGACGTTCACATGGTTTAATTCAGAAGATCAATCACAGTGACGACAAACTGATAAAACCTACACATTCAAAATGTTAGTATTGTATTGATTGAGTGTAATTTAATATACTAGTACAAAGTTGGCACCACTTTAAAGTCTACAAGATAAAATATAATTATGAATTTGAATGCAACATAGTAGTACAATTAAACTTATATCAACTATAATAACGAATAATAAGGAAAAATCACTTCAAACCTTATTGCAAGTGCCTTACATTTATTCACAAAGAAAGTCTATAAGATGTTTTAAGGTGCATTCGCATAAAGTATCATCAAATGAATTAACATTGAAGTTGAACCAAAATTTTCATATATGTCACAAATAATATAAAATTCCTCAAAAGGTGGCTTGAAGAGAATATTTTATATACTACAAACATTGACAACTTTTTCTTCATGTATATTAATTAGTCATTCAAAAAGAAAAATTGCATTCATGAATCATCTCCACCTAATCTCCTTATATTTTCTCAAGCAGATAAAGTACAGCTTGAGGATGAAGATTTCCATGGTTAATCATAATGACAAAGAGAGTTTATGGAATTAAATTGTGTCATCAGGTTTTGGTACCCAATATTGTTCTAAACATTTTCCCTTGTATTTCCCTAGGCTAGGTTGTCACCAATCAATCTTTACATGAAGGGTCTCATTGTCATCATCCTGGAAGATATATGAGGTGGCTTTTTCCATCCAAATCATCTCTCTTTCATCCTCATTTCCTGATCTAACAAGCAACATCTTTCCTTTCTCAACATCAATTCTAGGATCGAATGTTGGCTTTGGCTTCTTGCACTTGGGTCCAACATATACTGGTTCATCTGTCACATTATCAAAATCCCCATCCATAATACTTGATATTGCATGGAGTGCATTACCATCAACGTTACCATTTGTCCTCATCTTGGGCCAAAAATCAGCAGAAGAAGAATCATTTTCATCCAAGGGTGTATGGTCATTGTAGATTCCATCTAATGCATCTAGAACTCTTTTCCAATAATCTAGTTTTTTATTCCGTTCCTCTGTAATAATTGGTGAATTCTCATTGCGAATAGTCTATTTCCACATTTTTATGTATGATGTTATTCCTTTAGTTCTTTTAAATAAACATCATTGTCTTTGGGACGTAAGAAAGATGGCTTCCCTGTGGGTAATATAGGTTGACCTTCATCATTTATATTCGACAACTCAATTGGTTCTGACCACTCAATGTCTCTAATGGATTCTTTATACCTCATAACTGGAACATCATTGAGTACAAGAAATTGGAAGTACCGGACATTAATATGTCCAACTAGTGCATTTTTCCCCTCCTTGATGTACCCATTAAGAAAACTTTTGACGTCATACAGTTTGTCAATAAGTTTAGGTGGAAAAACCTGTTTTTCTTCTATTGTGCGATATGTATCCATTATCTCAGGTAAAGAATATATATCTTTACTTTTCAAGTTGGAAGACATTCTTCTGTAGGTTCCATCCATGTCTCCATGGGTGTGCCCCACAAGCAAGAACCCAACCTCAATAGTGATGAAGACACCAAGTGCAGTAAATAGTGATAGAAACATGAAAACATAACGATTCTTATTATCACTAGCTACATTGTCCAACTGTAACAACAAATGTGGAGGAAGAGGTTTAAAATCAAGATTTTGATTGTTTGAGCTTCAATTTAAAGATAGGAAAGCATCCTTGTACACTCTACATTTTGAGTAAATAGAGTTTTGAAGTAATGCATTTGAAAGTGGGTTTCTTGATCTTCCACTCTCATAAAGCAAATCACCATACATATCAAGGTGTGGGTCTTCAAGGTCCCTCAAGCACTTTGCAAGAGATTTAATGGTAAATTGTGATCCCATGTGTACAAATGGTAGGGAGAAATGATCAAAACCTCATGTGTTATGCCCATGTGTTAGCATACCTGTCAACGACAAACCCAATTTTGTTACTACAACATATTTTGATTTGACATGTAATCTTGGGATTTAAGTCTTTGTTTTGTCCATTTTATCATGGATAATGCTCAAGTATTCCTTTGGATACCGCTCTGATATAATTATGTGGGCATAGTAGCAATATCTTCCACACATAACAATCTTGTTACATTTCTTCAGTCTAGCTCGTGCCTTATATTCCAGCTCTTTTGTAGTCATTGTCTTCGTCTGTGCTTTCAACATGATACATTCACTACATTTACTGAAGTTAGTGTTCTTTGAGAATGCCATGTCTGGAAAATGAGTATTCCAAATCTTGCTCATTGTTGGTTGTGATATTCATGGAAAAATGATCTCTTGAAGAGCCCCATTGATCTCTTTTAACAAAGAACTGTGGGTGTACGTTGATGGCAACAATATTAAGGGAGCAAACTTTCCATCTTCTTCAACTTGTTGTGTTTGGTTTGGTGAAAAATCTGAATTATCCATTACAATTTCGTGCAATATTTCTATGGCTTCCAAAGTATGTGCATGTGGTTTGCATTTGTTGGTGTTACCATGAATTCATTTGACATGTCCTTGTTGGAAATCATGTTGGTAAGTATAGAAGGTGCTTTGAGGAATATTATGTATCTTGTACCATGCTTTCTTGCAAATAATATCTCCATTTAACCTCATGTCTTTTAATTTCCTAACAATAGGAGGTAGGCCATGGCCATGGCTCTTTGACATGATTGTGTTGGAAAGGAGTGAATTCAAGACAAATTCCCTAATGCCATTTTTTTCAAGAGTTTCATACCCCTTATATTAGTTGCAATGGATTTCATATCCACATGTTGAAGACAATCTTGTTTGCAACATTTATCCGCTGCCAAAAGTCGGATTTTTTTCTCTTCATCTCTCTGTATTTCAAAGTTTCCAACTTTTTTTGTAGCCACAACTCATTTAATCCTTTTATATGGACTCGTTTCATGCATAGCATTGAGTCTAGATCTTTTTCATTATTAAGATCACCATCCCATGTGTTTAAGGGACTTGTGTCCTCTATAAGATCCCATACCGCCATTTCCTTAGGTGCCTCCTTGAAATTTTCATTCACCCTTAAAATATTACCTTCATTGTCTACCAACTCATTTATTAGCCATCTAACCAAACAATGTATAGACTTATCCCGAATCCTGCATCTTTCACAATTTCTTTATATTTCTTCCACAAAAACACTGAATTCCTTTCCACCTAACATTTCACCCTCAACCATGTCATCCTCACGAACATTAACTATGATCCCTTTAGCAATGCACATGCTTGTTCATGTGCATTCATGTGTAAGAGAAACCTTTTTACATGTTAATGTAAGCCTATTTCGGGGAGTATTTACTAGATGATCATGACAATGAAGTTCCAAATCCGATTCTGGCCAAATCTAATAAGATCCCAATGCACCCCTAGAGTATTCTCAAATCCAGTTGGATGTGGAAAAAGAGCATCATGTTTTAACACCTTCTCAACGTTAACCACTATGGATCCTTTATTTACCATCCTTCCATGCACCTTATTACTAATCTTTGTATTGAATATGGAGCCTTCACCTACCTTCACTCCACATTGCAAAATATCTACCTTGTCTCCAATAGAAAATGCAGAAGAAACATTTGCACATATACAACAAATTAAACAAACTTTGTATTTGCTCAAAAATAACAAGCAGTGTACTATCAAAAACACTTAACATGTGCTTCAAGATTTTGATTTACCTTTTTTATGCCTCAAATTTATGATCTTCCATGGATGTAAGTCTCCTTCATCAACATCTTCCACAATCAAATGTGGTTCAATGACATCAATTATCAAAACCATAACATATCCTACATTAAGCCTTTCTCCACCATAAAGAGTTGTAGTCTCCATAGATTCAACCCTTCCTAGTCTAATAAATTGACCATTAATTAGGAGGTCAACATAGTCCCCTCTTGTCAAAATTATATTTTCCATTGTAACTCCTCCCAATTTATGTTACACATTTGAATTGTAATTTGTAATTAACATTAAACCATATAAAGTGTATGTTCAAAAAAGTAATATAGCTGCAATAATTCAAAACAATAGGGTATCCCTTTTGTATGCCATAAAACATTGTTCCCCTACATCTTGTGCGCGCTAGAAAAATGGAATTTACATAAAATATATATGAAGAGATAACAATAAGAGATCCAAGAAGTATTAGAGAATTACATATATCAACTCAGATAAAACCACCAAATTCCTATTTGACTTTGGACATGGCACTTATATTATTGATGTATGTGTATGAATGCACTGAAAATCTAGCTAGATTTAGCTTTTGTTCTTAAAGCGTTGCATGATGAATGAAAGTTAATGTGTTAGTTTTCATAATGTATTTTTTCATCTAGCAGAACCACGTTGTCATCAATCACATTACACCATGATGGAAATCTAGCTGGAGTTAGCTTTCATTAATAAAACATTGCATGGTGACTAAAAACTAATCTGTGTTAGTTTTCCATCTAACACAACCACATTGTCATCAAATACATTACACCATAACATAGATCTAGTGGAGTTAACTTTCTTCTAACAACATGGCATGGTGAGTGAAACCTAATGTGCGATAGCTTTCATAATGAAGTTTTCCATCTAACACAACTGCATTGTCATCAATCACATTGCACCACGATGGAAATCTAGATGGAGTTAGTTTTTGTTCTTAAAACATTGCACGATTAGTGAAAGATAAAGTGTGTTACTTTTCATAAGGTTGTTTTTCATCTGACAACCACATTATCATCAATCACATCACACCATGATGGAAATCTAGTTACAATTAGCTTTCATTCTTAAAACATTGCACCGTGAGTGAAAGGTAATGTGTGTTGGTTTTCATAATACAGATTTAAATATAACACAACCACATTGTCATCAATCACATTGCACCATGGTGGAAATCTAGCTAGAGTTGGCTTTCGTTCTTAAAACATTGCACGGTGAGTGTAAGCTAATGTGTGTTAGTTTTCATAAGGTATCTTTCTATCTAAAATAGCCACATTGTCATCAAATATATCATACCATGATGGAAACCTAGTTGGAGCTAGCTTTCATTTTAACAACATGGCACGATGAGAGAAAGCTAATGTGTGTTAACTTTCATAAGGTAGTTTTTCATCTGCTACAACCACATTTTCACCAATCACATTGCACCGTAATGGAGATCTAGTTGAGCTAGCTTTCGTCCTTAAATCGTTGCACAATGAGTGAAATCTAATGTGTGTTAGTTTTCATAATGTAGTTTTTCATCTAACACAACCACATTGTCGTCAACCACAATTCACCATGATGGAAATCTATTTGGAGATAGCTTTCGTTCTTAAGACATTGTACGGTGAGTAAAAGCTAATGTGTGTTAGTTATCATAAGTTATTTTTCCATCTAACATGACCACATTGTCCTCAAATACATTATGCCGTGATGAAAATCTATCTTGAGTTAGCTTTCCTTCTAACATGGCATGATGAGTAAAAGCTAATGTATGTTAGTTCATTGCACCATGATGGAAAGCTAGTTAGAGTTAGATTTTATTCTTAAAACATTGCACGTTGAGTGAAAGTTAATGTGTGTTAGTTTCCATAAGATAGTTTTCTATCTAAAACAGTCACATTGTCATCAAATACATAACACGATGATGAAAATCTAGTTATAATTAGCTTTACTTTTAACGTGTTAGCTTCTATTCTTAAAGTATTGTACGATGAGTGAAAGCTAATGTGTGTTAGCTCATTGCACCAAGATGGAATTCTACCTAAAGTTAGCTTTTGTTTTTAAAACATTGCATGGTGAGTGAAAATTAATGTGTGTTAGAATTCATAAGGTAGCTTTCTATCTAAAAGAGTCACATTGT
>LPNX011141150.1:12775-40622 GCA_001517045.1 Pseudotsuga menziesii | reverse complement strand
CATGATGGAAATCTAGTTGGAGTTAGCTTTGAACCTTAAATAGTTGCACGGTGAGTGAAATCTAATGTGTGTTAGCTTTCATAATGTAGTTTTTCATTTAGCAAAAACACATTGACATCAATCGAAATGAACTATGTTGAAAATCTAGCTAGAGTTAGCTTTCGTTCTTAAAACGTTGCATGGTGAGTAATAACTAATGTGTGATAGATTTCGTAAGGTAGTTTTCTATCTAATACAGCCACATTGTCATCAAATGCATTACACCATGATGCAAATCTAGCTCGAGTTAGTTTTCCTTCTAACAACATGGCACGATGAGTGAAAGCTAATGTGTGTTAGCTTTCATAAGATAGTTTTTCATCTAATACAACCACATCGTCATCGATCACATTGCTCTGTGATGGAAATCTAGCTGGAGTTATCTTTCATCCTTAAATCATTGCACGGTGAGTGAAATATAATGTGTGTTAGCTTTCATAATGTAGTTTTCCATCTAGCACAACCACATTGTCATCAATCACAATGCACCATGATGAAAATATAGCTAGATTTAGATTTCATTCTTAAAACATTGCACGCTGAGTAAAGCTAATGTTTGTTAGCTTTCATAAGGTAGTTTTCCATTTAATACGGCCACATTGTTATCAAATACATTATATCGTGGTGAAAATCTAGCTGGAGTTAGCTTTCCTTCTAACAACATGGCACTATAAAAGAAAGCTTATGTGTGTTAGCTCATTACACCATGATGGAAATATAGTTGTAGTTAGCTTTCATTTTAAAAACATGGCATGATGAGTGAAAGCTAATGTGTGTTAGTTTTCATAAGATAGTTTTCCATGTAACATAACCACATTGTCATCAATCACATTGCACCGTGTTGAAAATCTATCTAGAGTTAGCTTTCGTCCTTAAATCGTTGCACGGTGAGTGAAATATAATGTGTGTAAGCTTTCATAGTGTAGTTTTCCATCTAGCACAACCACATTGTCATCAATCACAATGCACCATAATAGAAATCTAGCTGGAGGTAACTTTCCTTCTTAAAACATTACATGGTGAGTAAAGCTAATGTCTATTAGCTTTCATAAGGTAGTTTTTCATCTAACATAGTCGCATTGTCATCAAATACATTACACCATGATGGAAATCTAGCTGGAGTTAGCTTTCCTTTTAACAACATGGCACTATAAGGGAAAGCTTATGTGTGTTAGCTCATTACACCATGATGAAAATCTAACTGGAGTTATCTTTCATTTTAACAACATGGCACGATGAGTGAAAGTGAATGTGTGTTAGCTTTCATAAGGTATTTTTCCATGTAACACAACCACATTGTCATCAATCACATTGCGTTGTGTTGAAAATCTAGCTGAAGTTAGCTTTCATCCTTAAATCAGTGCATGGCGAGTGAAATCTAATGTGTGGAATCTTTCATAGAGTATTTTTCCATCTAGCACAACCACATTGTGATCAATCACAATGCACCATGATGAAAATATAGCCAGATTTAGTTTTCATTCTTAAAACATTGCACAGTGAGTAAAAACCAATCTGTATTAGCATTCATAAGGTAGTTTTCCATCTAACACAGCCACAATGTCATCAAATACATTACACCATGATGGAAATTTAGCTGGAGTTAGCTTTTTTTCTAACTACAGGGCATATGAGTGAAAGCTTATGTGTGTTAGCTCATTACATCGTGATGGAAATCTAGCTAGAGATAGCTTTCCTTTTAACAGCATGGCACGATGAGTGAATGCTAATGTGTGTTAGCTTTCATAAGGTAGTTTTCAATCTACCAAAACCACATTGTCATCAATCATGTTGCACCGTGATGAAAATCTAGTTGGAGTAGCTTTCGTACCCAAATCGTTGTACGGTGAGTGACAAGATGTTGGAAGAAAGGTCTGATGTTATAATTTCAGAAAATGAACTTATTTTACTTCTCCCTGTTACACTAAGATACCTTTGTTCAGAGTCAAGAGCAACAAAAGTGTCATTTTTAGAGTTATAAAAAAATATCACATTTTGCAATTTTAAAATAATTTGGAAAAACTTCTTGAAATAGTTTTCCATCTAACACAACCACATCGTCATCGATCACGTCTCATCGTAATGGAAATCTAGCTGGAGTTAGCTTTCATCCTTACATCATTGCATGATGAGTGAAATCTAATATGGGTTAGCTTTCATAATGTAGTTTTTCATCTAGCACAACCACATTGTCATCAATCACAATGCACCAAATGGAAATCTAGCTAGAGTTAGCTTTCATTCTTAAAACATTGCACGATGAGTAAAGCTAATGTCTGTTAGCTTTCATAAAGTAGTTTTTCATCTAACACACCCACATTGTTATCAAATACATTACACCATGATGGAAATCTAGCTGGAGTTAGCTTTATTTCTAACAACATGGAACTATAAGGGAAAGCTTATGTGTGTTAGTTCATTACACCATGATGGAAATATAACTGGAGTTAGTTTTTCTTTTAACAACATGGCCCGATGAGTGAAAGCTAATGTGTGTTAGCTTTCATACAGTAGTTTTCCATCTAACACAACCACATTGTCATAAATCACATTGCGTTGTGTTGAAAATCTAGCTGAAGTTAGCTTTCATCCTTAAATCGTTGCACTGTGAGTGAAATCTAATGTGTGTAAGCTTTCATAGTGTAGTTTTCCATCTAGCACAAGCACATTGTCATCAATCACAGTGCACTGTGATGGAAACCTAGCTGGAGTTATCTTTCGTTCTTAAAACATTGCACGGTGAGTAAAAGCTAATGTGTGTTAGCTTTCATAAAGTAGTTTTTCATCTAACACAGCCACATTGTCATCAAATACATTACACCATGATGGAAACCTAGCTAGAGTTAGCTTTTCTTCTAACATGACACTATGAGTGAAACCTTATGTGTGTTAGCTCACTACACCATTATGAAAATCTAGTTGGAGTTAGATTTCTTTTTAACAACATGGCACGATGAGTGAAAGTTAATGTGTGTTAGCTTTCATAAGGTATTTTTCTATCTAACACAACCACATTGTCAAATTGCACCGTGATGAAAATCTAGCTGGAGTTAGCTTTCAACCTTAAATCGGTGCACGGTGAGTGAAATCTAATGTGTGTTAGCTTTCATAATGTAGTTTTCCATTTAGCACAACCACATTGTCATCAATCAAAATGCACCATGTTGGAAATCTAGCTAGAGTTAGCTTTCGTTCTTAAAACGTTGCACGGTAAATAATAGCTAATGTGTGTTAGCTTTCGTAAGGTATTTTTCCATCTAACACAGCCACATTGTTATCAAATACATTACACCATGATGCAAATATGGTTGGAGTTAGCTTTCCTTCTAACAACATGCCACGATGAGTGAAAGCCAATGTGTGTTAGCTTTCATAAAGTAGTTTTCCATCTAACACAATCACATCATCATCGATCATATTGCACCATGATGGGAATCTAGTTGGAGTTAGCTTTCATCATTAAATCATTGCACGATGAATGAAATCTAATGTGTGTTAGCTTTCATAATGTAGTTTTCCATCTAGCACAACCACATTGTCATCAATCACAATGCACCATCATAGAAATCTAGCTAGAGTTAGCTTTGGATTTTTAAATATTGCACAGTCAGTAAAGCCAATGTTTGTTAACTTTCATAAGGTAGTTTTCCATCTAACAAAGCCACATTATTATCAAATACATTACACCATGATGGAAATCTAGCTAGAGTTAGCTTTCCTTCTAACAACATGGCACTATAAGGGAGAGCTTATGTGTGTTAGCTCATTACACCATGATGTAAATTTAGCTGGAGTTAACTTTCCTTTTAACAACATGGCACGATGAGTGAAAGCTAACGTGTGTTAGTTTTCATAAGGTAGTTTTCCATGTAACCCAACCACATTGTTATCAAGCACATTGCACCGTGTTGGAAGTCTAGCTAGAGTTAGCTTTAATCTTTAAATCGTTGCATGGTGAGTGAAATCTAATGTGTGTAAGATTTCATAGTGTATTTTTCCATCTAGCACAACGACATTGTCATCAATCACAAAGCACCATGATGGAAATCTAGCTGGAGTTAGGTTTCGTTCTTAAAACATTACACGGTGAGTAAAGCTAATGTTTGTTAGCCTTAATAAGGTAGTTTTCCATCTAACACATCGACATTGTCATCAAATACATTACACCGTGATGGAAATCTAGCTTGAGTTAGCTTTCCTTCTAATAGCATGGCACTATAAGGGAAAGCTTATGTATGTTAGCTCATTACATCGTGATGGAAATCTAGCTGGAGTTAGCTTTCATTTTAACAACATGCCACGATGAGGCATACTTTAGGAATACTTTAGACATGTAATAAAGTCTTGCGTAGAGGCCTTATAATAGAGTGATGTAATCATCAATTAAGACTATAGTCATTTAAATATTAGGAATTTGGGATTTGCATAACGTAATCCTCTCCTCCTACAATGTAATTAGACAATGCATCACCAAATAAAAAAGAAATCTAATCTGTCTTATTCTTTTGAGCACTCTTGTCTATAATCTTGTGTGTGTATATCCAACAACGATTACTGACCAAAAGTACACCATCTGCAAGGTTTCAAATTCTCTCAAAATTAAAAACATGCTTAGAAAGGGTGCCAAAGTAGCTTGAAAAGCCCTTTCAAACTCAATTGGTAAAGGCCCAGATTTTACACGAAATAATTAGAAACCTCTTGACCCAAATTTTATAAAGCAAAAATACTCAAAACCCCAATGAAGTGATCGAAAAAATGTTGATGTGGAAAAATCCTTCACAGGAAAAAGAGCATTGCAAATTCATCCATATAATTTGAACAAACGCATGACAGATACAATATGCTAGTCATAAAATCAATGCTAGCTAACTTGAAAAGCTAGAACTATGTGTGTTTCTAATGTTAGCGAGGTCCAAATTTTTTATGTAAACCAATTAACAATAGTAGCATTAGTGAATTGTGAGATATACAATAAAAGGTGTCCAGTCATATATATCAACAAGCAACAATGAAAGCACATGTAAGGGATTAAGTTCCTGAAAAGCTTTACAACTGAGGAAGAAAACTAACCCCAAAAATAATTGTCTTGAGAACCTTTTACAACCCCACAGGCCTGCCTTCACTGTTAAAAGTTGCTCGCCATTTGTCTGGCTTAAGTATCTTTCTTCCCTACAGCATAATAGTAAGGAAAAATCCATACTCAGAAATGTATTTCCTTGCACTAAACAACTGTTAATGAAGACAATTCCCATAATAGAGAGTTTACTAGATAAGAGGAAAGACAAATCTTGAACTTTAATGGATAAAATGCCAAGTACTCTAAAGCAGCCAACAGAAAGGAATACATAGTAGTCTTCAGAAGAAAGAAAAGAAAAGCTGACTTTTATAGACTGATATGTAAGAAAAGAAAAGCTGACTTTTATAGACTGGTATAAACTATACATAATGCAAAAAAAGTGGAACCAACAACCACCCATGTTGGCTACTTGGAAGCTTTTCTGCAAAAGTATCCCTCGTTGGGGTTGAGTCCTGAGTTGTTTATCAGACTCAGCAGCAAATAACATAAAGAGATATTTCTCAAGGAAGATACCCATAGGATAGGCACTTCTTAGAGAAACAACCTGGCTAGCAGATAAAATTCTTTGTTTAAATGAGAAAAAATTGCATAGCCAATGGCCAACTTGGATGTCCCTATCCTGAAAGCAAGCACATTATAAGGAATGCTAGTGCACAGTTCAAGCAAAGACAAATTGGTCATAGAAAGTCAAGGTGATAAAGCTTTTCCTTTAGCTTGAACATCAAACTGTTCACTTCATTGAAATTTGAAAAAACTAAATTCTTAATGCCTTCTATGTCAAAATAGTTAATATATCCTCAAGCACCAAGGGTTAGCTCAATCAATTGGTGCCACTGTTACCAAGACATTGCCAGTAATTCGGAGTGCTATGCAGGTCCATGGTTTGATTCCCATGGGGTTAGGCGCACCAAGTCTATGCCACCTGCTTTACACTGGGTACCATCCTCAAAATGGAGGGGAGTGCCCGAAAGTTTCCCAAAGAGTTATTTCCAAGGAAAAGAAAGTAAAAATAACCTCAGCTTTATGCATTTAGGTGCTTTGACTATGGTTACTAAAAGACCTGAATGCAGTCATGCCATCCAACATCTCTAAGAATTTTGCAAATAGGGACCATCAATGTTTATTAAGAAAAATAACTAAAAAGAAAAACAGATTAGGAAGACTATGTTGAAGAGAACGAAATATGATGGCATTTGGCATGAACACACTAGTTGTTGAAAGTGACTGGAATCTGATGCAGCACATAGATGGCCAACAATAGATTATATCTACGTGTGTTAAGCACTGCAGAAGTAAAGTAAACATGTGAGAAGATCCGAACATTTTCTTTATCTGTGCATGTGGTTAAATATGCTAAATTTCATGTTTAAAGATAAACATTGATCTCAATGAAGAAGCTGCAGGCTAAATGGAGTAAGAGTGCTTTCCAGTGAAATAAGAGAACCCTTAAATTTTGATTGGTGCTGGAAACTGCATGAACTGATGAATAACACCTGCAAGTTCAAACACATGCTAACTGCTTGGGTCCCCATTTTACTGCCATTGAGAAAAGACAGATCACCTTGCACTGGATAGACTTTGAACTGTACATATTTCTTTATTGGCTAAGATATGATCTAGGCTGATTTTTGTAATAATAACTTGAAAATCTGTTTTGAAAAGGTCACTATAATATATATATATATATATAAAGAGAGAGAGAGAGAGAGACTAGCGGGTAATGCTACTACTTTGGAATTACACCCGCATTCATCAAGAGGTAGTCCAACCACCTTCTCACGCTCCTATTCGTGTGGCAATAATCACCGTCTGGCTCCACTATATTCTGCAAGCTTACATCATATGGAATTTATGTAGGTTTGGAATGTGTGTCGAATCATCGATTATCCCTTTCCTTTGCCAAGGGGAAGGTAATTTACATTAATCTATAGTAATAGAATGTAACCACTATAGATCAATCATAGTTACTGTACCAAAATTCTGAAGACTATTTCTGCCAATGTAGATATGGCATGCTCAATTCTCGTATAACCATGTGGGCAGTATAAGATTAGAACTAGTGTTTCACCAAGTTTCTGGGATGCGAGGGCGTGGGAGCGGGGAAACGCACATTGGGGACGTGTAGAGACACCCCAAAATTTTGGGGTATTTTGGGGGACGAGGGGGCGGGAAGGCGTCGGGGTCCCTACCATAGGGGATCGGTCTCTAAAATTCCAAAAAAATAGAAAAATAATAAAAATATGAACCCCAACATATAAATATATCAATTCTTCATCCCATCACCATTTGCATACTAGCATGCTTATGTTCCCGAAGAGTTTAGTGTAATTTAATGTAATCATTATAGCCAAGCATATCATATCGATGTTTGTTTCTTTTTATTTGTTTCTATTTCGTTTTAAAATGACCATTTAGTGTAAAAGCCTAAAATTTAAGATGAACCATTTCTTTTTTAAGTAAAAAAATTTAAAAAATCGAGGGCAGTTAGGGCCTCTTGGAGCCCCCCATTTTCAGGAGGGGGCGTGTGGGAGCCCCCCAATCCGGGAAAGTCCTAGACTTGTGTTTCCCCAAGTTTCACAGAAAGGGGGGTGCTGGGAAACGTTTCACATGGAGCCCCCAAGCCCCCGGGGCATGGGAAGCATAGGGGGTGAGCCCCCAACCCTGGGAGGCACGTCCCCGTGGAACACTGATTAGAACTTTTATCTAAAGCATTGAAGTCAAGAATTAACCCCATCATTTATTTCCATTCACTTAGCACTCTACTTAAAAAATGCTATGCCCTTATAACAGACTATAAACATATAAAATGAAAGCCCTAAACACTTACAACTTGGCCTATCCTAGACTAGTAAGCCTCCTCTACAAACCTAGAAGACTAAAACTCAAACACAAATCCTATAAACCCCTTTCCCAAGTCATCTCATCCTCTTGACCCGTCAGAGAAAATGACTGTAATTTTATAGAGGGGCAGCCATTTGATGTCATTTTATTATCCTATCTCAAACCTACAACACTACCCTATTCCCTTCACAATCTAACTCCCTAACGCAGGACCTAGAACCCCCTCAACGTCATACCTTAAGGGAACATACACAACCAAAGAGGACTGTTTATCTTGCAAACATTTCCATCCCTATACAGTTGGGCTCTATCACTTATTCATTTAATCATACCCATCTAAAGAAGCTCTTGCACTTAGCTTAATTATCAATAGTTTTTCAAGAGATGGAATCTACATTTTGGGCATGATTGAGTGACATTTTCTATTTGGATGGAAATTGCATGTTATTGGACAGTCATAGAGATTTTACATTTGTTGGAACTTACTTTGACTTTGAAAGTCCATTTGTTGTGATAATATTGAGCTTCAAAACAATTGGTTGATACTTGTCCATAAATGCTAAAGTGTCTTGTCCTTTTGCAAGCTGAAATTTGTTTTGGGACAGCCATTTAGGCCATTAATTTGACTAGAAACTTCATATTCTTATTGTGTACTTGTCAAGCTAGAAATCATATTTTGCCCTTGCAAAGTCTTATTGTAGGCTTTCATTTGAGGGCTAAATATCCACAAGGTACAACCCTTCGGTTTGACTAAAATAGCCTTTGAAGTAATCTACAGGATCCAATATTGATCCTTGAAGCATTCAATAAAAATAAAATCACTGCAGTCTGCCAATCAATGGCACTCATCTACCTAAGCACTCAAAAACAAAATTAAAGGATGACAGAGATGTAATCACATATAGAGACCATAAAAAGGAGATAAAATTAATTTGATGTAAGAATGACTTTGGCAGGGTAGGCAGGTATTGTTATAGAAATCCTTTCATATTTGAGAATTCAGGGCCAATTACATCATGTACTAATATTCCTTTGCATTTATAGAAATACTGTAATAATTCACATAAAAACCTCATAATTGAGACCCTGACAAAAACCCTGCCCAAATATATGAGCTTAATACATCCACAAAAAAATGTCTATTTCTCAAAAAATGACTGTAAATGGAAGTACTTTGATGTCTATTTCTCAAAAAAGATTGGACCTAGATAGTATGGTCCTTATAAGGTTCTAGCAAGGGTGGGACAAGTTGCATATATTCTTGAAATGTGAGGGTCACAAGTGCATATCACCTTTTATGTCTCATGCTTGAAGAAGATGGTAGGGAAAAATGTTAAAATTTCAAATATCTTACCTCCCATAGAGAGAGAAAACAAGCCAAGAACAAGTGCAGTGGAGAGAAACTTAGACACAAAAGAATACAGATGGCCTTAGGAAAATCATTTGTATTAAAAACAAATGAATCACTTGACTGATAAAATACTAATGAGAGTTGGGTAATTATACACAACTTGAGAGTAGGTGCATTGCTTAATAGGATTTTTGAGCCTATGATTTTAAAGTCAGCCTTGGCCAAACATATAAATATAATAATGGTCCAATATAAGGTCAACCATGGGCAAAAGTGAAGATTCAACCTATTTTCAACACCCTCCCTTAATTTTAACAAGAGACCATCGAGAGAAGACATTACACACATCCCTCTTAACACTGAACAAGGGCCATGTCAAGAAGACATATCATCCCCCCTAAATGCCATATCTCTCTTTCAAATCAATGGAATATCATCAACAAGCATATCATCAACCTCGGTGAGAAGAGCCATGGTGGAGGAGGCTTCCAATCATTTTCTACTTTGCTCTTTGGTGCAAGGCCTTGACCTAGATAGAGGAAGAGGAGTTGGATTAGATGGATCAATCAAAAATTCTTCTTCATCATCATTGAACTGCTCAACTACTAGATGAGTTCTAGAAGGAGCATTCAATAATGGAGAAGTGGAGCCAAGCAAGTCATAAATAAGGTCCTTGCCACCATCATTTGTCTATCTAGTCATTATAAGAAGAGTGATTGACGAAATACTCGTACGCTTAATAGTATGACCAACATCATAATGTGAAGGAGAAAAAATCCATTTAAACATGTTGGGAATCATCTATAAGAGAGTCATCTGTAAGAATGAACCAAAAAGATGCTAGAAAAACATGAGTGGGAACTTCATCAAAAATAGCATCTCTATGTTCAATTACCTTGTGAGTGGAAGGATAATATAGATAATATGCCTTGGAAACTTCATTGTAGCCCACCACAACGTAGCAATGATTGTTAGGTTTCAATTTGTTTCTCTTTTCACAAGCAATATGGGCCCGTGCATTCAATCCAAAAACCCTAAATGTGAAACTAAAGGTTTGTTTCCAAGAAATTTCTCACATGGAATCACACCATGGCAAAGGATTTGAACAATGGAAATAGCGAGACAAACCTATAAATATAATTAGAATACAATATAAGGTTAATCTTGACTGAACGTGAATATTACACTGCAAGTGTTTGTACCTTTGTAAGTGTTCTCATCCAAGGTGCACTTGTCAGTTCAGCAAGCACCTCTAAAGGTGTCCAAGACTTGAGCACATGCAGAGAAGGTGCAGTGGCAGGTCACATCAGTTTGTACAATAGCTTTAATGACAACATAAGTGTAGTTGCAGGCAGGCATAGTGAACAATTCAGCAAGGGAAGGGGAAGTTCACATCATTGCATCAAAAGTACCACAAGAAGCCATAACAGTAGAGTAGTTACAGGCATGTGTGATGGAGATACAATTCGTATAGTGGCCAGCCTTTGGGAGGGTGAGCTCATCAATCCTCAACCCAGCAGTGTGGTGCATTGATTGTGAAGGAGAGATCAATATTATGTAAGGGACTGCAGTTCTTTATTTAGCAATCTAGAATTAACAAGTGGATTTCATTAGTTGCATTTCTAGTTTGAGAAAGGCAAGTTCCAAAAGCAACATCAATTTTCTATTTGTAAGACACTGTTCAGATTTAGAACAATTCTAATTTTAGGTTTGATTTTCTAGTTTAAGAAGGCAGTACATGGGTATTGACTAGTATAAGGAAAGGGTGCATATCCCAAGGAGGGTCTTTCTCCTTGATCGGAGCGCACTAGTAATTAATTAATGAGTCATGTAGTTAAGGACTTTAAATGCAAGATACATCCCCATACTTGTCTTTCTTAATTAATGTATCCAGATTCCAAAACTATCAACGTGCCTATAGATGAATATCAATGAGTGCAAAGAACATTTTGAATATCAAGAGCAGATCCATATGGCCCTCTTTGCACTTCCAGAAAGCAAATCACATGGCAACGACTTTCCTCATTTGTGGTGTGGGCAGACTGCTTAAGAAAGAGTGCCTTACTGCTTAGGATACTTGCATATATCTATGTTTTTCTTTTCCTCTCTACGTGAGTGAGACTCTGGATCTCTTCAACTTGCCTAAGTTCCATAGAAGTTAGTTAAAATACTTGGTTAGACAAGAAAGATGACAACTTTCTTATGATACTAGCATCTCTACATTTTAACATACAATGATATCACATATCTACATTTCACTTTGCCATTGTATTATCGAGACCTAGTCTCGACCTTATACCTTTTCTTTTTTTGCCACTTGGGTATGGGTATAGGCACAAAGCCAAGCACAAGACCATGATTTAATTAGATTTTGATTTGAATTCCATGTTAATATGCAAGAACAGATTCTATGATTTCAGCTTTCTATTCTATGCAGATGCAATTCCAAAATGAAACACAACTCTAATGTTTGAACAAACTGAAACATCAATGTTCCCAACTCGGTGTGTAATAAATTTGAATAAAGAAGCAATCAAACATAAAAATTTAGGCAAAGCCAAACACTACAGAATACCAAATTTGAAATAACAAAGCCTCAAACTGAAACCAACCTAGCAATTGGAAGTCATTAGACACTAAATAGTGGATTAAGATTGGAGTATTAATAAGCATTTCTAATGAAGACCAGAGATGATAGTATACAGGAAAATCTGTGCTGGCAGCTTTCTAGACTCTAAATTAAATAAGATAAATTTATTCATATTGGCCAGCCTCACCCTTTTGTGCAACATAAGCCTTGATAGGAGGTGTGATGATTGAATTGACTTGCCTTGAAGCTAAATTTGAAACATCTTGCTTCTTTGGAGAAGGCAGCACTGGTGCAGTCACGCTCTATAGCTTTTGTTCCAGGATGGATGTCATGCAGCATATCCATAACATGGACTCAAGGAATACTAGGCCAAAGCTACCAGTACCATTTTAGCATGTGGGACTTCTATCTTTGATATTTCACCCTTGTCTTGGATAATAACAAGATATTTTCATGTCTTGAAACTATAGCATTGAAAATAGATATAAGCTGTGAAAAATGCCAGGAAAGCCTTAAAAAACATGGAAGGAGGGCGTTAAAACTAAAAGTAGTTTATAGCTGTTCCGTATGCATGCCCAGAAAGCATGAAAAAACTTAGGCAGATTTTTTTCCAAGTATATTCTGTGGAACCAATCAAAGAAGTATTAGTACCTGCAGCTTACGTTGATTAAGTAGTTTCTCTAGCAAAAGCACCTGTTCTTGAGCATATGAATAACATTGGCTCGAGGAATACTAGGCAAGAACTACCAGTACAATCTCAATATGTGGGACTTGTATCTTTGATATTTTGCACTTAATAGGTCATGTCTCTCCAACCGGAACTGGATTTTCATCTGCTACGCCGGGACTCTGCATAAGGAACTGCATCCAACAGTATGGCCAGACCAATGGTTAAAATTGTCAACTGGATCTATATATGGACAGGGAGCTAGTGCAAGCTCTCGAATAGCAAGGGGTGATGTAGGCTCTCTAACTAGTCATTTGACTAGATCAACTCGGTAATTTGTACTGAGTAACCTAAAATTGGTTCCAGTTCATTGACTCGGTCAATTCAATCTCGATGTTGTAGATCATAAAGTGCTTCCTTCGTGCCGTACTTGCCAATACCAAATTCTTAGCTCACCATGGACCGCCATCAAATCCAAAATGCAACCTTCAGGCCAAGACAATCCGTGTAGATCGATCGCTGAGTCAATTCTCCTAGTCGACCGTCGACTGTCGATTGACTGTCACCAGGGAAAGAACCTACAGGCCTTTCTTGTAAGCGAGTGAACCTTATTGTACTGATCGTGCCTAGTAGCCATCCATGGCCTCATATTCAGTCAGGGAAGGCACAAAAAGAAAGGTCCAATCCCACGATAGGGTAGGGGGTTTATAGCTAAATACCAACTATTTCTCATCGCGTTTGTTTATGCCATGCGCTCCCAGATCTGCTCTTGTCTTGGCACATCCCTTGGTGATGATATTAATTCTTATATATTAATGACCCACTAGATCTCACATGGGCAAGTTCAATGATATGCGGGTATCATATCATTTCTCTCCTACTTCCTATCAGACAAATCGTCTTGGATGATAACGAGTTATTTCATATCTCAAAATTATAGAATTCGCTCTTGACCACCTATTCGTGGAAGCTGTTTATCAAATTGAAATATATTTCAAGCAATGCACATAATAGCCTTTGGCATCAAAATTAACTTGGATAATAGAAAACTTGTTGCCAAATACAACCCTTTGGCACCAAATTTAGCTTAGATGATAGAAAAGTTACAGCTCTAGACGATGAAATCCCACGAATAAGCCGACGAATGGCATATCTCATAGTCGAAGCATCTTTAGCAGCTTCTAGCTTTAAATCTCCATCATCGTTTCCCTCAGTGCCGCTTTGCTCATAAACCTTTTGGACTTCTTGTAGCTCCTTAACTAAAGTTAATGTAGCAGCTGCCCTAAATGTAGCAGCTGCCCTAATCTTGGCATCTGCAGAGGAGAGATTTCTAAACACATCCATGTGTAACTCTGGTTGAACAGGGCCAGCGTCTTTCCCATGTGGAGGGTTACTATGATCAAACCCAGGTTCATTGGGGTCTTAAATAAATAACCAATTCATTAGGGTTTCTAATGCAAAGCTCTGATCCTTTAGGGTTTGTGTAGTACCACTGTAATTCATTAGGGTTTCTATAATGAAATCCACCTCCAGCAGAGTCTGCATAGCCTTTTTCCTCATTTTGAATAGCGTTCAATGGATTTTCATCCAAATAAAGGCTTTTCTTTTCAGTTTTCTTCTTTTCTTACTGGTAGACATTTCAACTTCCATGGCATCTTCCTTTTCTTTTTTCTTCTTTTACTCCTCTATAACATTATGGCCGCCATTTTCTTTGCAGGTGAAGTCCATTTTCTTGGTTTTCTTCTCCTCGGCTTCCTCTCAGACTCCAAATCACAGTTTTCTGGTTCATTTCTTCGTTTCTTCCACTATTTCCAGCTGACAGCCCCTCGCCCTAATCGGCTAAGGCCTGTAACTCTGAAATTCTCATCTGAAATTTCAGCCAAAATAACTGATTGTAATGTGGAATAAAAACTCTCGAAAGCTCGGGTTAAAGAGGAGATGGAGTGAAGGGGCTTCTGAAGCTCGTTGCACAATATACAAAAGGCAATTGCAGAAACAAACGCCTGCAAAGCCTAGACTGTAGAGATGCTATACTTGACAGCAATTAGCTTTGAAAACAACCTGAAAAAATTAAAGTGTGCAATCCGATGCCCTTGATATTGATATTATTATTATTTTTATGGTTATATTATTATTATTTATTGGATTATTATTTTTATTGTTATATTATTATTATTTATTATATTAATACATTTTTTAATATATTATTATTAATTTTATTGTTATATTATTATTATTTAGTATGGTTATATTATTATTATTTATTGCATTATTATTTTTATTGTTATATTATTATTATTTATTGCATTAATACATGTCATGAATATATATGACAAATTAAAATTATGGATAATAATGTATATTGTATATTAATGGAATTTTGACAGGAAAATACCAATATGGAGGAGAAAAGAGTATAAAAAGAATAATTGTCTTGAAAACATGTATCAAAATGGAAATGGATAAGAATATTTTTAATTAGTGTATTGCAAGATAAATATGTGAGTTGAGTGTTTTTGTTGTATATGGAAATGTTGAGGATTAAAGACCTTAGAAATAAGTTTACTATAAGGACCATGCAAATATATGTAAATGTAAACACAATTTGCAAAGAAGCAAGAAGGTAATTGTTCTGAAGGGAAACTACATTGTAAAATAGTTGCAACATAGCCTTCATTTAATTTCTTGTTTGTTATGTTTATGGGAAATATTTAAAACAATCAAGAAGCACACAAATATTTGCAACATAACCTGATTACCATAGATGAGAAAAAATTATGTGATCTGAAGATTATCACAGTTTATATCATTCTTTAGAGTCATTTGTCTAAGCATGTATTAAAAAACTCCATGGGTGGGGGAATTTTCATACAACCTTTTCTGAGTGGAAGGAAATGTAACAGAGATACACTAAAGGAAATGTAACAATTGCTGACCAAGTAAAAACTTGTGAACAAAAGTATAGATAAGAATATAATAAATTAAAAACACAAATGTGAGTGAAACATGTATCGCAAGTGAGTTTTTTTGAAGTATCACGTGGATATGCTAACCAATATGAAATATTTACTTGTATGTAGTGTCCCCATATATAGTATGTGCTTCTCTTGTATTTGTTTTATGCACATAGTTGATTGGTTCATCTCTGAGGAATAGTAGGTATAAAATATAGAGTAGATTGATGTGCATATATGGTGTTTTTGTATACCAATAGAGGGAATTGGAAACAATAACCTTTTTTTTTTATTTCAATTAAGTCTACCAATAGATAGGGAGAACTCCTTCCTTATATTTTGGGACTTCTACCATAGTCAAATCTCTCACACAAAAAGTGGTAAGTCATTTGGCTATCCACTTCTAATGTATTCTTTGCTTTGAACAACGTTAGTTAATTGTTTAGGCTTGGACCAAGCAAATTACATATAAACTATCTAAATGCATTCCTCACAAACATTATCTAGCCATTATTTAAACTCACGAAAAACACCCTATGGCTCGAAATCCACCTAGTTAACTACATGAATTAAGCTTTTACAACTTTGTTGCCTTGATTTAAAATAAAAATTCATGGTGCACAAGAAGAATTTTCAGTAGGTTAAAATCATGACAGTTTAAAATAACTTATTTGTGGCAAGCATACTATAAAAAGAATAAAGATTGTGTTCTCACACATCATTTGTTCATCCCAATAATCTCCAATAGATGCAAGCTTTAGTCTCTCCTCACTCCTAATGTTAACCTTTCTGAGTTTAAGGGGTTGCATATATACTACATTGATGCCATTCTAATTCTTCCCTTGCACCGTTCTAGACCCTTATGTTTCTTTGAATGAGAGATGCCTTAAATTCTCCAGGTCATCTACATAATTCCCAACTCAATCAATCTTTCCTTCGTATAAAGGAAAAATCCACTTGTTTAACATGTATCTTAAAGCCAACTAGTTCTTGATGGTAAGGAAATAAACAAATTTCACAACCTGTCAATAAACAAAATCTCTTTAATCAACTTCAAAGCTACAATGAGTTCAATTTATTTCCCACAAAGGAAAAATATTCATAGAATTATGTATGGATGACAATCCAACTCCTATAATATCTTTAGGATTTTAAATATCAGGCCTTTGGAATGGGTATGGGACCATGAAAAAAATATGGACATAGAGGAGAGGTGGTAAACCCTCCCTTTTCCCATTTTTAGTACAATTATCCACATAAGTACAATTTTCCCATTTTTAGTACAATTATCCATAGACATGGTGTTTCCTTATAAAGTAATGAATTGCTATGTAAATGTCCAAGCGAGTTAGTATGTTGGGTTGTAAGTGTATTTCTGAAAGGCATTGTTACACCATTTTGACAAGTGGTAATACCCATAGGATAATGAGTGGTTAATTGGTTCCCTACGTTGGTTTATAATTATTAATTGCAAGAAAGTCTACATTATGGTGCCAATGGATCTAATGTAGAAGAAATTGAGGGGTCGGTAATATTGTTCATGTTCGTTATACTAGAGATTAAAAGTTTTCAACACATTGACATGTTATTGTCAAATGTGATTATGAATATAGATGTAGACCCTCAAAGTTTGAAAGGATTTTCAAATCATATTATGGATATAGATGATAATGTCGATATTTTCAAATGACTATCAAAGTTTGAAAGGACATGCCATTGTGGTATCATTGGTTATCTACGAGGGAGATAGTTAAATATAATTAGATTGTGTACTTGAAATCTACGATGATGGTCATGATATTAACATTCTAACACAACGTTATGGACTATGCGTCACCAATAGATGAATACACGATTGATGAAAAATATTGGATGTACCAAAACTTGACTACGGGGATGATAGTGACAATGGAATACTCTTTCTTTCCAAACCATAATTAAATGAATTGCCCTGATCCTTTCACTATAATTCGTATTGGTTTTCCCTTAAATATCCCACCCATTTTGGCTTGATGTACAATATTTGTTTCCACCTGCCGCTCGATCGTCTCAATTAAGCTTCTTGATGGCGAAGATCAAGGCTAGGGAGGTTTTTTTTTCTTAATCCTTCTAGATTGGATCTGAATGTTTATCTTTAGAAATACATAATATACATAAAATGTAGTTTTTTATTCAGGGGCGCTAGCGTTTAAAGAAGTATTCAATGGCAGTAGGGTTTGGATAACCAGCAGGAATGATGGATGTCCGTGCTGTAATGTGATGATTCCTATTAACACAATAGAATACTATTCTACTCTCATATATGTGATTTTGATGTATCTTGATGATGTGTTTAATCTAATCTCTTTCTTCCATTTGTAGATTTGGTACCTATTTGCTCGAAATATATATATATTTAGCATAATTACTCCAAAATCCAATAATTTCACCAACATGTCACTGATAGGTCCCTCAAAAAGTTTCTTCCATTTTCAACTATGTAGCAACCATGAAGAATAACTTCTTCTTATTTGGTCCATATAAATGAGGTGAATTCCAAGCATTCTCAGGTATAACAGACATGCTTGAAACCTGCATCCAATGAATCATGGTGTAATGTATGTGGTTGTGTTAGGTTTCCATCTAACACAGCGCATTGTCATCAAAACATCTTTGATCAAGTCGTTGTAGAGACAAAAGAAAATGACCCAACATCTAGAGAGTGGGTGTTATAGGAAAGTCACAAAAGACCCATTAAAAAGTGATAAGGGAAGTTACCAAGGCAATTAAGAATTCCTCCCTAGATGATGAAACAAAGAAGAAACTCACTCCCAAAAATGTAATCATGCCACGCATATACGGCTTACCTAAAATTCACAAAACTGGCATCCCAATAAGACCCATTGTCAACACTATAGGATCTCCTACTTATGATCTAGCTAAGCACTTGGAAAAAGCTCTTAAACCTTTGGTTGGGAAAACCTTCTCATTCATCAAATATTCCTCAGAGCTCGTAAGTAAAATGAAATAATGGAAGATGAGTGATAATGATCTACTAACTAGCTTTGACGTTGTTTCACTTTACACAAAAATCCCAATTAATGAAGCTGTGGAGGTCATCAAGAAGGAATCGGACCCTGAAACCGCCCACTTGGTTGAGATATGCCTCAGGTCAACCTATTTTTGCTTTCAAGGAGAAATATATGAGCAAACTGAAGGGGTTGCGAAGGGCTCACCATTGTCACCGATTGTGGCAAATATTTTCATGGAAGATCTTGAGGAAAAAGCGATAAATTCATCTCCACAAAAACCAAGATGGTGGCTCAGATTTGTGGACGATGTATTTAGTAACTGGCCACATGGAGAAGACAAACTGATTGAGTTCCAAGAACATTTAAATAGTCAATGTGATCCTTGATTTCCTGATGATGAACCTGCCTGAATGGTTCGAAACTTGTCGATTAGAAAAGATTCTCACCGCAGCTGTCCAATACTCTTAAAAAAAAGCATACTAGTTTTGCATAAAATCTATATGTTCCCAATCGTCACAAACAATTTACTAGTGCATTTGAGACAATAGCAAATGTTTTAGTCACGAATATACAAAATAAATTACCAAAATAGCTTTAAGGTGCATAATGTAGTCTGCTAGTATCCAAAATCCATCTTTGTGTTGCAATAGAAAACATCACACGTCCCTTTTGTTCACTGATCTAACAATTTTTCTATTTATTTCTATCGTACTTGAGAAATGTAGCCCAACAAAAATATCCATGCAATCTTGAAGCTCACCAACTTCTAAACATCCTTGCTTGACATGTCATAAATTGCCCCTAACGTTGAAAATCTTCAAAAATGAAAGATTAAAGGAAAGAATGGCACCATTTCAAAAACAGATACTACTTAATATGAGAAACAATTCTAAATGTGAGCCATCATCCCATCTTTTCAACAATCACAATAGTCACAAAACGGAGTAATGGGACTAGGGTTTCAACCAAACCTGGAGCATCTCATACTTCTTCTTATAGAAACCATATTTCTAAGCACAAGCTACAATTTCTAGCACCACTTATGAAATAGAAACTTCGACCCCTCAATTTCTTCTACATTAGATCCATTCGCACCATAATGTAGACTTTCTCGCAATTAATAATTATACTAATTATTCTATGGGTATCACCACTTGTCAAAATGGTGTAATAAATCCTTTCAAAAATACACTTACAACCCAACATACTAACCCACTTGGACATTTACACAACAATTCATTACTTTATAAGGAAACACCATATTTATAGATAATTGGATAATTAGCCCCAAGGGTTAGCTCAATTGGTAAGACGTGCGCACACTCTCTTGGTTCGGGGGGAGGTCACGGGTTTGAGCCTTGAGTCCTTTGGGGTTAGGTGTATTTTGCTAGGATGGCCGGTGGTTTACCACCTCTACCATCCACTAATGTGAGGAAGTATTGCTGTGTTTCTTGTGGATCTTTCCATCTGAGAAAAAAAGAAGATAATTGGATAATTGTACTAAAATGGGAAAATTATGCTTATGTGGATAATTGTACTAAAAAAAATGGGAAAAGGGAGGGTTTACCACCTCTCCTCTATGTCCATATTTTTTTCATGGTCTCATACCCATTCCAAAGGCCTATATTTAAAATCCTAAAGATATTATAGGAGTTGGAATGTCATCCATACATAATTCTATGAATATTTTTGCTTTGTGGGAAATAAATTGAATTCATTGTAGCTTTGAAGTTGATTAAAGAGATTTTGTTTATTGACAAGTTGCGGGATTTGTTTATTTCCTTACCATTAAGAACTAGTTGGCTTTAAGATACATGTTAAACGAGTGGTTTTTTCCTTTATACAAAGGAAATATTGATCGAGTTGGGAATTATGTAGATGACCTCAAGAATTTAAGGCATCTCTCATTCAATGAAACATAAGGGTCTACAATGATGCAAGGAAAGAATTAGAAAGGCATCAATGTAGTATATATGCAACCCCTTAAATTGATAAAGGCTAACATTGGCAGTGAGGAGAGGCTAAAGCTTGCATCTATTGGAGATTATTGGAATGAACAAATGATGTCTAAACAATTAAATAATGTTGTTCAAAGCAAAGAATACATTAGAAGTGGATAGCCAAATGATTTACCACTTTTTGTGTGAGAGATTTGACTATGGTAAAAGTCCTAAAATATAAGGAAGGAGTTCTCCCTATCTATTGGTAGACTGAATTGAAATAATAATAAAAAGGTTATTGTTTCCAATTCCCTCTAGTGGTATACAGAAACACCATATATGCACATCAATTCTACTCCATATTTCATACCTACTATTTCTTAGAGATGAACCAATAAACTATGTGCATAAAAAAAATACAAGAGAATCACATACTATACATGGGGACACTGCATACAAGTAAATATTTCATATTGGTTAGCATATCCACGTGATACTCCAAAAAAACTCACTTGCGATACATGTTTCAGTGACATTGTGTTTTTAATTTATTATATTCTTATCTATACTTTGGTTCAAAATTTTTTACTTTGTCAGCAATTGTTACATTTCCTTTAGTGTATCTATGTTACATTTCCTTCCACTCAGAAAAGGTCGTATGAAAATTCCCCCACCCATGGAGTTTTTTAATACAGGCTTAGACATATGACTCTAAAGAATGACATAAAGTGTGATAATCTTCAGATCATTTAGCATAATTTTTTCTCATCTATGGTAATCTGGTTATGTTGCAAATATTTGTGTGCTTCTTGATTGTTTTAAATATTTCCCATAAACATAACAAACAAGAAATTAAATGAAGGCTATGTTGCAACTATTTTACAATGTAGTTTCCCTTCCTTCAGAACAATTGCCTTCTTGCTTCTTTCCAAATTGTGTTTACATTTACATATATTTGCATGGTCCTTATAGTAAACTTATTTCTAAGGTCTTTAATCCTCAACATTTCCATATACAACAAAAACACTCAACTCACATATTTATCTTGCAATACACTAATTTAAAATATTCTTATCCATTTCCATTTTGATACATGTTTTCAAGACAATTATTCTTTTTATACTCTTTTCTCCTCCATATTGGTATTTTCCTTTCAAAATTCCATTAATATACAATATACATTATTATCCATTATTTTAATTTGTCATATATATTCATGACATGTATTAATGCAATAAATAATAATAATATAACAATAAAAATAAAAATAATATATAAAAAAATGTATTAATATAATAAATAATAATAATATAACAATAAAAATAATAATGCAATAAATAATAATAATATAACCATAAAAATAATAATAATATCAATATCAAGGGCATCTGATTGCACACTTTAATTTTTTGAGGTTTTCAAAGCTAATTGCTGTCAAGTATAGCATCTCTAAAGTCTAGGCTTTGCAGGCGTTTGTTTCTGCAATTGCCTTTTGGATATTGTGCAACGAGCTTCAAAAGCCCCTTCACTCCATCTCCTCTTTAACCTGAGCTTTCCAGAGTTTTTATTCCACATTACAATCAGTTATTTTGGTGGAAATTTTAGATGAGAATTTCAGAGTTACAGGCCTTAGCCAATCAGGGCGAGGAAGGGGCGGCTGTCAGCTGGAAATAGTGGAAGAAACTAAGAAATGAACCAGAAAACTGCGATTTGGAGTCTGAGAGGAAGCCGAAGGAGAAGAAAACCAGGAAAATGGACTTGACCTGCAAAGAAAATGGCGGCGATAGTGTTATAGAGGAGAAAAAGAAGAAAAAAGAAATGGAAGATGCCATGGAAGTTGAAATGTCTACCAGTAAGAAGAAGAAGAAAAATGAAAAGAAAATCCTTTATTTGGATGAAAATCCATTGAACGCTGTTCAAAATGAGGAAAAAGGCTATGCAGACTCTGCTGGAGGTGGATTTCATTATAGAAACCCTAATGAATCAGAGTGGTACTACACAAACCCTAAAGGATCAGAGCTTTGCATTAGAAACCCTAATGAATCAGTTATTTATTTCATAGACCCCAATGAACCGGGGTTTTATCAAAGTAACCCTCCACATGGGAAAGACATTGGCCCTGTTCAACTGGAGTTACACATGGATGTGTTTAGAAATCTCTCCTCTGCAGATGCCAGGATTAGGGCAGCTGCTACATTAACTTTAGTTAAGGAGCTACAGGAAGTCCATAAGGTTTATGAGCAAAGCGGCACTGAGGGAAACTATGATGGAGATTTAAAGCTAGAAGTTGCTAAAGATGCTCCGACTATGAGATATGCCATTTGTCGGCTTATTCGTGGGATTTCATTATCTAGAGCTGTAAGTTTTCTATCATCTAAGCTGAATTTGGTGCCAAAGGGTTGTATTTGGCAACAAGTTTTCTATTATCCAAGTTAATTTTGATGCCAAAGGCCAGTATGTGCATTGCTTGAAATATATTTCAATTTGATAAACAGCTTTCATGAATAGGTGGTCAAGAGCGAATTCTATAATTTTGAGATATGAAATAACTCGTCATCATCCAAGATGATTTGTCTGATAGGAAGTAGGAGAGAAATGATATGACACTAGCATATCATTGTACTTGCCCATGTGAGATCTTGTGGGTCATTAATATATAAGCATTAACATCATCACCAAGGGATGTGCCAAGACAAGAGCAGATCTGGGAGGGCATGCCATCGGATCATACAAAAGAAGCAAACGTGACGAGAAATAGTTGGTATTTAGCTATAAACCCCCTACCCTATCGTGGGATTGGACCTTTCTTTACTTATTTGTGCCTGCCCCGACTGAATTTGTGGCCATGGATGGCTATTAGGCACGATCAGTAGAATAAGGTTCACTCGCTTACAGGAAAGGCCTGTAGGCTCTTTCCTTGGCGATAGTCAGTCGACAGTCGACGACTGACTAGGAGAGTTGACTGAGCGATCGATCTACATGAATTGTCTTGGCCTGAAGGTTGCATTTTGGAGTTGATGGCGGTATCGGTCTAGGGTGAGGTAAGAATTTGGTATTGGAAAGTACGGCAATAAGGAAGCACTTTATGATATACAACATGGAGATTGAATTGACCGAGCCAATGAACTGGAACCAGTTTCAGGTTACTCAATACCAATTACCGGGGTTGATCTAGTCAAATACCAGTTAGAGAGCCTACATCACCCCTTCCTATTCGAGAGCTTGCACTAGCGCCCTGTCCATATATAGATCCAATTAACAATTTTTACCATTGGTCTAGGCATACTGTTGGATGCAGTTCCTTATGCAGAGTCCCGACGTAGCAGATGAAAATCCAATTCCTATTGGAGAGCCATAACCTATTAAGTGTAAAATATGAAAGATACAAGTCCCACATACTGAAATTGTACTGGAAGCTCTGGCCTAGTCTTCCTCGAGCCAATGTTATTCATATGCTCAAGAACGAATGCTATAGATTCAAGACATGGAAATATCTCGTTATTATCCAAGACAAGGGTGAAATATCATAGATACAAGTCACATATACTAAAATGGTACTGGTAGCTTTGGCCTAGTTTTTCTTGAGCCCGTGTTATCGATATGCTGCATGAAATCCATCCTAGAACAAAACCTACAGAGCGTGACTACACCAGTTCTGCCTTCTCCAAAGAAGCAAGATGTTTCAAATTTAGCTTCAAGGCAAGTCAATTCAATCATCGCACCTCCTATCAAGGCTTATGTTGCACAAAAGGGCGAGGCTGAGCAATATGAATAAATTTATCTTATTAGAGTCTAGATAGCTGCCAGCATAGATTTGCGTGTATATTATCATCTCTGGTCTTCATTAGAAATGCTTATTAATGCTCTAGTCTTAATCCATTATTTAATGTCTAATGACTTCCAATTGCTAGGCTGGTTTCAGTTTCAGGCTTTGTTATTTCAAATTTGGTATCCTGTAGTGTTTGGCTTTGCCTGAATTTGAATGCTTAATTGTTTCTTTATTCAAATTTATTACACACAGAGTTGGGAACATGGATGTTTCAATTTGTTCAAACATTAGAGCTGTGTTTCATTCTGGAATTGCATCTGCATTTAAAGAATAGAAAGCTGAAATCATAGAATTTGTTCTTGCATATTATTAACATGAATTATGTTTTCAACATGAATTATGTTTTTTGATTTGAAGTAAAAATCTTTTGCAGAGTTTGAAATTGTAGATCATTTTGTGATGGAAGTGAGCTTTGCTTACTATTTTCCGGTTCTTGACATTAGCATATGTCTTAAAAGTTTGTGAAATTTCTTGATTGAATCTCTTTCCCAGAACATTGCCATTTTTAGATGTTAACTTTAACTTTGGAGTCGCCAGATGTTTACACAAAATCTTGTAAACATTAGATCGATTGCCAAGTGTCACAACGAAGCATATCTCCGTATCTAAAATCCAATAATGAAAAAGTTTTTCCTCCACAAAAATAGAATAATAGGCACTTTTAGGGTGTCCTCCTAGTGTGCATTATGGTCAAGGTACTGGAAAAGGTTGCTGGTTGAGAGTCCATTACTCCTGCTTCATATGCTGATGAGATGTGATCACTCTATGGTTTATTCTATGATGTTGCTGATGTATTTATCTGTATTATGGAAGTACCACATGCTTTTTATCTTTTTTATTTTTGTGATTTGGTTCATGATAACTAGGGATCATGGGAAATATCGACATGTTGTAAGCAAGTTCATTGTCATTATGTGTTATCGAATGTATTGCATATTATATATGGCGAGGGTTTCATTTGATTACAAGTTCTCTACAGGTAGATAAGGAATGAGGTAATCAATGGTATGTGTGGTTTACGAAGGCTCCATGGTTGATGTGGCTCAATTTTGTTTTGGCTTTAGTTAGGCTGGGGTACCCCAACAAAACAAAAATATTTAGTGCAAATACTATTAGTTTATAAACAAAGTACGAGTGCATAGAAGTCAAATTAAAATCTAATTAAAGCATGGTCTTGTGCTTAGCTTTGTGACTATACCCATACCTAAGTGGCAAAAAAAGAAAAGGTATAAGGTTGAGACTAGGTCTCGATCATACAATGGCAAAGTGAAATGTAGATATGTGATATCATTGTATGTTAAAACGTAGAGATGCCAGTATCATAAGAAAGTTGTCATCTTTCTTGTCTAACCAAGTATTTTAACTAACTTCTATGGAACTTATGGAAAGTTGAAGAGATGCAGAGTCTCACATAGAAAGGAAAAGTAAAACATAGATATATGCAAGTATCCTAAGCAGTAAGGCACTCGTTTTTAAGCCATTTACCCACCCCACAAATAAATTTCATCCACTACACACATAACGCATTAAAATAATCCCATACAATTGGTATAACATGGTGGGGTAATCTCATAACCTCTATCAGAAAAACATGTACTGGGTGAAGAAGTAATAGAATCAGCTCCATTTTATTTCCCCAATTGTGATGTCATCCACAAACCCCTAAAAACAATGTTTAATTAATAAAAAAATATAAAATTAGAGAGGAAGTTGTTGTCATCTTGTCCAACCAAACTTATTTTTGTTAGTGCGTGCCCCGACCGAACCTAGGGCCATTTATAATAAAATTAAATATGAAACCAATAGATGGACACCTGCTTAGTCCATGAACACTGTTCATGTAGAACAGGGTTTTGTGCTAATGGGAAAGATCCTCACCACTAACTTCGTGCCTCACCTCATTAACCTGTACCTTAGTAAACAACATGGCTCCAACCAATGTCTCTTCTGGTTTAACCAATGGTTTACACTTATTTTATTCTCCTTCCTCCTCTCGGCTATATGATGGAAGTGGGCCTCAGTGCAAGGGAATACCTCTTAGAGATAAACTTCCAGAAATGGAAATGTTAAGTGGCATAGTTTCCCTAACCTAGGTTTTACTTTTTCCTTTGTCCTAGTCATATGCACTTGCAAGTATTTTTTTTATTTTTTCTTTTCCTTTGGTCCGGAGGTCTTGCACTTCATAGGGCAAGGAGACATACATTCAATTTAGTATGGACAAGTTCAAAGTAGATATGCAAGTATCATATATATGGGGTGTTTTTTATAGTAGAAATTGATTCTTTAGGCGTTTATTGAAAAAGAAAAAACAATGAAATTAAGCTATTTGTTCCGTGTAACCCACTGTGGAATAAGAAGCCATTGGTGCATGCCCCTACTAAATAAGATTATCTCTTTAGTGCAAAAGTAGTTGTTAGCAGTTCCCATCCCTACCTCTTTAACTCGCACTACATAGAGTCCTAGCACTATAGCTCTGGCTAAGAAGCACAAAGAGTATAGAACTAGGAGTTAGCTTATTCTGAACTCAAGATAAGCACTAGAGAGATAGAGTTTAGTTTTTATGAATTAAGTAGCTTTCTATAAACCCTCATCTTTTGAAAATAATGTCTTGGCTAGTTAGGCTATTATTGAGAACCTTTGCAAGAAACACGACATGCCCTCTCATCTTTGATATTGTGATCTATACGTTTTGTTGCATTTCATACTTGCATGCTGCATCCTGGCTTGACCTTACTGTTGCATGTAGTACATGGATTGTTCCACATTTGTAGTAATAGCGAGGGCCATGCCAGACTTCTGGTATTGGCTAGAGATGTTGTAGTTACATGTACTTCAATTTATTTGGTTTGGGAAAATGTTCCCATATTCTCTGAGTTGCAGTTTGAAAAGAGTCACTTATACCTTTTTTGGGAAAAATTATGCATTATATATTACATTAAAATTAGTTTGCATGTAAATAAAAGTTACATATATAATAATTATCAAAGGCCACAGCCACCAAATTGATTTATGAGAGCCCTTGTTTATGGGACAAGGGACCCTCTCTGCACAACAATTTGATTGCTGAGTTTATGAAGGTGTACATACCTTACCCCACTCCTCATTCAATCCTGTGACCTCCAAGCTGGAAATACACATGCTTAACTGTTAGGTCCTCTCAAGTTGTACATATGCATATTCCATAGAGTGGTCACACCAGATTTCTTTGCCTACCTAAGCAAGAATAACTAGCATACTTCCTTGCTTTAAAAATGAAAACCTAAATCAAAATAATGGTCTCTAAATATGTTAATCTATCAACACACACTGCTTGAAATTATGAACAACAAACACGCAATGCAAAACTCTCAATGTTGTGTTTATCCTCTATTAACTGAAAGAAGAAAAGCTGGTGAAGCAGATATAGAGATCCTATTTGTTATGCAATTCAAACACTGAAACCCATCTCTTAGATTTAATTTTATACCTCATGGTAGGAATTTAGTGCAATCGGAGGTCATGCCCTTGCGGAATGATGATTGAATGCAGTTTTGATTACTAGTGAATGC